>JAGDYQ010000029.1:4384870-4594291 GCA_021962125.1 Bulinus truncatus | reverse complement strand
GTAATTCTGTTTATCGATGAAAGTATTCATTGTTGAATGCTGTAAGTACACTGAGTTATAATTGTATATTTTGGTTGACAACTTTCAAGGACATTGATGCCTTTGACGAGGGCGAGAATCAGGGGTGGGGTGTCGGCAAAAATATTCACCGACACCGGCTCCCCACCCCTGGAGAGAACTATGTGAAATATTTTGAACGAGGGGCCTGAGTAAGAACCTGCCCAGAGTCTTTTGAGAGGGGGTCCCAGGTAAAACATGTCTGGGCAAATGATAGAATCAGGTCTTACATACATTTGTAATGGAAAGACGGAGGGCCTTTTAAGCAGTTAGTTAGCCTATGCGCATCGTAGTCCGCCGGGGACTGGACCAAGATGGATGGATTATCTACACGGAATAAAATATAGGCCTATCAAATGTAAACTCCAAAACATTAAGTCCAGTCAGGAAACAACTAGTGTGGCGCTGGTTGAATAAAACTGTCCAGTGGGCCGTAGTTCACCCCTTTTAACAGGTGCATAGCACTTTTACACACATATTTAACACATATAGCCTTTTACACACATATTTAACACATGTAGCCTTTTACACACATATTTAACACATATAGCCTTTTACACACATATTTAACACATGTAGCCTTTTACACACATATTTAACACATATAGCCTTTTACACACATATTTAACACATATAGCCTTTTACACACATATTTAACACATATAGCCTTTTACACACATATTTAACACATATAGCCTTTTACACACATATTTAACACATATAGCCTTTTACACACATGTTTAACACACATAGTTTTTTACACATATATTTAACACATGTAGCCTTTCACACACATATTTAACACATATAGCCTTTTACACACATATTTAACACATATAGCCTTTTACACACATATTTAACACATATAGCCTTTTACACACATATTTAACACATATAGCCTTTTACACACATGTTTAACACACATAGTTTTTTACACATATATTTAACACATGTAGCCTTTTACGCACATATTTAACACATATAGCCTTTTACACACATATTTAACACATATAGCCTTTTACACACATGTTTAGCACACATAGTTTTTTACACACATATTTAACACATATAGCCTTTTACACACATATTTAACAGGCAAAGCCTTTTTACACACATATTTAACACATATAGCCTTTTACGCACATATTTAACAGGCATAGCCTTTTACAAACATATTTAACACATATAGCCTTTTACACACATATTTAAC
The DNA here is from genome assembly GCA_021962125.1 of Bulinus truncatus. NCBI lineage: Eukaryota > Metazoa > Mollusca > Gastropoda > Planorbidae > Bulinus > Bulinus truncatus. The sequence continues at coordinate 4,593,024 of JAGDYQ010000029.1, read as the reverse complement.
AGGCATTGCTTTTTACACACATATTTAACAGGCATAGCCTTTTACACACATATTTAACACATATAGCCTTTTACACACATATTTAACACATATAGCCTTTTACACACATATTTAACAGGCATAGCCTTTTACAAACATATTTAACACATATAGCCTTTTACACACATATTTAAAGAATATAGCATTACACACATATTTAACAAACATACATGCTATCTTCAGCCACATATTAAAATGTACTTAATACTTAATATATTCGTATCTATTTTGAATAATGTAAGCCAGCAAAGCCATTAACGTCATGTCTTTATGCACAAACTCTTACAAAAACAGCAACATATCACCTCGAGATTAAAATGAAAGTAGGAACACACAAAATAAAATTTGTCAGAGAAATACCTTGAATTATTAGCTATACGTTAAATTAACCAATATTGATAACGTCATTACCATCTCACATTGGAATGCTAAATAAAGAAAAAAAAATAATAATACTGCTTGCATAATGATCAAGTTGAAAACATGGGGTAATTTACAGAAAGAATAAAAATAATGAACGCTCCATTCTGTGGTCATCAAATCACACCACATACTTTTCATACTTCGATTGCAAGCAATCCATAACCTAACAACATATGATTATACTCCACGACATTTTAATACAACCTGTAATTTTTCTGATCGTAAAGTTTCAATTTCTTGTATAGATTTAGGCATCCTATGGCTGAATGAGGGGGTGGGGGGGTGTTAGTGTAACCAGGTCTGAGGGGAAAGGGAATGTCCAGTAAATTGCTCCGTGGCCCAAAGTACAATTAGGGGCCTATGAACATTTGGGGGCCAAATGAACATTTAGTGGATTATTGAATATTTAGGGGCCAAATGAACATTTAGGGGATTAATGAACATATAGGGGCCAAATGAACATGAGGGATTAATGAACATATAGGGGCCAAATGAACATTATAGGGTCCATAGCGCTCTATATTTTTTTACATATATAAATTATTATTTTTTTTAAAGTATCTACTATGTACATTTATCTACCTGTATAAATGTAGTATGTTGTTATTAGATTAAGCTCAAGTCTATAGTTTACAAAGTCACAGATGATGTTCTGAAGTTAGTATAAAGGACCAAACACACCTTGTATGTTCCTGGAGCCTGAGTTTTCTCTAGGCGGTGTTGAAAATTAGCTGTTTTATTTTAATGAGATCAGCTTAGTGAAATAATTACTCAAAGTATTAAACTTTATACTAATCTCAGTTTATTTTGAAATGTTCCATCAAACCATAAGTTGAAATGTTCCATCAAACCATAAGTTGAAATGTTCAATCAAACCTTAAGTTGAAATGTTCCATCAAACCATAAGTTGAAATGTTAAATCAAACCTTAAGTTGAAATGTTCAATCAAACCTTAAGTTGAAATGTTCAATCAAACCATTTGCTGAAATGTTCAATCAAACCATTTGCTGAAATGTTCAATCAAACCTTAGGTTGGAAATGTTTAATCAAACCATTTGCTGAAATGTTCAATCAAACCATAAGTTGAAATGTTCAATCAAACCTTAGAGTTGAAATGTTCAATCAAACCATAAGTTGAAATGTTCAATCAAACCATAAGTTGAAATGTTCAATCAAACCTTAAGTTGAAATGTTCAATCGAACTAAAAGTTGAAATGTTCAATCAAACCTTAAGTTGAAATGTTCAATCAAACCATTTGCTGAAATGTTCAATCAAACTAAAAGTTGAAATGTTCAATCAAACCTTAGGTTGAAATGTTCAATCAAACCATTTTGCTGAAATGTTCAATCAAACCATAAGTTGAAATGTTCAATCAAACCTTAGGTTGAAATTGTTCAATCAAACCTTAAGTTGAAATGTTCAATCAAACTAAAAGTTGAAATGTTCAATCAAACCATTTGCTGAAATGTTCAATCAAACTAAAGTTGAAATGTTCAATCAAACCTTAGGTTGAAATGTTCAATCAAACCATAAGTTGAAATGTTCAATCAAACTAAAAGTTGAAATGTTCAATCAAACCATAAGTTGAAATGTTCAATCAAACTAAAGTTGAAATGTTCAATCAAACCTTAAGTTGAAATGTTCAATCAAACTATATTTTGAAATGTTCCAATTGGAACCATTTTCTGAAATGTTCACTCAAACCATAAGTTAAAATTTTAAGAGACCCGTGCACATACAGTTAAGAAAAAGAAAAAACGTTGGAAATTCAATATGGTAATTTTCATTTTTTTTATATGATGTCTGAGGCATTGTTGTCTACGTGTGTAGTGGAAGTCAGTTCATTGTTTGTTCGATCGTTGAACGGGATACGTGGATTAAGGCTCACACTAACACAGGTGAGTTAGCAAACTTTAAAATTGTATATAGTATATATATATATATATATATATATATATATATATATATATATATATAAATCTGATATTTAAACATTTTATAGTGTTACAATACAATACATGTTTTTGTATGTGTTACCTTACTCAGGGCCGCTATTAGACGAATAGGTGATAATTGTTCCCATTGTACAGACCTCCACAAATCCAGTGTATTATCGTCTGAGATTTAATGCCTGACAAAATACTTCAACCTAAGATGGTGACCAAAGTATTGTCCAATAGGTACCCCACTTCCCGATGCAAACCCTGTATAAGCCGAATTAAGCCACACTGAGACCAAGGTATATTTAGACTAGCTGTACCGTGCAAAACCTTTGCATAGAGTTATATCCCTTTAGGCTTGATCGGTAGGCTAGATTATTTTTGGTTTCGGGCAGATCCGATTTTTTCATGATTGTATTTTAAACTGGAATACTGTTGTATTAATTTTTTACTCTCAATTTTAACGCAGACTGGAAATGAGTATTATTGGATATATGATGATGCTTTAGGACAGTGATTCTCCCAATCCCCGGGCCGCGGCCAGTAACCGGTCCGTGTATCAAATGGTTTTTGTGCAGCCCAAGAAAGATTCAATTATTTCCTTTTTATTTACTTTTCTACTTCACTCGGGGATTGTGCGATTTTCTATGGAAGAGTAGGTTAACTATGAGCTTAACAGCTGTGGCCTCCAGTGGCGTTGTAAATCAAAACAAACCTAATAAAATAATAGCGGTGTGGGTTCTTGCGTTAAATCGAAAGTAAAGAATTAATACAACAGTATTCCAGTTTAAAATAATCATGAAAATATTGGATCTGCCCGGCAAACCAAAAAATAACCTAGCCCACCTATCAAACCATATAGGGGGATATAACTGTATGAAAAAAATGTTTTGCAGGGTACAGCCAGTATAAAATATTTTTAAAAAATGAAAGTCGCCCCTCCTTCCCCACCATGCAGGCCCCGGTAAAAATGTACCAAAAGTAGACAGGTCCAGGACGAGATAAAGGTTTGGGGAACCACTAATCTAGATAATAAAAAGAACGTTTTACAATATTAAATAACATAGGGAAAAAATTTGACTCTTCGTTCAGAAATCAGACTGATTCAATTAGTCCTACAGTTCGAGAGACTGACTGAAAGACTTGGTGAGACAAAGGCATGGACAATCTACCGAATGAAACTAGAAACAATGAACAGTACTCTTATTACCGGAACTAAAGATAAGACACAGCCAGAAGGAGAAACAGCCAGTGAATAATCTTGTAACGCTATTCTTTTAGTTAGAGATTATAACTTAGTGGTTTCAAATGATTTTATTTCGTCATTTATAGAATACAATTGCTTGTAATTTAATTTTTATGTTAACTCCAGGGCAACATAAGTACCGAAACTAAAAATTCATCTTAAGTGCTTGGTCTACGCAGAATTATAATTAATGTGATTATAAAAAACAATTAAATTAAAACAAAAAATACGCGTACAAAAGTTTTTTTATTTTATGGTCAGGAGGGGGGATGGGTGAAGTTTACTTTTTTTCATACTGCACTTAGATTTTCATCTCAAGACTTCTGAAAAATTGTCAAACTTTAAACCAGCAAAGACCAGGAAATGCAACAAGTACTTTTAGAGAAACAGGTAAATTACATTCTGCTTATTGTCTGTCGTTGTTGATTTTTATTTAGAATGTATGCTTTGCGAAGATTTAACTATAAACATGTTATTCATTCATTACACAAAGTAACATAATGAGTAGCAAAGTACATTTCTCCTTTATTCCTGTGGGGCCATAGGGAGGTGGGTGGTCGTGCGGTGTAGAGTTCTGGGTTCAGTCCTCAGTGAGAACATTGGGATTTTTTTAGGTCCTGATGTAAGTTCCAAAGTTCACCCAACTTTAAATGGGTACCTGACTTTAAGTTGGGGGGGAAGTAAAGGCTGCTGGGCTCTGTGCTAACCACACAATCCCTTCATATGCCGAGGTTACTGAAACAGATGAATTCTACACTTCATCTGCCCCGATGAGCACTTGGGGGGGGGGGATTAAGGGAACTTTACTTGTCTGTGATGAAGGTGATGTTAGGGGGATGAAGAGTAACATTAGTTTCGAGACATACCACTCGGGTTGTTATGATTTTTTTCTAGGGAGGCAACCAAAACTTCGATTTATTCATTTTATTTTTCTGCAATAAAGATTATTTCTTTTTGTGAGGATGGGGAACAGGCTGGGGGGGGGGGGCGGTGGCACACTTTATCTGGGGCCACAATTGTTTTTCTGTTTCGACCGTGGTGAAGGTTTTTTTTTTAAAATTAGGCTTTCATTATTAAGGTGTTTCTTTATGCACGTGACACTCGCTGTTGTAATATGATTGGTCCAATATTTTGATAACTATTACAAATGACAGAAGAGCAAGCACACAACACACAAAGTACATTTCATTGGCAGAGACAGAAGTGGAGCAATGGCAGCCAACATACTGAGGTATCTATCTATCCACCCATTCATCCATCCATCCATCCAACCACCCATCCACCAATATATCAATCACTCCATCCATCCATCCATCCATCTATATCTCTCTATCTTTCCGTCTTTATTTATCTATCTAATCTGTATCGATATCTGAGACAATCAATAAAAAGTCTATCTCCTCATCTACCAATATTATTTTTTTTTAAATTCCAAATATCTGATGCATAACCTATACGTCAAATGACCAGTACAGCCAACTTCCTTGAACGTTTCATCTATATATGTATTGGATTTTTTTAAAAATCTCTCTATCAAAGTATCAAACCAAATCAATAGATCTATATGTGTATATATGGAATGTGAGAAGGGAGTGGTGGGTTTATAAACACAGCTGTCTTAGTATCTTTTATTATCTTCGTTTAATATAAATTTAAAATAATTATTTTATTGCTGACATTTTATTTCTTATCCGCAATAATAAAAAAAAATGTCTGTGTGCCACAAAATAAATCGCAAGTATATAAAGGTAACAAGTTTTAAGCCAAGGGAGTTAAACATACCGAAGATTTTACAGCTGAAGGTAAGCAAAGATTACATCCCTTTATTATACGCAAACATGTCACAGCGTCACATTAAAAATATAAACAGCTTTTATTTAAATGGTAAGAAATAAAAATTTAAATTTTTAACGTTAAAATAGAAATCATCTCTATTAATTTTATTTTGGAAATATTTTGTATTTTTTAAAAGTTAATTTAAAGAAGTCAACAGCACATAATAATGACACCAAAATAAGTTGATGATGTTGGTAACATGATAAGTTATTTTAGTAATTAAGAGTTCTATTGCGGTTCATCTTCGATTTTCTATTTATATCTTATGTTGCAATAGGGAAGATACCTACTAAAAAGGTTTTATAGCTTAAGTCACAATTTGGAAGATAAATACTAAAACACAAGTCATAAACCTGTATATGTGTGAGTGTGAGCACATGTTTGTGTACCGAGCTCGTGTGTTTGTATGTGAATGTTTGAGGTTTCAGTGAATGATTTAGTTTGTTGTTACAACTTGTAGATAACCTTTTTGCTTTTTTTTTTTTTTTTTTTAATCTTTTTGTGTTTAATTTAATGAATACAATTTTTTTAACCAGCTACTAGTTCATCTAAGAAATTTACCAAAAGACATTTCTGAAACTAAATCCCAGAAATTTGTCCGCAGTGTTTTGAATGCCGTCAAATATAATGGTAAGTATGATGGTAAGCATAATGGTAAGCAGGGTGGTAAGTATGATGGTAGGCATTGTGGTAAGCATGATGGTAAGCATGATGGTAAGTATGATGGTAAGCTTGATGGTAAGCTTGATGGTAAGTATGATGGCAAGTATGATGGTAAGCATGATGGTAAGTATGATGGTAAGCATGGTGGTAAGTATGATGGTAAGTATGATGGTAAGTATGATGGTAAATATGATGGTAAGTATGATGGTAAGTATGATGGTATGATGGTAAGTATGATGGTAAAGTATGATGGTAAGTATTGTAGAAAAATAGTATGGATCAGATCACTCCGCGTTGACACTTTCACATTTATAAAAAAAATAAATTTCATTTTATAATTTTATGATAACAATCAGAATAGATGCAGGTAATTTTATTAAAGTTTTGAATACATACAAACATACATAGAAGACCTTTTAGGAAGATGCGGAAATTTAATTCATAAGTAGTTAAGGACTACAGATGATTCTTAATTTCTAGTCCCCAAAACAGATTCATGGTGCATTAAACTCGGGAGTTTTTGGCTTAGCAAATAACTCTGAATCGTACTGACATCGCATTAAACTAGAACAACAGTTCACTAGAGGGATTTCACTAAATGACTTTTTGTTGACCATGTATGACCAGCGTATTAGTCAGCTGTTTCGATCAGGGAAAACATCTGGCCCACTCTGTGGCCCACACTGTGGCCCACACTGTGAAGATGTGGTCCCAGTTTGAGATCAACGAAAAAAAAATTATTCCATAAACTGTACCAGCACACACACAAAATAATTCAATAAACTGTACCAGCACACACAAAAAATAATTCAATAAAGTGTACCAGCACACACACATAACAGCAAATGTATCAAATGGTAACAAAACACAGGTCATTCCAAAAAAAATATAAACAATCTAGCTTAGTAAACTGACGCAATGATCAATTGCAAAAACATTTTAAAATTCTGCACATGTAATATGTAAGAATAACATGCAGAAAGCATTTACTCCAGCAGTTTCAATAAACTATAAACTATTTCGATAACAGCCGATATGAACACTGACATTGGCCACTGAAATTCTGCTGTATGTGAAGAAATTAATATTTCATTACAAAATATTATCATCGGCTTACCACATCAAACAAAATGTAAACAGACGTAGTCCAGGTGTTTCAAACAGGGGAACTACCTAGTATAGTAAACAGACCTTGGTCCAGCAGTTTCAATAAGGGGAAGTACCTAGTATAGTAAACAAAGCCAAGTCCTGTAGTTTCAAAAAGGGAACTACCTAGTATAGTAAACAAACCATGGTCCAGCAGGTTTAATAAGGGGAAGTACCTAGTATAGTAAACAAACCTTGGTCCAGCAGTTTCAATAAGGGGAACTACCTAGTATAGTAAACAAAGCCAAGTCCAGGTCTTTCAAAAAGGGGAACTACCTAGTATAGTAAACAAAGCCAAGTCCAGGTCTTTCAAAAAGGGGAACTACCTAGTATAGTAAACAAAGTTTAGAATTCAGGCCAAAGTTCGATAACAAGCTTTACGTTTTAGTAGACTTAACCCTGCCCTGGCTGCAATTATGGTTTTTGGTATCATTACCCCAGTAAGTATAGTGTATCGATAAATCAAGCTAAATATTGACATTGTTATCAACTGATACAATCAGTTTTTCATACTTCTGGTTATTAAATGCAAGGATAAACACCGAGAAGACGCCGATATTGATGGAGGAAGGGGGGGGGTAATTATCCAAATTAACCAATCATATTACAACAGCGAGTGTCACGTGCATAAAGAAACACCTTAATAATGAAAGCCTAATTTTAAAAAAAAAACCTTCACCACGGTCGAAACAGAAAAACAATTGTGGCCCCAGATAAAGTGTGCCACCGCCCCCCCCCCAGCCTGTTCCCCATCCTCACAAAAAGAAATAATCTTTATTGCAGAAAAATAAAATGAATAAATCGAAGTTTTGGTTGCCTCCCTAGAAAAAAATCATAACAACCCGAGTGGTATGTCTCGAAACTAATGTTACTCTTCATCCCCCTAACATCACCTTCATCACAGACAAGTAAAGTTCCCTTAATCCCCCCCCCCCCCAAGTGCTCATCGGGGCAGATGAAGTGTAGAATTCATCTGTTTCAGTAACCTCGGCATATGAAGGGATTGTGTGGTTAGCACAGAGCCCAGCAGCCTTTACTTCCCCAACTTAAAGTCAGGTACCCATTTAAAGTTGGGTGAACTTTGGAACTTACATCAGGACCTAAAAAAAATCCCAAGGTTCTCACTGAGGACTGAACCCAGAACTCTACACCGCACGACCACCCACCTCCCTATGGCCCCACAGGAATAAAGGAAAATGTACTGCTACTCATTATGTTACTTTGTGTGAATGAATAACATGTTTATAGTTAAATCTTCGCAAAGCATACATTCTAAATAAAAATCAACAACGACAGACAATAAGCAGAATGTAATTTACCTGTTTCTAAAAGTACTTGTTGCATTTCCTGGTCTTTGCTTTTAAAGTTTGACAATTTTTCAGAAGTCTTGAGATGAAAAACTAAGTGCAGTATGAAAAAAAGTAAACTTCACCCCATCCCCCTCCTGACCATAAAATAAAAAAAAAAACTTTGTACGTATTTTTTGTTTTAATTTAATTGTTTTTTTATAATCACATTAATTATAATTCTGCGTAGACCAAGCACTTAAGATGAATTTTAGTTTCGGTACTTATGTTGCCCTAGTTAACATAAAAATTAAATTACAAGCAATTGTATTCTTAAATGACGAAATAAAATCATTTGAAACCACTAAGTTATAATCTCTAACTAAAAGAATAGTTACAAGATTATTCATGGCTGTTTCTCCTTCAGCTGTGTCTTACAGTTCCGGTAATAAGAGTACTGTTTATTGTTTCTAGTTTCATTCGGTAGATTGTCCACCTTTGTCTCACCAAGTCTTTCAGTAGATCAACTGTAGGCTAATTGAATCAGTCGATTTCTGAACGAAAGTCAAATTTTTTCCCTATGTTATTTAATATTGTAAAACGTTCTTTTTATTATCTAGATTAGTGGTTCCCAACCTTTATCTCGTCCTGGACCTGTCTACTTTTGATACATTTTACCGCGGCCCGCATGGTGGGGGAGGGGGGGCGACTTTCATTTTTTAAAAATATTTTATACTGGCTGTACCCTGCAAAACATTTTCATACAGTTATATCCCCTTAGGTTTGATAGGTGGGCTAGGTTATTTTTTGGTTTCGGGCAGATCCAATATTTTCATGATTGTATTTTAAACTGGAATACTGTTGTATTAATTCTTTACTTTCGATTTAACGCAGAACCCACACCGCTATTATTTTATTAGGTTGTTTTGATTTACAACGCCACTGCAGGCCACAGCTGTTAAGCTCATAGTTAACCTTTCTTCCATAGAAAATCGCACAATCCCCGAGTGAAGTAGAAAAGTAAATAAAAAGGAAATAATTGAATCTTTCTTGGGCTGCACAAAACCATTTGATACACGGACCGGTTACTGGCCGCGGCCCGGGGATTGGGGGAATCACTGTCCTAAAGCATCATCATATATAATAATACTCATTTCCATTCTGCGTTAAATTGAGAGTAAAAAATTAATACAACAGTATTCCAGTTTAAAATACAATCATGAAAAAATCGGATCTGCCCGAAACCAAAAATAATCTAGCCCACCTATCAAACCTAAGGGGATATAACTCTATGCAAAGGTTTTGCACGGTACAGCTAGTCTAAATATACCTTGGTCTCAGTGTGGCTTAATTCGGCTTATACAGGGTTTGCATCGGGAAGTGGGGTACCTATTGGACAATACTTTGGTCACCGTCTTAGGTTGAAGTATTTTGTCAGGCATTAAATCTCAGACGATAATACACTGGATTTGTGGGGTCTGTACAATGGGGAGCAATTATCACCTCATTCGTCTGAATATACGGCCCTGAGTAAGGTTACATGCCATACAAAAACATGTATTGTATTGTAACACTATAAAATGTTTTAAATATCTGATTGATATATATATATATACATATATATATATATATATATATATATATATATATATAATTTCTAAAGTTTGCTAACTCACCTGTAAAATAGTGTAGAGCCTGAATCCACGTATCCCGTTCAACGTCGAACAAACAATGAACTGACTTCCACTACACACGTAGACAACAACAATGCCTCAGACATCATATAAAAAAAAATGAAAATTACCATATTGAATTTCAACGTTTTCTTTTTTCTTAACTTTTATGGGTGGGTCTCTTAAAATTTTGACTTTTGGGGCTTGAGTGAACATTTCTCTAGAAAATGGTTGGGATTAGACATTTTTAAATATAGGTTTGATTGAAATCATTTTCAACTTAAGGTTTGATTGGACATTTCAACTTTTAGTTTGATTGAAGGATTAATTTGGGTTTGAACTTTTTTGGTCTTTTAGTTTGATTGAACATTCCAGCAAATGGTTTGATTGAACATTTCAACTTAAGGTTTGATTGAACATTTCAACTTATGGTTTGATTGAACATTTCAGCAATTGGTTTGATTGAACATTTCAACTTAAGGTTTGATTTAACATTTCAACTTATGGTTTGATGGAACATTTCAACTTGTATGGTTTGATTGAATATTTCAACTTATGGTTTGATGGAACATTTCAACTTATGGTTTGATGGAACATTTTCCAAAATAAACTGAGATTAGTATAAAGTTTAATACTTTGAGTAATTATTTCACTAAGCTGATCTCATTAAAATAAAACAGCTAATTTTCAACACCACCGCCTAGAGGAAAACTCAGTCTCCAGGAACATACAAGGTGTGTTTGTATCCTTTATACTAACTTCAGAACACTCATCTGTGACTTTGTAAACTATAGACTTGAGCTTAATCTAATAACAACATACTACATTTATACAGGTAGATAAATGTACATAGTAGATACTTTAAAAAAAATAATAATTTATATATGTAAAAAAATATAGAGCGCTATGGACCCTATAATGTTCATTTGGCCCCTATATGTTCATTAATCCCTCATGTTCATTTGGCCCCTATATGTTCATTAATCCCCTAAATGTTCATTTGGCCCCTAAATATTCAATAATCCACTAAATGTTCATTTGGCCCCCAAATGTTCATAGGCCCCTAATTGTACTTTGGGCCACGGAGCAATTTACTGGACATTCCCTTTCCCCTCAGACCTGGTTACACTAACACCCCCCCACCCCCTCATTCAGCCATAGGATGCCTAAATCTATACAAGAAATTGAAACTTTACGATCAGAAAAATTACAGGTTGTATTAAAATGTCGTGGAGTATAATCATATGTTGTTAGGTTATGGATTGCTTGCAATCGAAGTATGAAAAGTATGTGGTGTGATTTGATGACCACAGAATGGAGCGTTCATTATTTTTATTCTTTCTGTAAATTACCCCATGTTTTCAACTTGATCATTATGCAAGCAGTATTATTATTTTTTTTTCTTTATTTAGCATTCCAATGTGAGATGGTAATGACGTTATCAATATTGGTTAATTTAACGTATAGCTAATAATTCAAGGTATTTCTCTGACAAATTTTATTTTTTGTGTTCCTACTTTCATTTTAATTAGCCCGTCCTCGAGGTGATATGTTGCTGTTTTTGTAAGAGTTTGTGCATAAAGACATGACATTAATGGCTTTGCTGGCTTACATTATTCAAAATAGATACGAATATATTAAGTATTAAGTACATTTTAATATGTGGCTGAAGATAGCATGTATGTTTGTTAAATATGTGTGTAATGCTATATTCTTTAAATATGTGTGTAAAAGGCTATATGTGTTAAATATGTTTGTAAAAGGCTATGCCTGTTAAATATGTGTGTAAAAGGCTATATGTGTTAAATATGTGTGTAAAAGGCTATATGTGTTAAATATGTGTGTAAAAGGCTATGCCTGTTAAATATGTGTGTAAAAAGCAATGCCTGTTCAATATGTGTGTAAAAGGCTATATGTGTTAAATATGTTTGTAAAAGGCTATGCCTGTTAAATATGTGTGTAAAAGGCTATATGTGTTAAATATGTGTGTAAAAGGCTATGCCTGTTAAATATGTGTGTAAAAGGCTATATGTGTTAAATATGTGTGTAAAAAAACTATGTGTGTTAAACATGTGTGTACAAGGCTATATGTGTTAAATATGTGTGTAAAAGGCTATATGTGTTAAATATGTGTGTAAAAGGCTATATGTGTTAAATATATGTGTAAAAAAACTATGTGTGTTAAACATGTGTGTAAAAGGCTATATGTGTTAAATATGTGTGTAAAAGGCTATATGTGTTAAATATGTGTGTAAAAGGCTATATGTGTTAAATATGTGTGTAAAAGGCTATATGTGTTAAATATGTGTGTAAAAGGCTATATGTGTTAAATATGTGTGTAAAAGGCTATATGTGTTAAATATGTGTGTAAAAGGCTATATGTGTTAAATATGTGTGTAAAAGGCTATATGTGTTAAATATGTGTGTAAAAGGCTATATGTGTTAAATATGTGTGTAAAAGGCTATGCCTGTTAAAAGGGCGAACTACGGCCCACTGGACAGTTTATTCAGCCAGCGCCACACTAGTTGTTTCTGACTGGACTTTAATGTTTTGGAGTTTACATTTGATAGGCCTATATTTTATTCCGTGTAGATAATCCATCCATCTTGGTCCAGTCCCCCGGCGGACCCCGATGCGCATAGGCTAACTAATGCTTAAAAGGCCCTCCGTCTTTCCATTACAAATGTATGTAAGACCTGATTCTATCATTGCCCAGATATGTTTTACCTGGGACCCCCCCCCCCTCAAAAGACTCTGGGCAGGTTCTTACTCAGGCCCTCGTTCAAAATATTTCACATAGTTCTCTCCAGGGGGTGGGGAGCCGGTGTCAGTGAATATTTTTGCCGACACCCCACCCCTGATTCTCACCTCGTCAAAGGCATCAATGTCCTTGAAAGTTGTCAACCAAAATATACAATTATAACTCAGTGTACTTACAGCATTCAACAATGAATACTTTCATCGATAAACAGAATTACTCTTTACAATAATGAAAACAACTAACAATGTATCTTATTGTGTTAGTTTTTAATAAAGTTTTCAAGATAATGTTAAAAATGTACTGGCAATATTCTGAAAGTAAACAAACAAAGCCTACTGAAGAGACATTACTTTGTTTGCGTATTTTCTTCAACTGGTTGTTCGTCTGCGACAAGCACTATAAATAGAAACGAAAAATACCTTTCAATACACTTACATACACTGCAATGAAATACTTCTGGTTTAGTTTGTCAATACGTCTAAACATGAATATCTTTACGTACTATCTCCACTCGACTTTCTATTGAGTTATATTGTTTGGGGTAAAACCTTACTACAATAGACACAAGACTAAGTAAGTTGAAGTTATTAAATTAGATCTAGTTAAAAAGAGGAGCTGACTATTCCATTTATTTTTCTTCAAAAATTGAAAACACTGAAGTATATAGTTCTACAAAAAAGATCATTGCTGAAGTCGTTTTGGCTCGGTGAGCAGGAGTCTTAGATATGACTGAAATCCCATGTAAGGATGAGATGCAATCTCTTAGATCCTATAAACCACTAATTGGATGATTTTAGCAGAGCCCTTCTTTCACCCCCCCCCCCAATCGCACGATAGTACAATGGCGATGGAGGCACCACGGGAGATTGAGCGAAATTAGGACTCATCAATTCAGTGTTTCGATTCGTCCGCTGGATTGAATATTACTGATTTGGTTGTACGCTAGACTAGAATTAAACCACTAAAACTAAATTAAGTGGACCGATAGGTTGCCGACCGCGTACATTAAAAAAAAGGGAAGAAACTCTCACCTTTATTTTTATTCTTTTTATTGCACCGAGACTCATCAGAGTTATCCCCGCAGTCGTCTTTACCGTTACACAGGGCAGTGGCGGGAATACACTTCTTGTCGTGGGTGCATCGCCACTGGTCAGACGAACAACGAACTGTGCAATGAGCAAAAGTAAAACATGTAGATAAATCAAACGATAATGTATCTAATGTCTTAAATAATGGTGTAACTAATGGCGAAACTCTAGCCATTGTAGTACTTGAAAACGTGTCCTCTTCATTCACAGAAAAAAGTATTTAAATAGATGTAAAAATGCCATCCCTAGCTGGCAGCCAATTTTGACGCCGCTGGCTGTAACCTTACTTCCTGTTTTTATTTGTTTTCGTAAACGAAACGGAATTCTAGTAATGCCTTTTACTGTATTTCAAGGGTAGATGATTCACGTAGCCCTGTTAGATGTTTATTGTAAGTATGAGTTTTTTCCCCTTGCTCAGCTTTGAACTTGAAGCAGATGTCAACTTTTCAGTTAATGCTACGTAAAGCTGCTACAGCTGGTACAGTCGCCCATCGCCATTTTGCATTTGAGAGACTTTTCCAGCTTCTCCCTACTGTGGTTCTACTCTTCCGCGGTTTTAAACGTTAAATAATAATATTTTGCTACATATATTTGGTAAACACGAGTTCACTGGTGACTAAAGGACATTATTTCATGTCTAGAGACTCTAAAGATGTTAAAAATACTTCTTTAGGTCGTAAACATGCTGGTTTGTTTTAATGATGTATCTACAAAAAATATTAAATTTATAAATAAACAATCCTATCTCGCGGGAATTAACGTATCCGCGATAAAGTCTTGAACCGATTAAATCGCATATAACGAAGCATTGGCGTCGCTAGGAATTTTTCCAGGGGGGGGGGGCAAAATGTTTTTCAGGGGGGGGGGGGCAAATAACAACTTTATGACATTTTTTTTAAATGTAAGGGGGGGGGAGCAAATGCCCCCCTCTTATATGACGTATTTTAAAAATGTGGGGGGGGCAAATGCCCCCTTGCCCCCCCCCCCATGAATACGCCCATGTAACGAAGGAAGACATTACATATTGTTTCGTAGCTCATGTTCAGTTTATGTTACGGCTGTCTTTGTTGAGTTTTGTTTTTATTCCACATTTACATGGTGAATTTACTGATCGCTTTGTTCACGTGAGTAACACATTTATTAAAATATCTATATGCATAAAGCTTTTTTAAATAAATCATACGCAAAGTTTTGTCTTGAATAAACGAGTCGTTGCAATAGAAATGCAAAGCCTATCTTGACTTTAGAGTTATTTACATTGGTCTATGACCCATTTCAACTTATTAAATTTCATTTCCGTCCTTAATATATAAGAATTGAAAATAGATAAATCAATAAGAGATCATGAATTGTTTACTCACCTTCAAACAGGAACGCCATTAATGAGAATGAGAGTCAGCGAGAGCAGATTTTGAGGTTCCAGAGGTTCCAACTGACCAATCAGTACTCAGAGTCCAGACTTCTCCTGCCTCCTTTCTCCTTCTTATTTTTCCGGCTGAGATCTAAAGTTGGCAATCCATTTTGTATGTTTATCACACATATAAAAAAAAAGTATCAATATCTTAACATTGCAGGATTTAGTTCATTTAATAATACGTGACCTTTTGATTTTTTCATAAATATAACATGAAAAGAGTGATAGACATTTACTAAAATGATTAACATTTTAAAAATGATCTAACTATTACGAAAACACATCGAAATGTTAGTAAAATAATTTAAAGCTTACTCAAAGTATGTCATGAATATGTAAAAAGCGATTAATATGTGCTTATATTAAATGCCTAATATAGGTAACAATGACTTGGATGAGTTGATCAACTAAAATATCTTTGCTCTAATGTTTTCTACCATTGGATAAAAAAAAGAGATATTTTTAATTTACAGTTATAGATCTAATACAAAGAACAAATGTAAAAGAATTCTGAGATTACTAAGTGTGTTGTTATTGTCGTTGTTTTTAAGTCAGTATTTGTGACAAGACCGGGGGAAGAGGGGGACACCCTTGCTTCACGAGAATATCTACTCCTCTATTCTGGCAAGGGACCTCTTCTTGTCAGAGGCGTAAATATTGAAATTACTAGACGAGAAATAATTTAGTGCAGCCAGCAGGCCCGTAGCGTGCGGGGGGGGGGAGGGCCAGGGGGGGCCGGCCTCCCTCCTGCGTTTTGTCTGCCCCCCCCCGCTTATTTGTTTTACTAAGTAAAATGTATTACCTGACCCCTGTTATTTTCTGGCCCCTGCTGTAGAATTTTCACGCTACGGGGCTGGCTGCCAGTGGGGTGCGGGGGGGGGCTTCCCTTTAGTTACACCTATGCTTCTGTCT
Organism: Bulinus truncatus; assembly: GCA_021962125.1. Classification (NCBI taxonomy): domain Eukaryota; kingdom Metazoa; phylum Mollusca; class Gastropoda; family Planorbidae; genus Bulinus; species Bulinus truncatus. The sequence continues at coordinate 4,576,595 of JAGDYQ010000029.1, read as the reverse complement.
ATATCTACTCCATATGTGGAAAGGTAGAGAGAATCGGATCAAGCGATTATGGATGTGTGTCTTGTGATTTATCTCCCTTGTAAACAAACGAAATCTCACCCGATTCAGTGACGCTGTAACCCACTTAACTAACGTAATCCTCACAAGCTGGAGATTCGCTAAAAGTGCAGACAATGTTATACCGTACTGTGTTTCGATACACCATGTTTTCAAATATGTACCGAACAAGTGTCTTTTTAAATTTTAGTTTTCTGAGAGATGATGGCGTATTATTCAATAGTTTAAGAGGTTTTACAACAAATAATGCAGAAATTATGTTCTGTAACAGTATCGAAAATACCAGTGGACATCGCAGCAGGGGGGTATTTTGAGCGAAGCGCTGCGCTTAAGATAATCCAGAAAGCTATCGACATGAGGTATGTCATACAAATTTGTTTGCTCGTATCTCTCTATTAAACAACTATTTTCTATCATAAGTGTATCTATTTAACAATCGATCTATATATCTATCAATTATATATCTATCTAACTCTCTCTCTAAGTATCATATATCTATCAAAAACTATCTCCATAAATTAATCATCTTTCTAATTATCATCTATATATCTAAATACCAAAAATCTTTATATCTGTTCAGCAATCATTATTCTATTTTATCTATTTCCTATCATCTCTTTATCAATCAATCACTCTAGTAATTTAACTATCTATATATCCATCTAATTCATCTATATCTTTATCGATCTCTCCTCTCTCTCTTTCAATATATATATATATATATATATATATATATATATACATATTTACATATATCTTCTCTCCATCCATTAATCTACCATATATCTGCTTGTATTTTGATTTGATCATGTAGTCGTTTATTTTAGATCTTTGTTTTAGTTTAATGTCTTGCCATTTAATTATAAATAAAACACTCATGACTTCACAAATTCATTTTTTATTCCTCATTATTTTCAGCCTTCGCGACAACAGTTCAGATTTGGATTCAAAAGGTATATTTAAAAAAATTGCTGTACTAAAATAATTGGATTGCTAACATCATTTATGCTTTAAAACTTATTACTTAGGTCACCTAAAATAATTATTTTTGGAATGTTTTTTTTTAAAATATAATTGACAGAGTGTTTATTTCAAGACTATTTTTCTACCGATATATATATATATATATATATATATATATATATATATATATATATATATATATTCTCATAACTAGTCCTTATTAGAAACCTCGATACCAAGGTGTCAGAGGTGTTAAAGTAACTTCAAAAAGAAAGGTAAGTGTAATTTGTTTTACAATAATAATGAAACATATTTAAAATAAACAAAACGGAATCAAACAATCTTGCAGTAAGGAACCTGTAAACTGAAGGCAGCTGTAGTTTATTCCCCGACCAGTAACTTGCCCTGCCACGAATGTGTCGCCTTTTGTATTTTTCACTGTCTGGGTTTGATTGGATATCAAACCAAAAGCTAATTATAGCATAAAATAAGTCATTCTTGATGTACTAGAAACCGGCGATGTAATAGGGCAGTGCTGTCCAAAAGTCAGATGCTTGTTATATATATATAAATGTAGAGCTCTCGGCTGTTGACTGGAAAGGTCTCGGGTTCGAATCTTGGTAAGAGCCTTAGGATATTTTTCAGGTCCTGGTGAAATTCCGACAAGTCCACCCAGCTTTAAATGGGTACCTGGCTTTAAGTTGGGGAAGTAAAGGTGGCTGGGCGTTGTTCTAACCACACAATCCCTTCATATGCTTAACTATTGAAACAGATGAATTCTACACATCATCAGCCTCGAAGAGCTCTTACGGGCTTATGGAAACTTTTTATAACAAAGCTCCAAATTCGGACATGTCGCTCGCAGATCCGCTTGTATAGATAAAAACCTATCCGACAGCTTTTTAATCTTTCCACTAAAATAAGCCAACACACTTGATTTACTAGCCAAATAAAATAACTGTATTTGTCTTTGAAATATTGCATTTTTTTAAAACTACGTTTGCTTTGTAAGTAATTTTTAATTGCATTTAATTTAGGTCATGCTGTGTAAATGGGCGAGTTGACGTTTCCACAGGTATGTTGTTAGTTTTTGTTCTCTTTCGACTGCCATTTCGTACAATATGGGATGAATTTTTAAATGCCGGAAAAAAATCCATCAATAAAGTCTAAACATAGCTAAACGTAGAAGACGGGTGGTCGAGTGGTGTATAGCGCTTGACTGGTGACCGGAGGGTCCCAGGTTCGAACCTAAGTGTGAACCTTGGAACTTTTTCAGGTCCTGGTGAAAGTCCACAAGTCCACCCAGCTATAAATGGGTACCTGACTTAAGTTGGGGAACTAACGGTGGCTGGGTGTCCCTTTTTATGCCCCGATGAGCCCTCAGGGGCTTAAGGGAACTTTACTTTTTTATAGAGCCAGAACGGCAATGTCGTCAAAAACCAGTAGAATAAGAAATGCTTAAACTAAATAAAATAAAATGATAAAAATAGCTGATAATTTACTTGCTTGCTTTACATCTTATAAAATGTTTTTAATTATATTTTTTGTTTGTTTTTCTTTACACGTGTATTAATTAGTTGAAATGAGCAAACTTATTGATTTTAAAAAAATCTGTGCAGCTAGCGTCAATGTTGTTGGGGATCACCCGGAAGATAAAAATGATGATGATGATGATGAAAACGAAAGTTCCAGTTCATCGGAAGGTAAAGATAACATTCATTTCATTTTGCAGAGTTGATGTGTATTGATGAGTACGTAGGAATGCAGTGCCGCTCCTAACCTATCGATAGCCCGTGTGCAATTAAATCTTTTATCCTGGACTAACCGCTGAAATCTCTAAATCACGTGACACTGAACGTTATATAAAGCAAAGTGGGGATGAAAGACCAGTGATCGCTTAAAAAAAAAAGGGTTTCCACGGATTTCTATCCTCCTCGTGGCGGGTCTGAATTTGCGTAAAAACTGCAAACACGACCCAAATTCCGGGAAGACGATTCTTACGTGAAACGAGAACTTATCTAATTAATTCTACTTTATCAACTAAATTCACATTGGAAAATATCTTTCAGTGATGTTCGATAATTTGTATTTACATTGCTTGATCAGGTTTATTTTATTATTATAATTAATGATAAATAACTACAAAATGTACATTGTGTGTTTTTTTTTTATGCTCAGATATTTCACATATTGTTCTAAAAGTACTGAAAACAGCTGAAAAGTAGATATGCATTTTGAATGTTTTAAAACTTAGATTGATGTAATTTATTTCACAACACAAGCATGTGTCATTCATTACACACAACACCAGCATGTGTCATTTATTACACACAACACCAGCATGTGTCATTCATTACACACAACACAAGCATACGTCTTTCATTACATACAACAACAGCATGTGTCATTCATTACACACAACACCAGCATGTGTCATTCATTACACACAACACCAGCATGTGTCATTCATTACACACAACACAAGCATACGTCTTTCATTACATACAACAACAGCATGTGTCATTCATTACACACAACACCAGCATGTGTCATTCATTACACACAACACCAGCATGTGTCATTCATTACACAAAACACAAGCATGTGTCATTCATTACACACAACACCAGCATGTGTCATTCATTACACACAACACCAGCATGTGTCATTCATTACACACAACACCAGCATGTGTCATTCATTACACACAACACCAGCATGTGTCATTCATTACACACAACACTACCATGTGTCATTCATTACACACAACACCACCATGTGTCATTCATTACATACAACAACAACATGTGTCATTCATTACACACTAAATCTTTTATTTCGTACTTCAACATTCTTTGTGCTGTCATCATCATTATTAACTTTAGGCTCTGAAGCCCATGTATGGATCCCCTTTACCGTACAAATCCTCTCCACTTTTTTCTGATCCATGGAAGTTTCGCTCCAAAATCTAACTAACAATCATTCTAAAATATATTTTACCAGTCTGTTCTATACACTCTACTGTTACAACATTTTTTTCCCCCATCAGTAATGTAACATACGTGGGTGTACTAGAGTGGATGGGTTATAAAATGTTATGAAGGCAATAGGGAAATATCACTTCTGGTTTAGTTATCGTTTTGAACATTTCTTGCCTTAACCTATTTCTTATAGCTTTTTCCTTCAAAAATTTTTGTATTCGAATAATTCTATTGTGTCTAGAAACCATCTGTTTATATTATGCACAATTTATGTACAATTTAGAAACTGAATATTCAAATATATTTTAATAAATATCATCACAATTTTAAAACGACTAACATATTTACGTGAAGTTAGAATTAAAAACTTAGAAAAAATTGCTTTTTTTTGCATTTTTATAATTCTGCTTTGATGTGTAATTTATGTTCGTATGCATGTATGTATATACACATATGTATGTATGATATTAATTATATTGTATATATATATATATATATATATATATATATATATTTGCGCATGTAGTGTGCATATATGTATGTATATGAAACGTGTTTGTCTTTGTCTATGTAATTATGCTTTGGCATGTTTACTTGTGCTCAACACATACACACAAACACGCATAAACATACACCTATATAATATATGTATATATTTTTTTATTTTTCAGATGATTAAAAGAATCAAGAGTATTACTGGATCATGATAATTTCCCCTGGATAGACTCTGGCAAATTGTCTATCAGCAAAATTCAAGTTATTTTTTAAACCTGCTAAACAAACTTATAAATATTGCACATTACAATAAACGATTTCATATTTATAATAAAAAATATGCATTTTCGAAATTTAATTTTACATAATATTTCCTTTATTAGTAATACATGCTTTAAAAGTATTTTATTCAAAAGTTGACAAACATTACAAGTGTTTGGTGGTTTACTTAGAAAAAAAAAATTAAATAGAATTTAAAAAAGCATTCCTAAGTAGTTTATAGACGTCTTTTTTGAAGTGAAATAAATAAATAAATAAACAGCCATCTTTATATTACACTACGAATTATTTTCACATGTTATGCACAATTTAAAAAAAAAAAATTTTATGTTGTGTTACAATAAGTTACATAAATCTATACAGATCAATCGATGTACATGATCTACTAATAGCACACAATATATATCTCTGGTGTGCGAAGTAGTGTTTTTTTGTTTTTTAAAGTTGTTAGATTGACTAATGACAAAGAGTTTAATACCTTGTCTTACATTAGTGGGCCTCACACTTTAGCTCAATACCCAGGTCTCTTGCCATCATGATCATATCTAGTCACAGCGGCTTTCATCGGTTGAGATATGAAACAAAAAGTTAGTTTCTCTATTTGTGTTTAGTATGATTATATTTATTTATTTATTATTTTTATGCCTATCCCATTTGTATCAATCAATCAATCAATACGTCTACCAGTCTTTATATTTAATTATTTATATATTGATCCATTTAATTTTAACTTACATATCCAGTTATCAACCAATCCATCTATCATCATGCAAAGAACAAAAAAAAAAAGAACTTTTTATATAGTTAATTTTAGTTTGATTATCTATACATGGGCTTATAAGCAAACTTACCGACCTCAGTTCTACTAATTTCTATTTATATCTATATGAACCATAACTTGTCTCCCCTTCCTTTTTCCCCTATTCACCAGACCACATGACATCAAATTAAAACATAAGTTTAGAACTTGTAACCTTTTCAACAATGCCTGTTCTATATAATCTCTAACCCGATGCCAAAACTGACAGAATTACTAAAACAAAAAATTTTGAAGCAGCATTCTTCGAGGTCAGCGTTTCCCAAACTGTTGACAACTGTGTACCCCATTTTATTATTAGAGCAATATTGAGTACCTTTATTGTTTTTTACGGTCCTGGTTTTCCGTAATTTCATTCTTATCAATGTAGCCGTGAACATTTTTCCCGATGTTCTCAGCCGAGCGTATCGAACGACCCCCGCCAAGCTCTTTGCTAACCTCCCCCCCCCCCTCTCTTGCGTACGAGTACCACATTTTGGGAATCACTGGTCTAGGATGGTGTTCTAGTTTTCTAGACGTTAACATAAGTAAAAAAAACAAACCAAACAAGCTGTTATGTAGACACCAGAGATACCAGAGAGGGTGAGAATAGAGTCTGGCCTTGAGGAACTATGTGTAAGTAACAGACTAGCCATTTAAAAAAAAAATTATGTGTAGCTCAGGGGTAGAAATGGAGTGTGTGTATTAATCATGCCGCTTTATTTTTAGAATGTCAATGTTAATTATATTATAGTACTATTTTTGTATTATAATAGTAACAAATTCTTCCTTTTTTTTAATAACACCTCCTCACACTTTAAATACGTAGTAATAAAAGAATGAAGACAATCATGTTTAATTTTAGTTGATTTTTTTTTTTAATTCGACCACTTAACTGCTACCATTTTAACAAAAAGCAATTATTAGAAAAAAATATGTTTTTTTTTTATTCGATCATATTCACAAACCAAAAGGGGGCCCCACGAAAGTCTAAAATTCAAATTTCATACTCAGATGTATCTAATTACTATCATGAGCGGGGCCACTCATCGCCCTTTAAATGCTAAAGTACACAGAGCCCACGAAATATCATGAAAATGGCGAGTGGGATTGGGCTTGCTTGAAACTGTGACTTGCTTGATGAAAAATGTTTCTTTTAAACTCGGGACGAAGTGCGTGAGATCGTACAGGAGGGTGGACCTATTGTAGACTGTCGGAGATTTTGGTTTTCGTATAGTCAATTATGTTTTTTTCCGTGTGGCTAGTTTATGAAATTTGAGAACCAGAAGTGGCCCGCGGTTTGCAAAGTGTGTTCGCAACTGGTTTAGAGCGTGAAGTTTGATTTTGAGTGGCCGTGGGCTACAGTTAGAATCTCATGATGTATAGGCAACTTGTGTGCCCACAAAATAACTATATAGCTAGTGTCATAGCGCATTAGAGCCACATTTAGTATTATTATCAAATGGTGTTATACCTCGATTTCTTTTACCGTAGTTCTATTTAATTATTATATCTGAAGAAAAAAATAAAATTATAAGAAAAATAGCCTTGCTCATGAGATTATTTATCTGTATGAAATAGTATTATTTAGTGTTTTTAACTATACCTCCACTCTCCCTTCCCCTCACCCGGTCTCTTCCTGCCACCTTCAGGAAGTGAAGTGTAGAATGCACGGGGTCAACTTGGGTCAGATGCACTTCATGGTAAATGGCTATAGGAGTATGAAGCAGGGGCAGGAATGAGAAGAGTGGGTAATTATTTTATTTTTCTTGTTGAATGCGAATGGTAACTGTTAGCTGAATGCGCGACAAAAACAGTTGTGCACTAATAACTAATGTACAGTAATTAGTTATTTTATTACCTAGAGAATCTAACCCGGAAGCTGGTTTTTTTCGGTGATAGAAGCCTTCGCTTGTGTGTCAAACTCGAGCAGATGTTTTTGTAATGTGAATCTCATGTCTGCCAACACAATGCACACAAGTTGTATTTATTTTTTAGTGACACAATGTTATGAAAGAAGTTAATAAATTTAATAATTGAAATGATAAATGGGTCACGGCAATGAGCGGGATGCAAATTCCCCCCCGCACCCCCCACCTTTCTTGTTAGAAGTCTAGAACAATCATTTCCAGTGCCGAACATAGGGATTTGGGGGCCCGGGGGGCGGGGGCTTGGCCTCTTTGGGGGCCCCTGCATTTTGACATTCGATACCATGACATGAGATAATATTCTTAATATTTAATGTAAAAAAAAATGTTGGGGAGCTTTCGAATTTGGACCCTCCCTCGCCCCCCCCACCCTAGGTACGCCTCTGATCATGTCTTTGTATGTCTCTGGGTTATTCATTCATTCTATACTTCAGTTTGGCTGATAACGGAGAAAAATGTCAACAATAAAAGTGAACTACTTGCAAAATAACTTTTAAAAAAAAATACATAATTCTAACAGTAGAGAAAATATCAAAATAGTGAGACATAAAAATCTCTTTAAATGATAATGTTTGCTAAATACGAAAATGTTCATTGAGATTGTATGTTAAAATATGGAACAAAAAATAACTAAAAAAAAACTACGACGCGTGTAATTATCCCATAGCAATTGGAAACTTTCAGTTGGTTTTTTTTTAGGAATGTTCGTACGTGCATTTACAATGCTATCACTTTCATTTCTCGGTGAGTACATGCTATAAAATAAATGCCACGAGCTGGATGGAACCGACAAATGTGTATGAGTCACTCTGACGAATTGTTTCAATTTCCAGGAAAATGTGTTTTATTAGCATTTGAGAAATAGCACTCCCAGAATACAAGATAATCTCAGCATCCGGTGTCTTGCAGTATAAAATAAAAATGAAACAAATCGTTCTGAGATTATAACTGGAAGACTTCGCTAGCATAAGGTAAACAACGTTTTGTAAACAAAGAAAAAATATTTTGCAATGCTTATGTTTTTTCGTATTAGAAAGAAATGTAAAATGCAAAATTTTAATTTTTAAATAATGTCTAGTATGCTCATTGAAAGCAAACTTTTAAAATAACTACATAACATTTTTTCGTGATCTGAAAGAGTTTTTCCCCCCACTGTTTTTTAAAAGTAAATATGATAATAAGATGTAACGATAAAGGGTTCAGTGTAAACTAATTGCTTACTAAAACGAAGTAAAACTAATGGGACGGTTTTATGGTGCCCTTATTTCATCCACACCATAGCCGATAGTGCAATGGCCATGGAGACACCACGGGAGATATATCGGGAACTTGAGCCAAGACCGGAGATCGAACCAGGTACCTTCAGGTCGACAGTCAAGCGTTTTACTATCTGTCCCCCATCTATTCGGCAATAAAGGCCAAATATCTCAGGAATTATTTTTTTTTAAATTCCCTTAAAGTTCCCGTCGGGGGGAACGAATGGACATATCAACATATGTGGGGCTTATACACTTGACGGCGCCCATCTTCTATCTAATGGATGGAAATAAAACTATGTAAATCATGAGCTATAGTTTTGTTTAACAGAATCAGTTCTTCACAGCGCGGGATAATTTTTATGAGTGAACTATTGTAGAAGCGCAAATACATTTATCATAAAAACCGATAATTAATGTATCCAAGTTGTTGTTATTGATTTTTTATGCCTGTTGACTCGTAAATTTACATCTCATATTTGTTTCATAAGTTTCATATATTTTTTTATGTCTGTTGACTCATAAATTTATATCCCATCTTTGTTTCATAATTTTCATATATAATTTTTTTTTTTTACAATTTAAAACAAATTTTGTATTCTAGTAAGGATTGAATGCCCCGGTGCTCACGATGGCGATTTTCGTGAATGACACGTTCGTTCATGCACGCCATTATACTAAACATGATTTTTTTTTTTAAGGAAGGCTTATGCATTCTCAACGGGTTGCATAGTAATTCATAATTATTTCTAATAAAAAGTATCATTCATCCAAACTGCACCGCTACTTTAGACAAATCATTTTATATCCTGAGACTTCTTCAATAACTTCCTCTCGCGTTATGTGTAACAAACAATTACAATGATTTTTGCATGATCATATATCCATAAGGCCGCCATATCCTAACTATAAACGTAGACAATTTCAGTTTTTGAACTATTAGATATATGTATATCTTATGAATTAGTCTGTATCTATCTATCTATCTATCTATCTATGAACTGTATCTTTCTATCCACTGTTTATCTATCTACGTTTCTATCCATCACTTCAATCGTTCATCCATATATCTTTCCATCTATCATATAACTTTTTATCTAATCTTGTTTAAATCTGTACAAATCAAATAAAATCAGTCAGCCACGCCCAGTGGTTTAATCAATATGTAATAAAAGTAAATTGTTATAATGTTCTTCTACATTCGAAACGTTCGTAATGGACATTATACCAAACAAAGCTTTTCACAATGTTAATTTGACTGAAATTTTGAATAAAAAATTAAAAAAAAAAAAACTATGTTAGACAGAAGGGCTGAGCGAGATACTCCACGCTAAATTATAAATACGCCCACTTCTGTAATTCACTATTTATATATTTTTTAATCACTGATACAACTCAAAGTGCATGGCGATACTTGTTGTACAAGAAAACGGTACCATGACATACAAACCATGACATACACACCATGACATACAAACCATGACATACAAACCATGGCATACAAGCCTAGACATACAAACCATGACATACAAACCATGACACACAAACCATGACATACAAACCATGACATACAAACACATACAAACCATGACATACAAACCATGACATACAAACCATGACATACAAACCATGACATACAAACCATGACATACAAACCATGACATACAAACCTTGACATACAAACCATGACATACAAACCATGACATACAAACCATGACATACAAACCATGACATACAAACCTTGACATACAAACCTTGACATACAAACCATGACATACAAACCGTGACATACAAACCATGACATACAAACCATGACATACAAACATGCGCTATGAAAAGTGTAAACGAACTTTCCATATATTGATATTTAATATTTACTTTATGTAAATAGTTTAATGTTAAACATAAATCATCTAATAAAATAATAACGATTTGGGTTTTGCGTTAAAGCGAAAGTAAAGAATTAATACAAAATTATTCCAGTTTAAAATATAATCATGAAAAAAATCGGATCTGCCCGAAACGAAAAATAACCTAGCCGACCGATCAAGTCTAAGGAGGAGGATATACCTTTATGCAAAGGTTTTGCAGGGTACAGCTAGTTTAAATATATTCTGCGTTCTTCTATTTCACACTTTTTCTTCAATGCTTGTCAAATGTTTTTTTTTTTGTGTGTTTTGTTATTTATCTCAAGAATGATGAAAACCTGTCCGATTTAAATACAAGTTGATCAAATTGTCACTCAAGAAAGGTAAGAAGCAGGTACACAATATGTCTTAATCTTTTATTGTCTTTTATTGTCTAATACATCTCTGGTACTCTGAATTAATTGGAAAAAAAAAGCATTAGATTCTATCAGTCTGAGACCTCGACAATCGCGAGGTAATTTTTCAGACCCCCCCATCCCCCCCTTCCTCCCCCAACCGCACATGCCAAGGACTCACAGGAGACTAATAAAAATTTAAACTATACCTATAATGCATTTTGAATACGTTTGTGTGATTCTAGATTAGAATAGGTGTTCATGCTAGTGCAAGTTGGTATAAGGGGAAAGGGTGGGCCAACTATCACCCGGAAACTAAGTACGGCCTTTGTGAGTGAGCCAGCTCTCCTCTCTTCTCATGTGACCAAGGGAATACAGCGAAAACCCTACATCCAATCGTTGGCCTCAATTTAAAAACTAGAGGGAAAGGGGGGGGGGGGGAAACGCTCATAAATACGAATGTCACTTGCCTAATTTCATATCATGTGACCGGTAAGGCCAATACACAGTGTGAGTGTTTGTGTGTGTGTGTGAAGTCCGTGTAAGGATGAGATTAAATATTTTAGATCCTATAAACCACTAATGCGATGTTTTTTTTATGGTGCCCTTCTTTCATCCCCACTATAGCCGACAGTGCAATGGGCTTGGAGGCACCATGAGAGATATAGCGGGGACTTAACCACGACCTGAAATATTCATTGCTCCTCACCTGAGATCGAAGCCTAACAGTCAAGTGCTTCACCATACAACTGTTTCTCCTACTGAAATAGCTACTAGATCTTATAGGCGTTTCATTATTCTGTAGAAATGGCAGAGTATCAAACATGTGACCAAAGCAAAAAGTTAGATTGGAACAATTATGAATGGAAAACAACTCAGGTTTGTCTTTGTTCAAAATAATATTTAATTTATATTTACATCGATTTACATCGATCTATTTACATTATATATATATATATATATATATATATATATATATATATATATATGTATATATATATATATATATATATATATATATATAATTACATGTATATATGTATATGTATGTAAAAGCTTATGTATATTAATATAAAATTATATATATATGTATATACATTAGATTTCTAACCTATCATAGGGTGACCAATCATCAGCGTCATAATGGGTTTTATTCTGATTAATTTTCAAAAAACGTTCACCCACAACATGAAATTTTTTTTAATTGTATATAATCAGTGATGGGCAACTAGTTAACTTATTACATTGAATGAATTTTTTGTTATCACAAAAAAAGATGGTAGTGGGGACAAAAGATTATATCATTTTCAAATTGAACGCAAAGAGCAGGTCGGGTATACAACTGGGTAGGATGCTAATCCATCAGTCCGTAACAATATATATATATATATATAGATATATATATATATATATATATATGTGTGTGTGTGTATTTGTGTGTGTATAAACCAATCTATGTATCTTTCCTTGTGTTTTTTTATCTAGATTACCTCTTATTTTATTTATTCGCATTTATCTATCTATCTATATGTCTGCCTGTCTGTCTGTCTGTCTGTCTATCTCTCTCTCTCTCTCTCTATATATATATATATATATATATATATATATATATATATATATATAGTGTTAAATCGAAAGTAAAGAATAAATACAACTGTATTCCAGTTTAAAATACAATATTGAAAAAAATCGGAACTGCCCGAAACAAAAAATAACCTAGCTTACCGATCAAGCCAAAGGGGATATAACTCTATGCAAAGGTTGCGCAGGGTACAGCTCGTTAGTAAAATAATAGACTATTCCATCTTAGGGGAGTTATAGAACATGTCAATATATTATTGTCTACAATCTAAACTATACAAAAGCCTGATTTTTTTATTAAAAAAAAACATGGCTTATTTCACAGCCCGAAACAATCCATGTATTAGTCTATTATGTGTATTTATCTCTCGTCTCCTCTTACCTTATTATTAATCTCCTCATCTGCGCATTCATTTTTCTATCTAGCCACTCATATTTCTACGCTACATTCTTTTTTTTTTTTTAATCAATACCGCTGTGTACCTTATATATCTCTCTACCACAAACTAAACCATTTTATAAAGTCAGTTATAATTCTATACACTATGCAGGTGGGTCATTAAAGTCAGTGTCGTCGTTCGGGGCATAGTCTATAAAATGTAGCTTCGACTTCCACACACACACACACACACAATCGTTTTATATAAAGGCTACACACTTCAGGTGGAAAATTGAACTTTGGACCTGCACTTCCCCTACGATATATAGTGACGCCTCTAGTTGAAATGTTGTTGTTGTTTGTTATAAGGGAAAAGAGCAGGGGACTGAAAGGAATAGTACAGGCAGGGCAAACAACGAACAAATTTGTAAACACGTTTTAACTATTTTACTTTTCATAGCACGTACATATAAACAAAGGAGATAAAATCCGACTGTTATTTGGACCCGTTGCAAATATGCACTAAGCTTAGCTATATTTAAACTTTATTTGATGGAACCCGAAAAAAATAATAATACCCTAGACACTGAGTAACGATTAAATCATACAATTCAAACAATTTAAAAAAAAAAAATAAACAAAAAAAACAATAATAAAGTTTATGTATAGCTAAGCTAAGTGCATATTTACCACGGGTCCGAATAACAATAGACTTAATTGGGACTGGGTCCGAATAAAAATCGGAGTTTATTGGTACCCGGGTCCAAATAGTCACTTCGAATTTATAAATAATAAATATAAATACTGAAGTCTTTAAAATATTTTAAATAATGAATCATTTTATTATTTGCTAATTTGATCATTGAAATAACTTTTTATTATTTATGAAAATGGCGACAAGTGAAACCTCGGTCGAAAATAATTATATGATTCTGGATGCACTGAAATGGTTTGTTTTTAGTAAAACCAAGAATGCGTACCGTATATTTTTCAAGTTCCTGACGATGGGGGTGAAAGCGGCTAAACGTGCATAACTTTTTATCAGCGGCATGTTTGCGTGGCGCAATTACAAAAATTTTTGTCTCGTGTGATACTATCTTAATAGGGAGCCGTAGCCGGAGCCGTCTAATTTGTGGAAGCCGGAGCCGGAAAAAATTTGACGGCACCGCAAGCCCGATCTTAACGTTGCATGATTTGTTGAATCTATTAGTAACAAGTAATTATGGTCAAATATTTTTTTTTCCAAAAGAATTTTAAAAAGAAAGTAACAGAGTACACACAGGCATCAGAATTTAGACCGGAGCAGCTAGGTATAGACGAAATTACACAGTTTAAGGTGAGTGCATGTCTTATAGTACCTTCTGTTGGAGCCAATGTTACGACTTGAGATGTAATGATTCATAAGAGCCAATGTTAAGACTAGAAATGAAATGATTCATAAGATACAATGTTAAGACTAGAAATGAAATGATTCATAAGATACAATGTTACGACTAGAAATGTAATGATTCATAAAATACAATGTTACGACTAGAAATGTAATGATTCATAATATCCAATGTACTTACGTTTTAGTGGCCCTAGGCAAAAGTACATTTTGGAAATCAAGACTTATGTAGATCTCAGATGAGGTTTTTGCAGTAAAATCCACCGCTTGTAAATATTAAGGCATTGTCTAATCTTTGTAAATCGAGGTTTCACTTGAGCATTCAGTCTCAATCCTAGGGCGCCTGACGGCTGTTTAGATTGCCGTTTCTGTTGATTGTTTTTTTTTTTAAAATAACGTCTCAACGGGCGGATGGTCGTGAGGTAAAGCGTTCGACTGTCGACCTGACGGTCCCAGGTTCAATCCTCGGAGAGAACCATGGGGATATTTCAGGTAATAGTTGAAGTTCCCTCCATGTGTCACGTGGTGCCTCCATGGCCATTGCGCTACCGGCTATTGTGGGGAATGTAAGATGGGCACCATACAAAAAAAAAACCGTCCCATTAGTAGTTTAATCTCATCCTACAGGCACCTCACACTCTCTCTCACACGGAGGATGTTCATTACCAGTTTAGGGAAGTGGGGGGTGGGGGGGGGGCAGGATAAGCAGCCATCCAGTAAAGTCAAAAATATTAAAATTAAAGTAGGCCTATACAACTGTTTTTTTTTTTAAAATAGATTATAAGCATTTTCAGAGCAAAGTACTCAATTGATGACTTTTTCGATGCAGAATTTTGTAATTATCCCTAATTGTTGACATTTTTTTAAAGTGAAATTTCATACTGAAAATATGTTCATTAATGCAATATTTTTTTTATCCAGTTGCTGGTTTGCTTAAAAAAGTTACCAGACGGAATTTCCACCACTGGAAAGGAGAGGTTTTTAAGCAGCCTTTTGAAAGCAGTAAAATATAACGGTATGTATTGCAATGTGATTAAAAAAAGAAAATATGTCTAAACATCTGGTCCTCACATATAGACCCCCTCAGCCGCCGTCTTAAGCCGCCACAAAAAATGTTAAGCCAAGCTGTGCCAAAAACTTTCTTAAGCCGTGGGAGATTCGGAAATATTAATTCATGTCATTTTAAAGCGATTACGAAAATCGCAAACAAAAATCTTATAAAGTATTACATTGAAATTAAGCCTAGAAAAAAACGATTTTTTTGCGAGTAATAGAATAACACTTGAAATCTAACTCATGTTTGTATTTTTACATTTTTTTTTAAATTGGTTCTTAATTTAATTAAATTTTTTATTATTTTTTATTATGTTTAACATAAATCTTTATATTCACTTATTGTATACAATAAATTATAAAGTATGATTTATTTATTTCAAAATTGTTGTTTGTATGACTAGTACAAATATAGTACATAAATATTTTGAGAGTTACCTCCCTTATAAAAAAAATATCGGCGATACCTCAACAGGGGTGCTAGGCATTTTCCAAAGCCACGACTTAAGCCGGCTAGCCAGCCATAACAATTCTAAGACAGCCCATCATCAGTTCTACGGCGCGGCTGAGGGGTCTACTCAAATATATGCATGTGGATGTGGTATGGGTTTCTCTGTCCGTATATATATATATATATCATATTTAGTAACAAAGTTTGTTTATTTTCTGAACAAAAAATCGCAGAATGTGAAAATTTGACTTATTTAAAAAAAATTCTTTGTGTTTATTGTATTAGTTTAAATTATAATTTTTTTTTTCCTATTTTTAAGAATGCCAGCTTATTGACGTTGATAACGAGGTGGCGAGAACTATCGGCAGTGATTTGAGGCTCATGAGAAAAAACATGACCCGGAGTATGGAAGACTGATATACTTCAACTTGACGAGGTTAATTATGTAAAAGTAAAAACAAACATTGATTTTATTGAAAACTTAATCCATTTACACTTAATTTAAGAACAAAAAACTATTTTAAATATTTCAGTTAAATACGCGATGTCACTTTCGAAACCAATCGTAGAATGACACCTTTGTGAAGCACTGTCAAAGATACTATTAAATCGACTCAAATATTTGTCTTTTGATAGCCAACCGACTTCAGTAGGAAGCAGCAAGCGATGAAATTCTGCGTCATTTAATTGACATATTTGTTGTATTAGACTGTATTTTAACGAATGACATTAGATCATGTTGGTTGCTTAAATAACACTGTAGAGTTGTGTTCAGGGATTCTTTGAGAAGTTTAGCTAACACCAGATGTTGTCTCTTAAACCGGAGAACCTTTGCCCCTATCATTTTAAAATCTACTCCTTCAGCTATACGTTTTTGTCCATTCGGACATTTCCGAATCGCAGTGGCTAAGGTAACATCAAGACGGAGTTCGTATTTTTTTTCCGGGTTACATCAATAGATATTGCTCTACAACCTAACCCTATCCCTATCCCTAACCCTATCCCTAACCCTATCCCTATCCCTAACCCTAACCCTAACCCTAACCCTATCCCTAACACTAACCCTAACCCTATCCCAAACCCTATCCCTAACCCTAACCATATCCCTAACCATATCCCTAACCCTATCCCTAACCCTAACCCTATCCCTAACCCTATCCCTATCCCTATCCCTATCCCTATCCCTATCCCTAACCATATCCCTATCCCTAACCCTATCCCTATCCATAACCCTATCCCTAACCCTATCCCTAACCCTTGCCCTAACCCTATCCCTATCCCTAACCCTAACCCTATCCCTAACCCTATCCCTAACCCTATCCCTAACCCTATCCCTAACCCTATCCCTAACCCTATCCCTAACCCTATCCCTAACCCTACCCCTATCCCTACCCCTAACCCTATCCCTAACCCTTTTCCTAACCCTAATATAATTGCCGGTACCCGAAAAAAAATGAGTACTCCCGCTAACCCTAATATAATGGCACTTGATGTTACCGTATCCACTTCGTTTCCGAATTTAGTAGTGTAAATTTAGTAGTGTAATTTTAGTAGTGTTAATCATCCAAATCTGATTGTAGATGACTAAAATATTCCGGTAGCGTGACAATTGTGTATCGAATCTTTTTGTTTCACAAAAATTGCCGCCAAACAATTTGTTTCACCACTTTGTTTTTTATTTGTATTTTCTTTTTTTTTTTTTTGCATCTTTCTTTATCCACTTATAGGAGTAACAATTATAATTTTTATGAAAATATCCAAATTTTTTATCCAAAAAAAAAAAAAACAAACAAAAAACAAACGCTTAAGACCATGTACATTACATATGTTTATCTTTACTCACGAAACATTTGAGAGATTATTTGGCTGAAATAATGCGCCATAGTCAACTAATATCAGGCGCCTACTTAAAGTTAGCTAGAATAGGAAATCTTCACCAGAACCAAAACAAATCTGAATTGAGCCCATAATCCCCAGTTCTACAGTAGACAAAAGCCGCCCTTGGTATAGTTAGGTGACCTTATTAATACTTTCAGAATATTTTGTAATCTCGATAGCCTTTGAAAGTAAGGCACAGACAAAATGGGGACAATAGAGCATTTTATTTCAAAAATGCTCTATTGTCCCCATTTTGTCTGTCTGTCTGTCCGTCATAACCCTAGATCTCAACAACCATAAGTCCTAGACCCATGATGTATATATCATTTTGTAGGTCTTGGCCTGCCAAGAAAACACTTTTTTCTATTTCGCGATCTGACCTCTGAGGGCCGAAAAAGGGGGCGTATTAATTAACGTTTTTTACTATATAAGCTATATTAACAATGGAGCGCCCTATATCTCAGCAACCATAAGTCCTAGACCCATGATGTATATATCATTTTGTAGGTCTTGGCCAGCCACGTGTAAATCAAAAGTTCATTTCGCGATCTGACCTCTGAGGGCCGAAAAAGGGGGCGTTTTAAGTACCGTTTTTGCTTATATTTTAAATATAAATGATAAAAGCTAATCAAAGGGGCGTAATCATTATTTATTTTTGTAAGTTATTCAACATGATTACTTCCCTCTCTAAAATGCTCTAAAATGTCCTTTGTCCGAAACGGAAAAGACTTAAATTACTTGTTTTTAATTTGACAAAATATAATTTTCAAAATATTACAGAATAGTTAGTTTTTTTTAATCTTTCCAATAAATATTAAAGCCAACGGATGAAAAAGAGAATAGAAATTTGATAGCCGCTTATTCCAGAGATTGATACTCACTGGTCAAAATGATGATCTTGAGATCGATGTCACTGACACTGGCAAGTAACTTTTTTTTTTTAAATATTAATACTAAATACATTTCATTGGTGTGCTCTTAGAATAACAATATCATGAGCCAGGTAAGAGGGTGTACATGGTGCCGCACCTAGCCCTTCAGCCACCCGGGTGTGAACAAAATTTTGTCGTGCCGCCCACCCACCGAACAAATTGATCGCTGACTTTATTTAATTAAAAAAAAAAGTGTTACTAATTACGCCTGAGGGGGCGGATGGTCGTGTGGTAAACCCCTCGACAGTCGGCTTCTTCGATCTCTGGTGAAGACCAGTAGATATATTAGGCAATGGTGTAAGTTCCTCAATATATATATATATATATATATACATATATATATGTGTAGCTGTGAGTCTGAACTTTATGGTCTTGAATTTTCTGAAAGTCCAAACGATATATATATATATATATATATATATATATATTAAAGCTAAAACTAATTTTTAGTCGGTCTGAACTATTACAAACACATAGAAAAAAAGAGGAGTTATTCATCTAAAATGACTTGCATCTATACTTGGAGAAAGTAATTTTAATTTTGAAATACATTTTGAAAATGCAATGTTCCGGAGACAATTTTATTTTATTCTTTATGGCACCTTTAGAGTAGTTGCCGTGGAGATGACCTTAGCTGCAGGCAGTCTATATATAAAAATATGAAACAATATGCAACAGTTACATTCTTACCCGCTAAATTATTACCATAAAGAATCCTAGTTGCCTACAATACTTTATTACCCAAGCTAAGCTGCTTTGAGATTTCCTAATTGCTGCAGATTGAATTTAAAGTTGATTGTATGTTGCTTTACGTTGTTACAGCTTCACATTTCTGCCTAATTATTGGCATTTTTTTTTCATTGCACAAAGATGCCGTCTATTGATCACCATAATCATCTCGGTTTAGTATATTTTGCGCTTATTTTTACTTGAATATCGTAAACATTGCAATGGATTTTTTTTTATTCCATCGATTGATTTAATTTTCTCTTTCTCTACTGCCAAATCTAAAATAGCCGGATGTCAAACTTTTTGAGAAATGGCTTTCACCAAAGGGTCGATGTAGGATGGACATGGTGAGTAATTCGTTTTACGCAGTGGCTACGGGACCAGCCAACGTGACTCCGCATTTTTTTTTCTGGGACCAGGCATAGATGCGCATGCGCTCTAGCGCTCTAGACGGAATTTATTTTTTTTACGGCTGTGATGTGCGCATGCGCGTTAGCTGGACTCCGAATTTTTTTTCCGGGTACCAGCCATAGATATTGCTCCATACCCTAACCCTATCCCTATCCCTAACCCCTAACCCTAATCCTAACCATATCCCTATCCATAACCCTATCCCTAACCCTAACCCCCTAACCCTAATTCTAGCCCTATTCCTAACCCTAGCCCCGAAAACAAAAAAAAAATGCATCTATGGCTGGTCTCCGAAAAAAAAATACGGAGTCCCGTTGCCTGGTCCCGTAGCCACTGCGTTCGTTTTAATATTTTCTATGAATATGTTCTTAGTTTTTTTTAAAATATTACCTTTCTACGAGTATTTCTGTCCAATTAGTGTATTTACACTTTCCCCCCACTATAGTTCATTCTTTTATATGTGTAATTTGTACACGTAAAGCCTTCAAACATTGTAATCATTCATGATTTCTTTCGTAAAATTTTCATTAGATCGGCTACCTGCTGTTTTGAACTGCCTACAGTTTTCTCCTCGTCTGCTACTTGAGTGCCAAAACTTTTCATTTCCTGGCGTGTGTTGTCATGACATACATGCTGATCTTTTTCTTAAAAGAGTTAGACCAGGTATAGACCTATTTTATCAATCATCTTTTTTACTACCTATTTTTTTTATCTTTCAGCTACATACAACCTAATTTTTCATTTTTCTATCATCTTAACAATTATCATCTTTCTATCTTGAGGTTTATCATCAATCAGATTCCATGATCTACAAGTACAAGCGATCTATCTATCTATCTATCTATCTATATATATATCTATCTATATATCTATCCATTGTCTATCAGCTTCTGCCTATCATTTATCTATCAGTCAATCTATATGTCAATCATTTATCTATCTGTCATCTGTCTATCATGTATCTATTATCTATCCCTCCATTATCTATATGATAATATCTCCATCTTTTATCACCTATCATCTAACTTTTTTTTCTTTATATCATCAATATATCGTCAATTAATTATCTTTCAACTATGTTTCATCTATCTTTTATCTATAAGTCTATCTATCTATGAATTTTCTATATATGATCCAACTATCATCTATCTATAATCAGTTTTTCATCTTTCTTTCATCAATGGTTCATCTAACATTATTTATTAGTTTATCTGTCCATGATTTATCTATCTTTAGTTTATCTTTTATCTAACCGTCTTCTATCTCTCTCTATACATATATATTTAGTGCTGCTCAAAGATGTGCCGAAACAGCAAACTGTGTTGGGAGTACATGAAGGATCCATTCAATATCATCGATCAAGTCACTATTACCATTTCTTTCGCAGCCTGGGGGTTACGGTGGGCGGCATTCCTTCTGCCCGATGAACGAAGATGGATGATATCAGCTCGATATTTACTCAGTTTTGATTTTATGCTCTACATGTTTCGATTCCTGGAATTCTTTTATCAGAATAAATTTCTTGGACCAATTCTAGTCTTCTTCAGACATATGGTATTAGTCCCTTTAAGAGTAAAAAACAGAAATCTATGTTAAAATAACAATGAAATAGCAGGAAAGAATGAAATACGTTTGTACAAAAGTACTAAAGATTAGATTTATAAATAAGTGCAGCTGGTTTGTGTACCAAGAACATATTTACTTTTCCTTTTTCTTGGTGTTTCTTTGATTCAGGTCAAAACGTTCCTTCATTTCCTGTTAATTCTCATGATATTCCTGGTGGCCTACGCAATTGCGTCTGAATCTATTCTGTATCCAGAAACAGAGTTGACTCCCATAAACGTGTACAACATTTTCAGAAAAGGATTCTGGGCTATGATTGGTGAATACTGGCTGGATGAAATTTCAGGTATATTATAGTTTAAAAAAGTTACAAGTTAATATGTTACCTGCATACGAAAACATATGCATATTAATTATCATTATATTATTATTATCTAGAAAACTAAAGAGCTTGAATTCATTGATTGTTTATGGTTAGTGAATGTAAGCCTAACCCCAATGTGACGTAACCATGTGGCTAGAAGTTTTATAACTGATTTTTTTTCCCGTTTTCCTTTTGTTTTATTAATTATACTTTTGTGTCGGTTAAAAGCACATTTATAAACAAATTATTCTGCAGGCGATGATTGCGCAAATGACTCAAACGTGCATAATAATCTGACCAATCAGAGATGTCCCACTGCTGATGGTAGGTTCACGGTACCAGTTTTACTTGGACTCTACGCTGTGTTTGTTCAGATATTGATGTTTAATTTACTGATCGCTTTATTTACGTAAGTAATAAACAGATTCTATGTGTTTAAACCAAGCACACTATTTGAAGTGACTAGATACAAATTAAATGAACACATGTAAGTTTCTACTTGAATTAACCTATATTTTCTTCAACAAAGGAAAACCATATATCCATTACTCTTAGTTTATAAATGGCAGCATTATATCCAATTTTTATACTCTACGTTTTCTAATTTCAATTTATTTTTTACAATCTTTTTAATATATCATATTGACCACTTTTAATCATACAAATGTGGTAAATTGAAAAAAAAGGGGTAGTGGTTACTGCTTAATTCGTACCACTAAAATATTTTCTACACTATTCTTACAATAAAACGATATTGTGTTTGTTTATTCAATTCAAACACGAGTGATGATAATTGACTTAGTACATCCCTTCAACAGCAGTGATGATAATTGATTTAGTACATCCCTTCAACAGCAGAGATGATAATTGACTTAGTACATCCCTTCAACAGCAGAGATGATAATTGACTTAGTACATCCCTTCAACAGTAATGATGATAATTGATTCAACAGCAATGATGATAATTAACTCATTACATGCCTTCCAACAGCAATATGATAATTAACTCATTACATCCTTTCCAACAGCAATGATGATAATTAACTCATTACATCCCTTCCAACAGCAATGATGATAATTAACTCATTACATGCCTTCCAATAACAATGCGATCACTCAAAATGAAAGTCAACGAGACCAGATCTGGAGATATCAGAGATTTCAACTGACCATGCAGTACTCAGAGACGAGAATTCTCCTGCCTCCATTCACGCCACTAATCATCTTCCTGAATTCTAGAGTTGGAAATCCTTTTAGTAAGTCTGTCTAATTGTTGTTTTTTTTCAAAATTACGAAAACATCCTCAGACTCTATTATGCCCATACAAAATACATTTTTTTTTAAATTGTTATTAGAACATATAAATGGATTTAGTTACAAAAAGCATCAAGTAACTTAAATGGAGATTGTGGAGGAATAGTACATGTATAGTCTAAGTTTGTTGACGCAATCCGGTAGGCTCCGCCAACCACAGTATCCATGGCGTTATTCCGCTATCTTGAGTTGTAGATTATTTAATTAAGAGTTCTGGTGTGTACGTCATTTGGTAGAGATGACGTATACTAAGCCGACAGTTGGGAGCACATGCTTTGTTTAATGATCAGTCTAGCTTTGGGCATCGAGATATACGGATGCATGTTCATAGCTTTTTATTGTACTCCTCCTGAATTTACCTTTATGTCAGTTCATGTGCAGGAATTGAATAATATTGTGTTGTTGCTTCAACGTGAGTCGACTTAGTTATTCGTGTTGACTGAATTCTTTTAGCTACTTACAAGTTATTATTAAAAAGATCCGTAACAGAGATATATATGGAGAAATGACAGAGAAATGTGTGTGTTTTTAGATAGTAAGTCTAGTTTTCATTAATCAATAACCCATTCTCTATACTCTAGACGAGAAAGCTGTGCTCTAATGAAACTACAAACGATGCAACTACCTAGGGCCTCCCACTAATAAAGGGGGGGGGGGATCCCATAACATGATGTCAAATGAGATCGCAAGTTGTGCTGTACTAATGTCATTATAACCGCAAGTTTCGTGTGATAACAATAGATATTTTTTTTTTAAATTTTCATACACTATCCTTAGTGCGCAGCGCGACATCAGACGGTACAAGAATTACAAGATGCTTTCGTCACGTGACATTAGTACTTATTAATAGAAGCGTCTTGCTTTGAGATCACAACCTCTTTATGGCGTTTGGTAATAAGTACTACCATTTAAATACATATCAAACAAGTAGTATTTTTTTTTACATGACATTTGAATAGTAAAAGTTTCCTTAGCCCTAAAGGGCCATTGGGGCAGATAAAGTGTAGAATTCATCTGTTTCTATAACGTCGGCATATGAAGGGATTGTGTGGTTAGCACAACGCCCAGCCGCCTTTACTTCCCCCAACTTAATGTCAGGTACCCAGGTGGGACGACTTTGAAACACATTTCACCTTGGAAAAATTCCCCATGGTTCTCACCGAAGATCGAACCCAGGACTCTCAGGTTGACAGTCGAGTATCGGCCATCCGTCCCATTTGAATAAGTGATTTAATATTTTTGACGTCATTTGTTATGATATTATTGAAAGCGTGCGGCTTGTTTTCTAAGTTTGATTCAATCCATTTAGAAGTCTGTAATGCCATTACCCGACATTTTTTTTCCTTTGATGTTCACACCACTCCTACTCCCTCCCCCAATTCATCCGCATTTTAAGCGTCATACCACTAATGCGACATTGTGTGCTCACCAGCAATTGCTTAAAACAGGTGGGAAGCTATCGGTGGTCCACCCAGGGTGGCCGTTTATCTGAGGTTAAAATGGGGGGGAGGGGATAGCTTTTTGGGGTTTTCAGTGCCGTCATACGTCGAAATAGGAATGAAACCAATATTAAATTGTTTAAATTGAAATCATTCATGTTTTCTTTTCCAATTTTTTTTCCCCTTTTCATAAATAAGTTTCATTAATTCACACGCGGGAAAAAAAAACAACAACCGATTTCTCCAAAAAGTTCTCCACAAGGGTTATAAATCAATCTGCTGCTAGAGGGGCCTGAAAGAGACGTTTTATTTAGCTACGGCGAGGTAACAATTACATTTTTTCAATCTTTGATTCTCATAGACGCGGTGGCCCACTCAGGTGCGGGAGCATAGGTCGGTCGGTCGCCCAATCTGTCATTCACTAAGGCCGCTAATGGTAAATACATTAGATGGGCACCATACATTTGAATGATACATTTTTCAGCTGAGACTTAAAAGAGAGGTAAAAAAACAAATCAACATTAGCTTGAAAAAAATGTTTTAAAAGTAATACCGGCTACTATTTTGAGTACCCATAGAAATATGTCTTTAAACGTTCAGAAGATCGCTAAAGAGGAAAAACCAAAACTATATTCAAATGCACAGTACAAAAATTTATATATAGTCACAGGGTG
Source organism: Bulinus truncatus (assembly GCA_021962125.1). Classification (NCBI taxonomy): domain Eukaryota; kingdom Metazoa; phylum Mollusca; class Gastropoda; family Planorbidae; genus Bulinus; species Bulinus truncatus. Next base: position 4,551,422 of record JAGDYQ010000029.1, on the reverse strand, counting down.
TCCACGCGTGTCTCCTTGTATGTATGTGCCTGTGCGTGTGTATGTGTGCGAGCATGGCTGCATAATAGTATGAACGGTCAGCTACAGGTTGGTTAGGATAACTGGATCGTGGAGCAAGTGGCTTATTGGCCATTTGAGTGACTGGATGTGTAGATGGACCAATAGGACCAGGCGTGTAACGACAGTCAGTGTAGATACCTAGTTAGGTGAAGGGTGGGTGTTTATTACAGGAACAGTGTGTTTTAGTTGACCAACGACTTGTGTAGTCGGTTACAAAGCGGTCTATGTGCTAACTTGATTCCTAGCCATAATACCTTCAACATATCTACAATACGATATATATATATAAATATATATATATATATATATATATATATATATATATACATATTGTTCGGTTTCAAACCTGCTTGACCATTAAAACGTTCGGATGTCGAAAATGGGGGCGGTACGGCATTTTCAGTGTCCACCTTAGGTGGTACAAAAAAGCTTTTTACGCACTGGTCACTTTATGGATTAAAATTATATCATGTAAATTAGTATGACACCAGAAACACTTTTAATCAGGCTTGCGGAGCCGGAGCCGAGGAGCCGCTACTTTTTGATGGAGCCGTAGCCGGAGCCGAAAAATCTGCCGGCTCCATGGCTCCCAAATGTTTTTTTTACAGGAGAATTTTTTTTTTTTTTAGCTTTAAAATTCCAAATTTGTTTGATTGTTTGCCTCCTACAATTTGAAATGTTGTCATTTTTACGAACGCCACAACAGTAACACGCACATCACCACAAGAAATCTTTAACGGGGAATCGTTTTGTGTTCGTTTTAAATCTTGTTTACCCTCCGAAATTTTTTTAATGGCATGTTATTTTGTTATATATAAAGTTAAAACAGTTTTATTTCATAGAATAATTGTATCATTCATTTAAAATAAATTTTTACTACGTCAACAAATAGAACGCGTCATTTCGTATTATTATTTGAATGCGAATTTGTAATGCGAATAGACTAAAAACTAAATGATCGCTTTCTATATTTAGCAATTTTATTATGAACAGAATATCTGAAATAGAGTAAATACATTTATAAGGCTGTGGCTATTCAGACCCAGGTCCCAATAAAATCCGATTGTTATTCGGACCCGTGGCAAATAAGCACTAAGCTTAGCTATATTTAAACATTATTGGACGGAACCCGAAAAAATAATAAAACAGAGTCCGCTTAGTGGAACCCTAGACGCTGAGTAACGATTAAATTATGCAATTCAAACAGTTTTTAAAAAAATAAACAAAAAAACAATAATAAAGTTTATGTATACTAAGCTAAGTGCATATTTGCCACGGTTCCTAATAACAATTCGACTTTTTTGGGACGGGGTCCGAATAAAAATCGAAGTTTATTGGTACCCGGGTCCGAATAGTCATTTCGAATTTATAAATAATAAATATAAATACTGAAGTCTTTAAAATATTTTAAATAATGTATCATTTTTAGGGCTGTACCGGATTCTAATTTTTAGATCCTGTAGGATCGGAACCGGAATCGGATTTAATATTTGAATCCTGCCGGAATCGGAAAAGGAACCGGATTTTACCGAATTAAATAGTAACTCTTCCGAACGAAGCAGTAATTTCTCGCCTAACATAAAAAAGATATAAGAATGAAAAATAGGATAAAAATTTAGTTTTTAAGTTCTAGATAGCAACAAACAGTATTAAACATTTAGATCTTGAAGACTGTGACTAAAACACCTTCCCCAATTTGAGTTAAGAAAGATAACTCTGTCAAAATAACAGGTTCTTCGTTTTAAAAAAAAATATTTTAATAAAGCTGTACCTAATTTAACTTGATTTTTAATACAATCAAACAAAGAAATGGGTAACATATCTTAGAAAGTGTAATAAACATGTTTATTAATAAATTAATTCCAATATATATATATATATATATATATATATATATATATATATATATATATATACTGTGGCACCACCCGATAGCTTATTTTTCTTTAGTTTTCCATAGTGACGTCACCGAACCGTGTTATTTCATTCATACATTCATTTAAACCATTATTGTTTTAATTTAATTGTATAGCGCTAAATATTTCAAAATTATGTTGCACTAAAAAAAAATTCTTACAAATTTCAAACAACAAAGAAATCCGGCTTAAATCCGGCACATTTTAACCGGAACCGGAATCGGAACCGGATTTGTTAAAACTGCCGGAATCCGGCTTAACAGGAACCGGATCGGATTCCGGTACAGCCCTAATCATTTTACTATATGCTAATTACATCATTGAAATAAATTTTTATTACTTATGAAAATGGCGACTAGTGAAACCTCGGTCGAAAATAAAGATATGATTCTGGATGCACTGAAATGGTTTGTTTTTAGTAAAACCGACAATGCGTATATTTTTTGAAGTTCCTGACTATGGGGGTGAACGCGGCAAAATTTGCATAACATTTTGTCATCGGCATGTTTGCGTGGCGCAATTACAAAAATTTTTGTCTCGTGTGATACTATCTAAATAGAAGCCGGAGCCGTGCCGGAGCCGGAGCCGGAGCGTCAAATTTGTAGGAGCCGGAGCCGGAAAAAAATTTGGCGGCTCCGCAAGCCTGCTTTTAATATATGTATCTGGATATGTAATGTCACCAGGGCACCAGTGGTGATGTCATGTGACGTCATTCATTATAGTATTGATAAAATTGTGATGTTATTTCAACCATAGTGTATTTATTTTTGACTCTACAGTATCAACAATACCAGAACAATACATAGCCCTGAAACATTTTGAACACACAGCTGCACAGAAAATAATCAAGAAAATTATCGATTACAGGTATTATTTATATGATTGATTATTCCCTTAATGTTACGTTTTCGTTTGTTTGTTTTGAACAAAAAAAAAATATCGCAAAAAAGGATAAAAAATGTGTCTAAATCGACAGTTTTAAAATTTATTTTATCAACAATAATCACTATCCACTGCCTAGGTAAAGATCTCTTGGATGCAGAGAAAAAAGGTAACACACCTGACATATATAATAGATTCATGAGCACCGGCGGCGGAACGAAATATTTTAAGGGGGGGCAAGCTAAAATTCAAGGGGGGGCGCCGCCCCCCCTTGAATATTTAAGGAGGGGCAAGACAAAATATGACCGAAAGACAAATTTTACCCCCTTAATTCTATAATAGAATATAGTAATTCTGTAGCAAGTATTTAATCGATATTATTAAAAAATTATATATTAAAAAAGATAAAAATGAACATTGAGCACTTCTGTCGTTAACTGATTCGTAATGTCAGTTTGTTTACAAATTTAATAGTGAAATTAGATCAGAAAATTACTGATAATTATCATGAATGATGATGAATATGAAACCGGAAACGGGAAACTCCATAAACAAAAAGTAATTTATGAAAAGATAATAAATAATTGTATTTTCTTTAAAAATTATATTTGCCGTCATTCGGTAGATGGCAATACTTCTCTATACAGTGGGTATTCGGTTAATGAACTTAATCCGTTCCACAATTATGTTCGCTATCCGAATCGTTCGTAAACCGATCATCGATTTACCATATATGTTAATGGAAATTCGATTAATTCGTTCTGGAGATCCTAAAAATTAAATTATAAAAAAATTGTCATGTACAAGGATAATTTCTTAGTAAGTTTATTTATTACAAATATGATAGTCTTGCTTATTAATCAGTCCTTTTTCTTTTATTTGGGCGTTAAAGAACATGTCCAATGTCGGTTGTTTTTCTCTCTCTTCAGGACTTTCAGGAAATGATTGATAGCAATGTCGTTGTGGAGATCAGCAACCCTGTTGACATTAGCTTGTTTAATGCCAGATCTCCTTTTAAATTTTGTAAACCAGCCAGTGGTAGCCTTGAATTCTAGATTTTCGGAGGACGAGCCTGGAGTTTGTTCTTTCAATTTCTCAAAAATTTCTCCAGCCTTCTCTTGAATGATGTCCATTCTAGTTACATCTCTTTTCACCTCCCGTTCATTTATCCAAACTAAAAGCAAACTCTCAATTTTATCATGGATAACACTTTTTTTTTGCTTCTCAGATGTAATTTTCGTTACACCTTTAGCGGCTAGAGTCTTCTCGGTGATATCTTTTTTTTAGCTAGGATTGTGCCTACAGTAGACTTGTTCAAGCCGTACTGCCTGGTAACATCAGTCATTATTTGTCCACTCTCTACTTTATAATCTCTTGCTTGGTTTTTATGGTGAGCACAGTTCTTGACACTCCACTCTTTTCAGGTCCCATAATATTTTCAAATTTTCAGGGTTTTTTTTATAAGGCGTTTAGTGAAGCACATACGAAAACCACAAGGACATAAACAAACTACACATGTATGGTACACAATTGACGATGTGTCGTCGCACACTACCCTACGCGTCGTATTGTGCTGCCTCACTGCTACGTAGTATGAATGATGACGTGTCAGCGCACGCGCACATCCATTTTCAGGACAAATTGAGGACTGATGTCGGGTGTTTCGAGAGCCGAGACGTTTAAGTTAGAATTAGTTTTTGTTCGTTATCCGAATTTTGTTCGTTGTCCGAACACAAAAATTTTTCTTGAAAGTGTTCGTTGTCCGATTTGTTCGCTGTCCGAACAGTTCGTTAACCGAATACCCACTGTACTTATAAGACGCATTTGTTATCTGTCTGTCTGTTCCCTTAAAACTCAAGATCCAGACAACCAAATAACGTGAAATTTGATACACGCAGTGGCGCAACAGGGGGGAGAGGAGGGGGGCTTGAGCGACCCCCCCCCCGGCCAAATCATCAATCCATACTTTACGTTATAAAGTTACAAAAAACACTGTCAAACTGTCTTTTTTCAATATGTGAGCCCCCCCCCCCCCAGCATATTTTGCTGGTTGCGCCACTGGGTACACGTACACAAAATTACATGGGGAATGTTCTTAAACAGGTTTCGTTCCATCTCAATGGGTACTTTAATTGTAATTAATTATTTGGATATCAAAGACATGAAAATTGGCAAACTTTTACCCCGATTTCAGGTTTTACGAGCTTCTCTCCCACATAGCTAACTTACTATAATATGATCGGTACGGGGAACCAAATATCACATTACTTACTACATTATTACATTCCATTCCTTCATCCATAGAAATTGTCATCTTTTGATACAGTCATGCCTAAGAGAGAGAGAGAGAGAGAGAGAGGGAGAAGAGGGAGGGAGAGAGGGAGGGAAAGAGGAAGGAGGGAAAGTGGGAGGGAGGGAGAGAGAGAGGGGGAGGGAGGGAGAGAGGGAGGGAGGGAGGGAAAGAGGGAGAGAGAGGGAGGGGTTGGAGAGGGAGGAGAGAGAGGGAGGGAAAGAGGGGGGAGGGGAGGGAGAGAGGAACTGCCAAAAATGTTGTGTATCACATTGCTTTAAGATAAATGTACCCTTTTATTGCAATTTGCATGCAAATAAACCCTTTTTTACGCGTCTTATTTTAAATCTTAATTAAACGTCAAATTACGCTTCTTAAATAAACAGAAAACATTATTTTAAACCCGGGCAAAGCCGGGTACTTGCAACTAATTTTAAAATATGCCACAACAACTCTCAATAATGTGATTACTGTAAAATGTCAATTAATTATAATTTCTTTCAAATATTATATTTAAGAAATAAATCAAATGAATTATGAAAATGAAAATAATACATATAAACTAAAATGAATTACAAAGTTAAAAAAGTTAAAATTTTAGGGGGGGCAGACTGGAAATTCAAGGGGGGGCGCCGCCACCCCTTAAAAGTTTTAGGGGGGGCCGCTGCCCCCCCTGCCCCCCCTGCTCCGCCGCCAGTGTTCATGAGCATACATAGATGACTAAATATATTAATGATCTGAAATGCTATAGTTAACAAAATAAGATTATTGTTTATTTCCAATTCCACCGACTAAATCTTTGTTTTTCAAAACCAGTGAACATCAATAGCGTTGACGCTACGACAAAAGAAATATTACAGCTGCTAAAAAAGGAAAGGTAGTTGAAGCATAGATAGTTTATTTAAATAAATTCTGTTTCCAATGCTTAGTGATTCTGGATTTACTGCGAGAAATGAGTAAAAGTAACATTGTAAAGTGGTTTATAAAAGCAAGTTTTAATTTGTACACTTTCACTTTGTGTGGCTGTGTATAGATAGATATGGACAGACATACAGACAGACGGATGGACAAACAGGCAGAAAGACAGATATATATAGAAAGATAGATAAATATAGATGGATAGATGGAGATAAAAAGAAATGCATAGATAGATAGATAGATAGATAGATAGATAGATAGATAGATAGATAGATAGATAGATAGATAGATAGATAGATAGATAGATAGATAGATAGATAGATAGATAGATAGATAGATAGATAGATAGATAGATAGATAGATAGATAGATAGATAGATAGAGGGATAGATATGAATAAATATAGATTATTTTATAGAAATAAATAAATATAGATACATATAAAAATAGATAAATAGAAAGATAGATAGATGAATAGATAGATAAACAGTCAGACAGACTAACAGATGGATGGATGGACGGGCAAATAGATAGTGAGAGATAAGTAGATAGATAGAAAAAGATAATTATAGATGGTTGTATACAGATAATCAGATATACATATAGATAGATACATAGATAGATAGACAAACAGACACATACACACACACACACAGACAGGCAGACAGAGAGACAGACAGACAGACAGAGAGATAATTTTTGTTTGTTTATTCGTCCGTTTTAGGCGAGGTTCTGTAACGTCCGAAGCTACACAGAAAAACGAGATGCCAGGTCTGTTAAAGAAAATCTTTGTTTGTTACATATTTTTAATGAAATAATAATGTTAATCAATGACCTCAAAATGGTAAGAAATCGAAACACTATATTTCTTCAAACGACAATATCCTGTAATGATTGATGTTGCTCTAGACTTTGTTCTTCTCGTACATATCTATGATGGAAATTTACAATTGCGAATGATAAATTAGATATCATTTTTTTTTAAAAATAAATGATTTGTATGATTGATTTAAATATGAATAAATAACTTCGTTGTAGTGCCCGTTGGGGATTTTCCGAATACAAACAATTTTCCCAAAGTCATTCTGGTGGATAGCAATGATCAGCATGAGACGCGTGATGCGGTGAGTGAAGGAGCACAAGAGTCAGAGAGTGAAAAAACGCAAGATACAGATTCTGACGATGAAGATAAGATACACAGCTTATAAAGAAAAAAAAAAGGTAAATATGTATTTTCAAACAAAGGATTTTTTTTAACTTTTAAATGATAACACACAGAGTTGACTACAATAAACAATAATTGATTTTTTTGTTTTAACTTTTAAATGATACACACAGAGTTGACTACAATAAACAATAATTGATCTTTCCAGGTAATAAAAACTTTCATCCTGTATGTACAGGTTAACACAGATTAATACGGATTAATACAGTCGGAAGATAATAGTCTTAATAGCTGCTAAATTCTTTTGATAGTGAATAATTTGTATATCATTTTCAGACAATGAAAGGACAATGTACCGAAACCATAAAGTTTGAAATGGACGACTATTATAAAGAAATGCAATGTTCAACAAGAATATACATATATATATATATATATATATATATATATATATATATATATATGTATGTATATATATATATATATATATATATATATATATATATTCTGCTTGTATTTAAATAGCTGGATAATATTTAATGAAATAATCCAACACTTTTGTTGGCACAGAACCAATCAAATGTCTTGAATTTTTTAGCGTACGTGTACTTTGCTTCAAGCATTTATTTAATTTCACTTTCTGTGTGGTGTGTAAGCTGGGTTTATTCTCTAAATATTGTAGCAGATTTGGGACGTTTTGACTTAGGGAGAAAGCTTCAAATTGACATGTGTGAGGATTTAACAAGACACTAGCAGTTTTTAGTGCATTGAAGTATTATGATGGTAATTAACTTTAGTAAAGTATATAATGTTTAAAATAAATTCACATTCAGATTTTCATGTCAAATAATTTAAAGCACCGGTATATAAGTGTACAAAATATTTAATCTTTTTTTATATATATATAATATTTGAAATATATTACATTAAAGTGTGCAATAACAATAGGAACTTTTTAATTTTATTTTTATTAATATTAAAACTAAAAAAAAAAAGTGTTACAACAATTTATATATTATAAGAACCTTTTTTTGAAAATAAATATTTTTTTTTATAAAAAGTCAAAATATATTTCATTTGTGTTAAGATCATACAAATATTGTACTTGTTTCATTTTATTTTTTTTTGTTTTACTTTTACTGTTTTTTTTTTTACTCTAGCTTTTCAATTGTGTGTAAAGTCCATGTAAAGATAAAATGAAATCTCTTAGATTCATTAATGAGGCGGTATTTATGGCGTTCTTCTTTCTTTATGTGCCGCCATAGACGATTATGTAATGTTCATGGAGGCACAAAAGGAGATATAGTGGGGAGTTAAGTCAAGACGTGAAATATCCCTTGGTCCTCACCGGAGATCGAACCAAGTACCTTGAGGTCGATAATGTGTGTGTGTGTGTGAGCGTGTGTGTGTGTGATGTCCCCGCAAGGATGAGATGAAATCTCTTAGATCTTATGAACTACTAATGGGACGGTTTTTATGGTGCCCTTCTTTCATCCCAACCATAGCCGATAGTGCAATGGCCATGGAGTCACGACGGGAGATATTTCGAGAACTTCAGCCAAGACCTGAACATTTTCCTTGGTCCTCACCGGAGATCAAACCAGGTACCTTCAGGTCGGCAGTCGAGCGCTTTACCACACGACCATCCGTCCCCGAGGTCGACAGTAGAGCGCTTGACCGCAAGACCATCCTTGCTTTATAATTATACGGCACGTCAATTGATATCAGCTTATTGAACTTGAATGTGTCCCTAAATTCTTGGAACCTTTATAGCAGAATGCAGTCATCTGTAATCAAAACAAGCCTAAAGCTATGATTATTGAATGTCAGCACTTTGGGCCTTTTAGATGAAATAAGAAAACATCGAAAAAAATGTACGACAATGATAAAAAGAGTACACAGTACATGTATGTGCACTTGTAATATATATATATATATATATATATATATATATATATATATATATATATATATATATATATATTCCTTAAGTGTGTAATAACAACCTGATTTTGAGGCATGTCCGAACTCAATCTTGATAACAAATGACTCTACTTCTCTTTGTGGGCTCTTTACGTAGTCTGTTTAAGCAGCCATTGCCTTGAATTAGTATAGTAGTAGGAAGACATTGACAGAAATATCATGCGGTGTACATAGTTAATGTCCGTATTTAGATCCTAAGTGACCATCGGTATTAAATATCCTTGTATATTTTTAGTAATAGAATACATTTTTTGTCAATATTATTATTACTAAATACATCTTCAAAAGGGGGGAGCAGTGCTTCATGATGAAGTAACTCTTTTATTTACGACTTTTTTTTTTTATTTGTGCCGCTTGTGTCCCCTGATACGGCGCAGTTTCTAATGATGTCACCGCATCTCCCGACTGCTCTCCGACCCGACTAACCGAGCCCCCTCCCCACCCTTCCCTAAGGTGCTTCTATAACCTCTGTCCGGATCCAGTCGAATTGGTGGCACTTGTATACGGAGAGTGGCAACTGTTTGTACAACCCTCCGTGCCCCTCCCACAAGACGGCGACTGGCGTATTGCTCGAAGACAATGTTGATGATCAACAATTTTAATTTACAAACAATTATTTATCGGACGACACAATCTCAAAAGAAAATCCTTTAGATTATTAAAACTTGTATAGAAATCGTCTTTACTAAAAAAAATTAACACAATTTAGAAAAATATAGTAATTAGAAAACAACAAATGATTTGTTTAACAGGGCCGCAATAAAATCGACGAAGAGCAGCATGCGGCTCTCGGAGTCACATTGAGCCAAGATTTGTTTTAGGTGCTCTATTTAGAGCGAATAGATTCTTCACAAGAATGACAAAAAATCATCATAAAATGAGTTTTATATAAAATTAGATATGTAGCTTGTAATTTTATATTGAATTTCATTTATCACACACACACACAAAGAAGTAATAATTATTAATAAATGAATAAATAAACCTCATAAAATTAAAAACAAATGCATTTATTTATGTCAATATAAATAATTAATGTAATACTTCACTTGACTTTAATTGAAAAATGAATCTGAATGGCAGTTAAATTAAAAATCGTATTGTTGTGCCCCCCCCCAGGAAAAATTCATTGCGACACCCATGAGTGTAAGTGTGACCATATGTTTGGGTACCGAACACGTGTATAAGTGAATGTTTGAGCTTTCAGTGAATGGTTTAGCTTGTTGTTACAACTTGTAGATGACCTATTGTTTTATGTTAATCTTTCTGTGTTTAATTTAATGAATACAACTTGTATTCAGCTACTAGTTCATATACATAATTTACCAAAAGACATTTTCTGACAATAATTCCCAGAAGTTTGTAAGAAGTCTTTTGAATGCCATTAAATATGATGGTAAGCATGATAGTACGTATGATGGTAAGTATGATGGTAAGCATGATGGTAAATATGACGATAATTTTTGTAGAAAAATAGTATGGATCAGATCGCTTCATGTTGACTAATTCACATTTTAAAAAATAAATGTCATTTTATAATCTTATGATAACAATCAGCGTAGATGCTTGTAGTTTTAATGAAGTTTTGAATACATACAAATATACATAGAAGACATTTCAGATGCAGAAAGGTAGTTCATAAGTAGTTAAGAACTGCAGAGGTAGTTGTTCTCAATTTATGGTCCTTAAGGCAGAGCTTGGTCCAGCTGTTTCAAAAAGGGGAACTACCTAGTATAGTAAACAAAGCTTCGTCCAGGTGTTTCAAAAAGGTGAACTACCTAGTATAGTAAACAAAGCCAAGTCCAGGTGTTTCAAAAAGGGGAAGTACCTAGTATAGTAAACAAAGTTTAGAATTCAGGCCATAGTTTGATATCAAGCCTTACGTTTTAGTAAACTTAACCCTGCCCTGGCTGAAATTATGGCTTTTGGTATCATTGTGCTCTTGATATGTAACTGATTGTTATACATGCTAGACACAAGATGTACCATATTAACTCCATGGGGAAAAAGGCTACGTTATGTTCTACATGACTTCAAAAAGGCCGAGAACTTCTACCATAGAACTTTTTTTTCTAAACTGATAAAACCTTAGAAGCTTAATTTTTAATTTGGTTTTATTTCAGAGTGCTGACTAATCGATATAGATGATAGAAATGCCAAACTCATTGGCCATGAATTAAAACGTCTGGGAAAGAAAAATGTAATTGGCGTACTGAAAACTGATGTAATAAAAGAGGAGGTAACTAGTCTATAAATAATTGTCAATTGGCCCCTTAAATTTTTATTCAAAATATAAAACAGATGAAGGCTAAAAAATGAAACTCTTTGACAAAAATCTTAAGTAATAAAAATTATTGGGCCAGATATCTGAAATTCCTCACCTGTGGAGGTATCGATGATCGATAAATGATGGATGATCGTTAATTCATTAAATGATATCATGATGTGGATTCACGAAGTTCAACAGTTTTATTTAGCTTCATTTTCTCTTTGTTGGTGTGTCTCCGTCAAATTTTGCCTTTTATTTATAATCGACATTTTTTCTTTAGTCTGGAAATCTAGAATTTAGTAGAACTCAATTTGACATTACAATATCCTCTATATTTCCACTTCGTTTAAAAAAAAAATCGAGAAATATGAAAATAATTCATTTTCCTTGAGATTTAACAGTTGATCGAAATTTCAACTTGATTAGACATCAGGATTTGAGTTTCTAAATTTTATGCAAGATTCAGAAACACGTGACAGTTAAATAAATATGAAACTTATAATATAAAAAATGACAATAATTATGTTTTCCAACAGACAGTAGGGCAAAAAAGATGAAAATGATTTAGGATTATGTTATTCGAACTTCAAAAGATTAATACTGACTGGCTACAATTCTGATTTGCACATTGATTTCACGGATTCTGGTAACTATCTTAGTCAAATTGTTTACCTTTACATTTAAATATATATTTATATATGTATTAGTAATATACCGATTAAATCAGATTTTTCCAGATAAAAACAAACCACATTCATTTTCGATTCCAATTTCGGACGCTATAGATTTATCAAAAAGTAGCACAGCCAGGCCCGGCCTTAGACCGATGTGACCGATTGCTCAAAATTGTGTCCCGCAATTTACTTTATCATAATATATATAAAAGCAATTTGGGATCTGCGTTAAATCGAAAGTAAAGAATTAACACAACAGTATTCCAGTTTAGAATACAATCATGAAAAAAATCGAATCTGCCCGAAACCAAAAAATAACCTTGCCTACCGATCAAGCCTAAGGGGATATAACTCTATGCAAAAGTTTTGCAGGGTACAACTAGTTAATAGTAATAGTTGTTATTGTTCTACCGGGTTACTCTGAATCTGCTCACCTTTACGTCACTGACGAAACCTGCGAATGCTCACCTTTATGTCAGTGTCGCAGTTAATTAGGTGGCATAGTTACCTATCTAACCTCCGCCCTCCCAATGTCGGCGTCAGCTCGGTGTTTATCCTTGCATTCAGTAACCATTAGCATGTAACTCTGTTTGTATCAGTTGATAACAATGTCCATATTTGACTTGATTAGTATCGATACACTATACTTACTGGAGTTTTTTTTTAATACTCTAAGGGAAGGAAGTATTTCTGTTGAAAACTGTTCTCAATTAAAACGTCGAGATCGGATATCCAAATCTTCAACGACTAATTCATGACTAATAGGAAGTAAAATCATGTATTATTATTTCATTAAATGTTAACTAAATGTTTTCTATCATTTTTCTACAACAATCATCACGGTGAGTAGAATCTTTAAACATGTGTTATAATTTACGGACGAGTAGCTGAGATTAGTTAGAATTATGTTTTATTTTCAATTAAATAGATAGACGGATAGATAGATAGATAGATAGATAGATAGATAGATAGATCGATAGATAGATAGATAGATAGATAGATAGATAGATAGATAGATAGATAGATAGATAGATAGATAGATAGATAGATAGATAGATAGATAGATAGATAGATAGATAGATAGATAGATAGATAGATAGATAGATAGATAGATAGATAGATAGATAGATAGATAGATAGATTGGAAAAAAATCAGAACTTCACACTGTTCTGTGTGTTGCTATAAAAGATTTCAAGACAAAATTCCTTTATGAATTAAAAAAGATTTACTGATCACAAACAGGAGTCGTCTTTTCTAGAAATTTTCATTGCTCATTTTAATTTTTAAGTTTCAGATTGTTGAAGAATATTTTGCTGAGGACGACATCGATAAGTTTGTTAAAGACTTAGAATCAGGTAGAGAGTCACTGATATCTGAATTTCGTCTGTCTTGTGACATCATTCCAGCAGCCCAAAATAATACATTTAATACTGGCGTCATTAAAATCTTTATAACAATTGATCAGTTCTGATCAAAACTGATCTTTCAAATAAATCAATTAAAGCTATATCGTATATATATATATCTTATCATTGGGGATTCTTTTCATAGATGCAGGTTCATGGTAAAACGGCTAGGTGAATGAGACAGGGGACTGGAATGAGTAGAGTGGAGCCATTTTTTGGTTTGTTGTAAATTTGAGTGGATGGTGGGAAACGGTTGATTAAATGATCCACAAAAGCAGCTGTAAGCTAATAATTATTCTGCAGTAATTAGTCTTTTTATTTCCAAAGATTCTATTTCAAAAGCTGGCTTTTTGCTATGTGATAGAAGCGTCTCTGGTATACTGTATCAAGCGCGAGCATACGTTTTGTAGTAATGTGAATTGCCACCCATATGCGAGCTCAATGTACATAGTTGTTATGAAATCGGAATTAAGATTAATAAATTTAATAATTAAAATGATGAGTGGACCTATATATGAAATTCATTGTGGTGCTCCCCTTCTTCTAATGTTTAAAGTAAAAATGTGTTTGAACGTACTTGGCTTGTTACTGTGTTCATCGGTATTATTCTTCAGTTTCGTTGATTAATCAAAACAATATCAATAATAAAAGTGAATTACTTGCAAAATTTTCTTAAACAATGTAACTTTAAATTATTTTTTTTTAATTAAGGGTAAAAAATACAGGATACTACTAGTAGCTAAATGTCAAATAGTGAGAAAAATTAATCTTATTTCAAGATAGTATATACTAAATACAAATATTAATTTAGATTATATAATCAAATTTAACTTTTAAAAAATCCAAGTGTTTTTTTTTTTTAGTAATATCGCATAGAAATCAATTAAATTGTAAACGGAATACTTTGTGGTTTTTTTTAAAGTATTTTTCATGTGTGCATTTACAAAGATTTGGTTTCTCAACCAAGCACAATGCTAAAACAAATGAGTTTCACATACTAGATGTCACTGTGATAGATTGTCACATACTAGATGGGCGCGATAGATGTACTTTCTTAATAGTTCAGAAAAAAAAACACTTTTCAGAATTGTGTATGCTACATTTTTTTATATTATTAGTTTGTATCAATGGGCGAGAAGCATCTTTTAATAATATTACAAGGCCTTTCGTGTGTAGGACGACCATCGTGCGTTTGACGCACCATCATGTTGGTTTATGTAAACCTTAAGTGTTTGTAAAAGATTCACTGATTATTAAGTTATGTGACTGCAGACGAAAAAAGTGATTAAAAATAGTTAATGACTTAAAAAAAAACAACTTGAGAATAAAGTGTTTGTAAAAGATTCACTGATTATCAAGTTATGTGACTGCAGAGGAAAAAAAACTGATTAAAAAGTCTTAAGAATAAAAATTACTATATTTGAGTTGTCGCAGCTGTATTGTGTGTCTGCGTTTGAGCAGTTAGTTCAGTTTTGAAACTGGTACATTGAGGTCGTGTTAAGATTGTTTTTTTTTCTATTTTGCAAGAATTTTCGTATTGCATTCCAAAATTGAAGTTAAGTGTTTTTGTCACTCAAATTGTTGCTGTACTATATCTAATACCCCCTAGATAGTGTGTGTCTGACCGTTTGTTTCGCCAAACTGACCTTGTGGAACTAGTTTTAAGGTACGTCACCATTTAGTTTGCATAATAATTATGGAGGTAAAAAAAAATCTAATAAAATTAAAGCGGTTTGGGCGCAGCGTTAAATCAGAATTAAAGAATTAATGTAACAGTATTCCAGTTTAAAATACAATCATGAAAAAATAGAAACCAAAAATAAGCTAGCATAACAACAGGCCCGTAGCGGGCCGGGCCCCTCCTGGGTTTTGTCTGCCCCCGTTGCTTATTTGTTCTCCTTAGTAAAATAAAACCTGCCCCCCCCCTTGCTATTGCCTGGCCCCTGCTGTAGAATGCCTGCCCCCTCCTGTAGAAATTTCACGCTACGGGGCTGCCTAGCAATCAAGCATAAGAGGACATAACTCTGTGCATAGGTTTTGCAGGTTGCAGGTAGTAAAAAATCATTACATTTAAATTGTAGCAGCTATGTTGGTAAGTGTGGTTGACATATTCATTGACTTCAGCATTTAAAAAAAAAACGTGTTTTTTTTTTTTTTAAATGAGCATTTTGGAGAGAAGTAAATACCTTTAAGATGGCTTGATAATAAATATCTGATTAATATATTATCGTGTAAAACAATATGTCTGAGGGAGTCGGATATGTTAAAGTTAAATACACGGCCTAACTTGATGGTTATTAGTTCGTACATGTATGTTATTATTTTGTAGAAATGGCAGAGCAACAAATACGAGACCAAAGAAGTAATTTAAATTGGGACGTTTATGAATGGAAAACTACTGAGGTAGGTCATTGTTCAATATTTAATGTATATTAATATGAATCTATATATCTTAGTAATACGAAAAAGGTCAAGTGAATGTGAAAGTGTGTATCCATTCTACTAGTCCTAGTTTATACACAACAAGTTAGATTTAAAGTGACCACATAAAATAAACGAGACTTTGACAGTTTTGGATGTACAATTTCGCTAGTTATGCCACAAGGTTGAAACGTTTTTTTTTTTCTTTGAAGGGAAGGTGGTGCGAGGGGTGTGAAGGGGGGGGGGACTAAGAGATTACTACAAGATAAACAATGACCACATTTGTAAGCATTTAAAAAATTTTTACAACTTATTTTCATAGCGCGTAAATAAAACAAAAACTGGGACAATTCATCTAAACTATATTTTTTACGGTGCATGATTCGTTAAGTTTATTCATTACAAATATAGTCAGATGTTTTTTTTTTTCCCAAAACAATTTCAGAAGAAAGAAACAGAGTACATAAAGAGATCAGAATTTAAACCGGAGGAGTTGGGTATTAAGGAAATTATGCAGTTTAACGTAAGTGTATGTGTTATTTTACTGTTTTTATTGTAGTCAATGTTATGCCTAGTGCTGGAACGATTTGTAAGAGTCGGGAATCGTAAATATCAAGACTTTTTTGCTTTTAGAATAGTAGGATATTTCATACTGTTTATAATATTTTATTACTATTAAATTTTTCACACAATTTCTGATATTTTATCCTCATTCAACTCCAATCTATCTTTTACTTTGAGCATATTATTAAGTGTGCATTATAGAAAATATCCTTGATTTGTAATGAGAGAGGAATATTATTTTAAACAAGAATCTCTAATTTGTATAGGGAATCAGGAACACTCAGTACAAAACTATTTTTGACACTTCAGAAATTGCAAATTTGCGCTAAGGAAAGGTATAACTGGGAATCCGTACATTTGAGATGAGATTTCTAGAAAAAACAAAACTTCACTAGGGTCCCCAAGTATAACGCTTTAAAAATCCACCGCTTGTAAATATCTAGGCCCTAGTAATCATTGTAAATCGGTGCAAATATCTAGGCCCTAGTAATCATTGTAAATCGGTGCAAATATCTAGGCCCTAGTAATCATTGTAAATCGGTGCAAATATCTAGGCCCTAGTAATCATTGTAAATCGGTGCAAATATCTAGGCCCTAGTAATCATTGTAAATCCGGTGCAAATATCTAGGCCCTAGTAATCATTGTAAATCGGTGCAAATATCTAGGCCCTAGTAATCATTGAAAATCGGTGCAAATATCTAGGCCCTAGTAATCATTGTAAATCGGTGCAAATATCTAGGCCCTAGTAATCATTGTAAATCGGTGCAAATATCTAGGCCCTAGTAATCATTGTAAATCGAGTGCAAATATCTAGGCCCTAGTAATCATTGTAAATCGGTGCAAATATCTAGGCCCTAGTAATCATTGTAAATCGGTGCAAATATCTAGGCCCTAGTAATCATTGTAAATCGGTGCAAATATCTAGGCCCTAGTAATCATTGTAAATCGGTGCAAATATCTAGGCCCTAGTAATCATTGAAAATCGGTGCAAATATCTAGGCCCTAGTAATCATTGTAAACTGGGGGCCTCCTCTGACCATTCATAAAACCTATAGGGAGTTTGGCAGGTGTTTAGGCCAACGTACATTTTTAATTGTCTAAAAAAAAAATTGTCTCTATAGAGGATGCGCTTTACCAGTGTGGGTGGTGGGGGTGGAGGTGGGTGTGGTTGGGGGGGGGGGCCTAAGTAGCCACACAATTTGCCTATTTTATAAGAACGGTTTTTATTAAACACACGTTTTTTTTTTCAGGATAATGACTTTATATTTTATTTCGAAAAAAATATACTAATCAAAAGCTTTCTTTTTAATCATTTTATACAGTAGTGTTGTTATTTTTTTTATTTTTTTTGAAATAAATGGTAAACAATTTTAAGATAGATTCTGAAAAAGAAATGTAACCAAGTTCTGGGAATTGTCAGGACAAAGCACTCAATATCTGACTTTCCTAGGCAGAAATTTTATCTGTTAACCCAACTTATTGACATTTATTTTAAGTGAAAAACAAAAAGGGTTTCATATTGAAAATATCTTCATCTATATAAGATTGTTTTTTTTTTTTATCCAGTTGCTGGTTTACTTAAAAAAGTTGCCAGGTGGAATTTCCGTCACTAAAAAGGAGAGGTTTTTAACCAGCCTTTTGAAAGCGGTAAAATATAACGGTATGTAATTTTTTCTTTGTCCCTCACACATACACATGTTGGAGTTGATTAGGCCTGTCGTGCCGAACATATACATTGAAATAAAATATATACAAGGCCGTAGCCGGAATTTTTTTTTTGGGGGGGGGAGGGCTGTGCGTTGGGGGGGGGGGGCTGTGCAGAGAGTTTTTATAAGACAAAATTGGAACGCAATGATAAAGAAGTATAGTTTATAATAAAATTTGATTTTTAGAATTAATTGGGGGGGGGGGGGCTGCAGCACCCTAGCCCCCCCCCGTCTACGGCCTTGTATATACATATAGTTATGTTTGTGTGGGTGTTTATGTGTATGTGCTATCTTTAACCAAGAAAGAGCTAAATATGAAATATTAGTAATTTAGAAGCTTGAATTTAGTAACAGCGTTTGATTATTGTTTGAAAAAAAAAAATCGCAGAATGTGAAAACATGATTTTTTTTTCTGTTCTTAAAAAAGTTCTTTAATGTTTACTGCATTATTTTTAAATATAATTTGTATTCCTGTTTTAAAGAATGTCTGCTCTTTGAAGTTGATAACGAGGTAG
This sequence comes from Bulinus truncatus, assembly GCA_021962125.1. NCBI lineage: Eukaryota > Metazoa > Mollusca > Gastropoda > Planorbidae > Bulinus > Bulinus truncatus. The sequence goes on along the minus strand of JAGDYQ010000029.1, from coordinate 4,532,652 downwards.
TTAGCATTATTGGGAGTGACTTGAGACTCTTGAGAAAAAACATAACTGGTGTACGAAAAGCTGATGATATGGACAATATACATCGATCTGAGGACAACAAGTCTGAAAAAGTAAAACAAACATAGATGTTATTGAAAATTCATTTCACTGACATTTAACTCAAGTACACAAACTACAAATAACCCTTTCTAAGACCAATTCTCGTTCCAGGTGGATTGTGCATACTCCTATTCTTGTTTGTGACACACAAGTTAGTACGTTAAAAGGGCTAAATGTACTCGTTTTTCAGTTTCTTTTTATTAAAGAGGTGATGTAATTCTCTTTTAAAGTAATTTTTTTTTTATTTTACGGGGTTAGAGATTATTGCGACATCTGTAGAAAATAAGACACCTTACATTATACAGAGAAGATTAAAAAGTCAAGAATTCTAGACTTTGGCGGCTTAATAGAAAGACTATATACGTTGACTTCTTGAAGACCACACATGACATTAGATATACAGTGGATTCCGCTTAATTGGGACACCGCTTAGTTGGGACAGCCGCTTATTTGGGACAAATCTCAAAGAAACCAAACCAAGAAGTCAATAGTACATTTGTATTTTTAATTGGGACAGCCGCTAAATTGGGACAAAAAGCCTCGGTCCCGACGTGTCCCAATTAAGCGGAATCGACAAAGTCCACTGCGATTCAATTATGTTGGCTTATAGCAGTGAATAATTGGCTTATAGCAGTGAATCTCAAATTGTATTCACCTATCACCCCTTTTCTAAAAAAATAAATAAATAAATATATATTCGTCCCCTTCCCCTAACCTCCGTGGTGCCTTACCTTTAAGACTACATTGTTTTAACAAACTGGAAAGGGTTATTTAAGTTACTGGCTACTTCTACTCAAGTACCTTGTGACTGCTTATATTTATAAAATGAAATAACTGTGTTTTAAATACAAGACGCATTAGAGCACGATAAAAACAAATTGAGTTAATCTCAATGCAGACATTCAAAGTAAAATAATACTATGAAAAAAACATATAATAAAACATACAAGTATCATTAAAGAATTTTTATTTCCTTCATATAAATTATTATCCTAATGAGAAGAGTTAATTAGGTGCAGTGGTATTATTCTGCGAATGTTTTAATGAGATTCATTCATGGAAAGACTATTTTGAACTTTTGTACCATAGCCCATAAATTCAGGTTAGAGCATAGGTATCTGTTTCTGTAACCATAACTGTTACGAAATTATCTATTCTTCGGCTTCTGCAGCTGAATAAGGATCAATTACCTTGCAAGATATATTCATTTTTGAAAAATTTCGAATCTTTGATTTAAGTCAGAATGAAGAGCCTCCTGATGTTGACTAAAATTGCTCACAACTTCATCTTGATTCTCTACCTTTAGTAAATTTGGAAACTGACTGCATCCCTTCGTACTAAATTCTTCATCATTTTCTTGGCAAAGTTGTCGAATCAACCTGTCTTTTAATAAATCGCTTTTGGTCATTGTCTAAACTCTGATGTAACTTTTGGGTCATTGTCTTAACTCTGATGTAACTTTTGGTCATTGTCTTAACTCTGATGTAACCTTTGGTCATTGTCTTAACTCTGATGTAACCTTTGGTTAGGTGTATGCCGTGAGTTCTATTCAGTATGAAAAAGTTTGCTTGTGGTGGAGTAAAAAATGAGGGCAAGGGATAATGATGAGCAGGGGTGAGACAGAAGAATGTTTTTCAGAAGGTAGTTAAGAATAATGGAATTGATGATATGGGACTTGGACTATTTTTCTTTTATGTGGATTTATTTTATTACTATTCTTATGTTGTGTTTAATAAATAATAACTCATAAAATTGTGACTGTTGTCGTTTTTTCGATGAACATATGTGTCAGCCAAAAAGTCTCAATATGTTATATTTTGAAGTAATAAGGTCCAATAAGTAAAGTAGTAATTTAACTAGCAGAGGAACGACAATTATGTTGACATCTTTAATTGCATTCAGGCGCTCGATGAAATGTTTATCAAACAAATGTTGGCGCCGGATTGCGCAGAGCACACCAAATACATCTGACTATCTTCCTTTCATATGTGATAAAAATTATCTATGACGCCTTATCATGGCTGGTGCACCGAAATTTTTATAAATCTTATATATGCCGAAAGTTAGGCTTCATTGCCTAGCATCATTGACTCGTCAAACTATATTATTGAATTTGCTTTATCAGACGAAATTAATTTACCTAATCGATATCAACTTGTCGTAAGTCTATGGAATATAACTTAAAACCTTTTTTTTCAATTCGCTTGTGGTTTTAAAGGATTTTTTTTTAAATAATGACATTTGTTTGTCTCTTAAACAGTCGAGCCAGAGTCCCATTATTTTAAAATCTACTTAATTAGTTAAAAATTGTTTACCTACTTGGACATTTCTCAATCAAATCTGATTGTAAATCACTAAAATATCATCCCGGTAGTGCGACGATTGTGTGGTAGTTTCACAAAATGGCTGTCAAAAACTTTTCTTACCGCTTCCTTTTTAAAATGATGGTTTATTTGGATGAAGAAAAAGTAACATTTTTATAAAAATGTCAAAATTTGATACTATGTCTGGATATAAAGAAAACACCAACCTCTGGACCATCTGTGCAGATGAAGTATAGATTTCATATGTTTATCCTTTGTCACGGCATATTGATAGGTTATTTGGCTCACAGGGGTCGGCAACCTACGGCTCGCGAGCCGCATGCGGCTCTTTCGATGCCAAGTTGCGGCTCTTTCGATGTCAAATAGCGGCTTAATCAAATGCCATCATATTGGAACAATAATTTTAGTGCCTCTTTAAAATATGAGAAAATTGTAAATTGTAACTTTTAGCTCTTCCGTCTCAAAAGGTTGCCGACCCCTGGGCTAACACAATGCGCCGTAGTCAACGAATACCAATTAGCTAGATTAGGAAATGTTCACCAGGACGATCGAATGCTCAAATGAGCCCGTAAACCCCAGGTCCACAGTAGACCGCTTTATATTGCTAGAGCTTTCAACCTTGGTAAAGTTGATAGAGTTAGGGAGCTTGAATACTTTTAGAATCCTATTTAACTTCCATAGCCTTTGATAGTAAGGCCCAATTTTATTTATTTTTTTAATCCGACAAAATATAATGTTCAAAATATTTGAGAATGTTTTTTTCTTTATATCTTTCCATCCAATTCCAGCCAATGGAAGAAAAAGAGGAAAAAAAATTGATAGCTGCTTACTCCAGCTTCAAAAGATTGATACTCACTGGTAAAAATAATGATCTTGTAATTGATGTCAATGACACAGGCAAGTAACTTTGAAAAAAAAAAACATTAATACTAAATACATTTGGGGGCGTGGAAACAAACTGTGGGGGGGGAGCAGCCTCTTCCTTTAAATATTTCAGTGGTGTGCTCATGGAATAAATAATAATATCCCCGAGCCCCGTAAGAGGATGCAGAATTGCAGATAATGCCACGCCTAGCCTGTTTGCCCTCAGGGTGTAAAGAAGATTTCGCCATGACACCCACCCACCCCACCGAGGATATAGATCATCGACTTCATTTACTCAGTGGTACTTACTACGCCTATAAAGTTATGCATATTTTCTAAGAAGTCCAAAATAATAAAGTGGCTAGAAATAAAATAAATGCGCCAGTGGAGGACCCTCCCCCCCCCCCCGCATCCCCATTCCTATCCCTCTATTTACGAAATTCTAAACATCTATCGATTAGGAGATACAGACGCATTTACAAAAAAAAAAAACTCTTGACGGGAAGACACATGAAAACATGTACTAATTGACCAAGATAAAAAAAACTCACCAACAATAACAATCAACCTCATACAGGAAATATATACTGACATATAACACATCTATTGACGGATGTGAAGGACTCACTGACAATAACAATCAACCTCATACAGGAAATATATACTGACATATAACACATCTATTGACAGATGTGAAGGACTCACTGACAATAACAATCAACCTCATACAGGAAATATATACTGACTGACCTACAGCCACGTAGTGGGAAAATTCTACAGTAGGGGCCAGGCATTCTACAGCAGGGGCCAGGCATTCTACAGCAGGGGCCAGGCATTCTACAGCAGGGGCCAGGCAATAGCAGGGGGGTCAGGTAATAAATTTTCTAAGTAGAACAAATAAGCAGAGGGGGGCCAGACAAAATGCAGGGGGGGGCCCGGACCCCCTGGCCACCCCCCCCCCTCACGATACGGGTCTGCTGACCTGTAACAAATCTATTGAAAGATGATGAAGACACACATTTCCCCAGTAAAAGAAAAAAAAATCATCATACTGATAACACCCCCACCCCCAATAAATACTTTACATTATGTACATGTATATGAATAGTAAAGCTATCATCAGACAAAGATTTGAATGTCGTCAGCACAAAGCAAAACACACCATTAAAGAACTAAAGTCACGTGATCTGGCGATTTTTTTTTTGTATACGAATGATGACATAATACCACATGTTTATTAGCATGCGAATGGTAGCGCTGATCACCATACACCATGGGAAGTAGTTATAGTTCACCACAATGTGGCACAGGTGACATCACACACACACATCACCTAACGATAACATATGAGTGAGTATGAGTCTTAAGAATGCCACCATATATATATATATATATATATATATATATATATATATATACAAATGATGTCACTTGATGAAATACTAAAATGTTTATTAATTAAATACGGATGATAAATGTGACCTGCAGACACCCTGGAGATGTCATTAGGTCAAAGCAAGGTCAAAGCAAGGTCAAAACAGGATACATTTCTAATGGATTGATGTCAAGCATCATCGACCGTGTTCTGTTAAATGTCACAGATGTGCATAGATGTCATTCCATGTTTTAATATGTATTTCAATAAATGCAATGATGTTACATGTGTCTAGAGCAGTTATTGTCCCAAAGTGTGGGGTTAGAGTTTGGCTGGAGGTACGCACTGCGAAGGGCTGAGAACATCTGTAAAACATGCTATATCGAAATAATTGAAATGAGGGGGAAACCATAGCCAAAACAGTAGATGCAAAGTATTTTTACCGCATTTTCGAGAAGTCGAATGTGCTATTTTTTCCGTTTTGTCCGTCTGTCTGTCTGTCTATCCGTCATCACCCTAGATCTCAACCATAAGTCCTAGACCCATGATGTATATACTTTTTTTTGTTGGTCTTGGCCTGCCATCCCTGCATCAAAAGTCCCTTCCTCGATCTGACCTCTTGTAGTGGCAGTTCGACCTCCTGGAAGTGCCATTCCATGCAAATTTTTTTTTTATTTCACTAAAGTGTTCAGAATTTAAGCAGAAAGTTGTTATAACTGATCAAACTTATTGTTTCGAATAAAATTAATTAAAATTTTTTAAGACTGATACATAACACGAAAATGCGTTAGCACGTCCTGTGTCCAGAATGGAACAGGCTTAATTAAGATACTTGTTTTTTAAGCAAGAGGTACTTAGTACTTAGAAATTAACAAAAATAAAGGGAGGTACACATACGTTGAAAGTTCGGGAAACTAGTTCATCTAGTGGATGCTATGAGATAAGCACACCACAGTGTGCATAGGGGACATCACACACCTGAACAATACGATATCTTTTTAATCTTATTAATTGATTGGTGGATGATGCTAGGCGCTTGTTAACAATGCAAGCAATATTTTATTGTCTTTTTTTTTATTGCTAAAATATTTATAAGTTGAGCTTGGGCACAGATTGTTTTCTTTGATCGTCTCATTATTGAAACAAAATAAACAATAAAGAGATTTAGGAGTTGTCTAAAATCATCAAATAGTGGCGTCATTGTTTATTCAGGAACGTTCTCAACATTACCTATGGGGGAACGAGTGGCCGTCAACCTGATGGTCCCTGGTTCAGTGGCGTAACCAGGGGGATAGGGGGGCTGGTTGCGCCACTGCCCTGGTTTGATCTCTGGTTAGGACCAATAAATATTTCAGGTCATGGCTAATTTTCTCCGCGTTATCTCCCGTGGTGCCTCCATGGCCATTGCACCATCGGCAATGTTAGGGATGAAAGAAGGGCACCATAAAAACCGTCTCATTGGTTGTTTATTTCACATACCAGTTTCCTAAAAAAATATGAATTGTACCTAATTAAACATTTTTCTTCTTTTAAAAACCTATAGGTTAGATCTTACACAGTGAATATCTGAGAATTCAAATATGAAAACTTTATATATATATATATATATATATATATATATATATATATATATATATATATATATATATATAAGAAATCAATAAATACTTATAAATACTGTGATACAACTAATTTTTTTTTAAAACTTTAAAAACTATTTTTTCTATTGAAGTTCTAATATATATTTCTATATAATTGTTTTTTTTAGATGTATTAGTGTGTGCGATTGAACTTGTGGCATCAGTCAAGACCAGTAAAGTGGATTATCCGGAAGACGATGACGAATATTTATATTCGAGCTTCGATGAAGAAGATTCTAAAGATGACGATTCAAAGATCTTAACTCAGAACGAATCTTTATGCAGCGGATTTGTAGCTAAAATTTATGTCGAGGTAACATTACGAATTCGTATTTTGCACATCTATAAATAACACGTAAATAAATGTTGATATAAAGGCAGATCATATAATTTATTATAGAACTTTAAGATAAGCGAAAAATATTAATATATTTTTATTATTCATTCACTCTCCTTAGACATCTTCAGTGTAAGTATTTTTTCATCATTTAATCATTCCAAAAAAAAAAAAAAAAAAAAAATTGTTTATCTATTTACATTTTATTATTTGGTTCATTTATACACTTATTATTTGATCATTTTGCATATTTTTAGTTCATTACATAGTAAATGGTTGGCTCTAAAGGAAGCCTGTAAACCAGACAAATTAAGAAACTGTATCTACACAGGTAGGTAAATTAATTATGTTAATAATCTTCAATATCTTCCCTTCTGTATCGCAAAGAATATATGTGATTATGTATTTAAAAAATGACTTAATAGTTATTTAAATCAGTAAATTTATTTCTATTTCAACCCTTCAGAACTGAAGAAAAAGTTTGGGATTAGGGAGGAAAGCGTAGATGCCTTCTATCTGAGGATTGCCTTGAATATAGTTCATGAACCAGAATCTTCGGACGACGTCACTGTAATAACTTATGTTAACCAATACCATGTATCATCATGTGCACAATTAATAATACAGCTGAATGTATCCATACATATAGATACATTAGATGATAAATAGATCGATTCATTTTTGCATTAACTTTTTATCCAAGCTGCAATGGGAGAACAAAGAGCTCGAAGAGGTTTTGACAGTTATCATTGCAGACTTCAAAACCAAATTCCTTCATGAGTTGCTCGATAGATACAAGGATCATTCAGCTGTCATGAAAACAGTTAAAGAAGTTAGTGTAACAAACTTTAAAAATTTTGTAACTAAAAAAAAAATTAACCCTGATTTCACTTTTCTAAATGAGCATCATGTAGTATTTTTCGGGAGGAAAATATATATATACCAAGAAATACATATTACATGATTAATTTTTTCTAATTTTTAGTTAAATCATATATCTAATAAAAATAACATATAAGTTTGCATAATTCAGTGTTAGTAATAATTTTATAATACAAATAATTTATTTAATGGATATTCCACCTGAAAATAGATTAGTCAATTTTTGGTTGCTCGCTCTGTTATTTTATTTTTGATGGAAGTTTTGAGGGCTGAAGAGCGAGAAAAATTAGGAAATTAGAAAGTCAAAAGGCTTACTAAATCTTCTCAATACTTCGCTAAGATATTCTACGCCACAAACTTTTTAAGCCAAAATACTGTACTTAACGCCACTTCTGTAAAAGTAACTTAATTGCCAAGACATATTCTTAGATTATCAAATGAACGATCGTTTCCAATTTATTTGTTTAAAATCACAGTCTTATTAAAGGATCAATGAAATAAATAGATGGTATCTAAAATACTATTATCACGTATTTTATATGAATTTTAGTTTACTGAGTACTAGTATATATGAATTAACTTTCTTAGAACTATGTTTAGCCATTACAATTCTGAGACAAGAACAAATCACAGTTTGAAATTGTCGAATATTTATATCAATCTACGTATTATTTCAGATATTTCTGTTGACAGAGCACTAATTCAGAAACCTAAACATGGTACACCGGGAACTTGAGATGTTAAATATCACAACCATGTGTTGTCGATTTAACAATGTTTATTTCTATCAGTTAGCGAAACTAATTTTGGGCAACATATTTTTTAAACTAATCTTAGTATTGCTTTATGAGCTCTTTACTGTAAAATATTACTGTTTTGGAAAGATACAGTAGACCTTTGACATCCGATCTTATGTTGCGCAAAGAGATTGAACATTGCCGATACTGCCGAATGCCGTAGATCTGTTCATAGTAATAAACCGACTAACATATAGTACGACAATAAATCCTTATTTTTACTGCTACTCTGGTCATTTTTTTTATAAATCTCAATATTACTAGAACTATTTACAGTAAATTTAAGTAAATATTTATTATGATAATGTATTTATAATAGTACATTTCTTGAATATGTAACTATAGTATCTCATTTACAAATTTTTCTGTGACATGACTACTAGGGTGGAGTGAACAAAAAAATTTTTCTGAAAATCTTGTTTGGATAGCTATAAAAACTTGCTAATACATGCATTTAGTAATGTGGCAAAAAATTAGACAATTTAGAGCATATCTTGAGGTTCCGCAGTTGACCTAAAGTATAGGCATATTTCGATAAAAAAGCAATAATCATTAAAAAACCAAGTTTTATATATACAACATATTCATGTTTTGGTTTACCTTTTTAACTGTCCATACAAATGTTACAAGTAAAAAGAACCATATATTTGAAGGAAAAACACACGCAAACTGTCTAACATGTTCTTATAGCTACAAATGGTGTTGGGCTTTAGTGTCCGGTTTCAGCATTTTTTCAATCTCAAATCCAAGCGTGCTATTATGAATCCGTCGCGTTTTTCTGGGGCACACACCACATTGGAAGCTTCTGTAACTAGCTTGATATGTCTCTCTACTGACTGGGTGTGACAAGGATAGCGGGCGAAATCCAGTCTTGGTGTATCTTCTTCCCGGATAATGGTATCGTCATAAATGCCCATTATGATCGGAGTTTTTTGCCAATCGATCATGTCTATGTAGCTACTAGCCTCAAAGTTGATTACTAGCACACAGAAAGATCTATCTGAACTCGTGCGTTATAGCTTTCTGGATTTCATTATTCGTCGCAGAGCTAACTCGCGTATATCTGATCTTTCATCGGTAAGCATCGCAAGCAACACGTTTTCTGGATGACTGAAGAATGCGTTGCGTTGAATTACTTGGTCAACAACTTTCTTCAGCTCGCCTTGAGGTAGCGTGATTTTAGTATCGTATTGTGGACATGTCGAGCGCCGTCTTTACATGAAGGAGTATTAGTTGTTTCAAACCATGCTGGTGCATAAACTGTTACGATGAAGGTAACAATCGTCTTCAGTTCATCCAACAAGCTTCTTGTAGTATATGATCGGCTGCTGTTAACCACCTTGAATGGTTTTTAATACCAGGATTGCGAAGTGAATGGTCGACAAGACAAACGCCAACACTTACAGCAGTACACAAGTCGAACAGGTATTTCTGATCTGTACTTAAGTCGAAGGAATTTCAACTCGAAAGCAGAACACAGTGTATTTGTATGTAGTCAACGACGAGAAGCTTCTCACGATTAATCCGTGACTTTCCGATTGGACCAGAAAATCCTTTTGGACCATTGTTAGGTCCATCTAGATATTATCTCTTATAAATGAAGTATCGTAATGGACTAATTGAATATCATTAACAGTGCTACATAACGCGATTATACAAGAATAAAATGTTTTGCAATATTATGTATGCAATAAACACTGTGTATTTACTCTAAACAGGAAGTACTGTGTGTGAATGCGTAGAAAAGCGAACTAATAATGATCTTTTGCTTTAAAGAAGTAAAGATAACGTAATAGTGGCATCAAAAAACTTGTCAATGCCTTGCAATGAAAAGAACACCGGATAGCAAATAAATTATCCAGGGAAATAGCTCTTAAAGAAAGATTTATTGATGTTTTTATGCTATATACATAGCACAAAGGAAAAAAGATCTATATATTTGTATAAAGTATTTGACAAACTACAAAAACAATTTATATAAATAAATGTTATATATATTTAAACATGTAATTTTTTTTATTATGAATGATTATGCTAAATATATTCAATAAACACAGGACCTTTTTATAGCGATATAATGGTATTGTGTTTATTGAATGTAGTTAGCATAATCATTTATAATACAATGACTATAAGTTTAAATATATATAACATCAGTTATATATAAATTGGATATGTTGTTAGTCCAAAACTATATACAAATATATAAATCTTTGTTCGTGTGTGCTTTCTATATATCATAAAAACATCAATACATTTTTCTCTAAGAGTTAGACCGGCACGTCACTCAGTCATTATCGGTTAGATTTTGAAGTTGGTTGCGGAACCTCAAGACATTACTTAAATTAATTTTTTTTACGGAGTAGTTCATTGGACCACAGAGCAAGTTTTAATAGCTATCCAAAGTCTACGAAGTAAAAAAAAATTTCGGTCATTTTCACTCCACCCTAATGACTACGTTCTGTGTGTATATGTTAACCCTTTAAAAGTAATTTTAATGATTTTTTAAATATATATATATATTTATATAATGTTAATAATATATATAATGTTAAAATATGTATATCAAACAGACTTAAATGCCCCTGTAATAATGAGATGTTTATTTCGTATTTCATATTAACCGCTATGGAATTTAGGTCAACAATTTTATCTTACTGTTCTCGATTTAATTCTTCTTCTCTCGTGTTATAAAATGTTATTTCTTCTTTTTGGACTCAAGATTGTAAAAAGAAAGCTTGAAACCTCAGTCTCTACGATAGAGTCCACTAGTTGTGACGAATTTCTGGATGTTTTATCAACAGGTGAGCCGATCTCAGAATAACAACCATTTTTTGTCTTTAATATGTTAAAGAATTTCAGATATTTTTTTTTAATTGTATTGAGGAAAGATTAAAAAAAAATATATAACATTTATAAAATCTTGTTTAGCCAGGACATAATTTAAAATATATGTTTAAAGGGAAAACACCGCTGTATTAAGATACATTTATTTGTTAATTAATGATGTGATAATTTAAATAACCTTCATTTTGTTTCCTCTTTAGTCAAAATAGATTACTGGAATGAGTCAAGTGAGTATATAAGATTTTTTTCTTTATATATATATATATATATATATATATATATATATATATATATATATATATATATATATTTCAAAGTTTAAAACATTATTTAGTTAAGAAAAAAAAACAATTACCATCATACTAGATGAATATGTACTTTTACTACGCAATCTCATTCCAGATTATGTAATAATATGATTTGAATTGTTAATTCCCTGATCGGATGAGTTATCTCTTAGATCCAGTATTAATTTATATAGACAGGTCTGTTTTTTTTTTGTTACCATCATTGATGATGAATAGTAATGGCCATTAGGGCAACACGGGAGACATTGGTAGGTGAATTGACACACATGGAGTTGAACTCGCAACACACAGCATAATATTTAGGATCATTACCAAAGCGCCACCCAACAACCATTACCATCCAATGGTGTGTGAAGCCCCTGTGAGGATGAGATGAAATCTCTTCGATCCTATAATCCACTAGTGGGACGGTTTTTATGGTGCCCTTCTTTCATACCCACCATAGCCGATAGTGCAATGGCCATGGAGGCACCACGGGAGATTTTTATTAATTTTTTTTTTTGGCGTGTGGGGGGGGGACTTAAGCCCTGACCTGAAAATTTTCCTTGGTCCTCAAGGGAGATCAAATCCAGGCACCTCCAAGTCGACAGTCAATCGCTTTACCGCACAACCATCCATCCCCTTTTTATTAAGCCACAAACATTACACAATAGAATTACATATAACTTGTCTAGCAGCAAACACAACTTGCGAAAACAGTAATACGAAAGATAAAAAAAACTAAGTCATAGGAAACACGATCAGTTGAATTGAATAATATATCAATGCAATTAAAGAATAAAGAAGGTGTTCTCAAACTTTGATATATCGTGATACACTCTGACACCAGTTTCACTTTCTCGTCTCTCCACAAAAAAATAGTTGTTTTTTTTTCCGCGATCAAATTGAAAGAAAAAAAATTACGATAAAGAAAATAGACTAAATAAGATTTGTCTTTTACTTTGTATGTTTACAGACTGTTATTTTTTTTAACACAAAAAAGAGTATTTGTTAAGTATTTATCGAATACTTACTAAAAAAAAAATAATAGTGACAATTCGTATGTTTATCTTTAATTAGGTTATCTACTATTGCTATTTACGAATGCTATTGACAAGCAAAAGTTTAAGGCATCTCTTTTTTACTGGAGTAAACTAAATGTAAGTAAATTTCTGATACATATTATTATTACACTCACTTTTTTGACAATGAGAAAAAATATTGATAGCTATGCATGGTTGGCGACACCGGTGCCTGTATTGCCTCTGCCGACGCCGATAATTGTGTATTTATTTCTAACACATAATCGTCTAACGTAGTCGACCGTACGGGCGTGTGATCCCTGGCTCGGCTAAAAATAGTCTGGGGAAATCCAAATTTTTTGTCTCCCTTAGGTTAACTACATGTCACACGTTCGCGGAATTAAAAAAATCAATAAACCAGTGTTACGTCTGTGTTGGGGGAGGGTGCGCTAATGAGAAAGAAGCAAGACACTTAAAAGTATACTCGCTTGCATATTATATAAAATATGAACTTTATTTGATGTATTATTAAGTGTCCCTTAAATATGTTTGGCTACAATAATCTGTTCATGTCTTTTGGAGCCACTTCGAGTACATAGACTCGACTAAAAATAGTCTGGGGCATTGCAAAACTGGAAATCTAAACACAAGGATTTCTTAATATATCGCAGTTAGCAAGCAGCCAGCTTCAGCAAGCTTTTCAACTAGTACTATATCCATTGCTAGCTCCCAATCAGTTGTTTACAACATAAAATAAATATTGACAGTATACCAACATCCTACAGTGTATAATCATATCTACTGGAAATATTTGTTTAGATATTATACAACTATAAAAATATATACAAGTTTGATATACCAGTACATTTGCAGCGTTTTCTTAAGAAGCTATAATTATGGTGTAGTATGCATTGTATGGGCCAAATATGAAATAGTTTTTTTTTGGTCTCATTTGTAATGTAACTACTAAATAACAAAAGAAAATAAATAAAATGCTAGAAGTGTGTAATTAAATGTCCATTACGATGAAAAAAGTTATTAGTTGTACATGTAACAATGAAAGGTTACAAAAACACTAAATATGGACATCAAGAGTAGCTGCAGTGAATACATTGAAGTAACTTTATGTATGCAAGATGCTGTTTTATACAAAATCTGAAAAGGCCAATTTGCTACCTTTAATTCAGCAAGTCATTGCGAAGTACAGACAAATCCTACAACACTAGAGCAGTATGCTTGGAAGTTTATAAGTGGCCATTCAGAGAATGCAGAATGCTGAAATACAATCATGGCAAGAGCTACAGACAAAGATAAACGATGTATGTTGCAGACCTATTTTTAGAGAAGAGAGACAAACGTATACATACTTAACATTTAATAGAGGAAGGAATCGTTATTTTACACCCGAATTAAACCTGAAATATGTAGTTATATACTGTAAAAGGCTGCACACTTTTCAGAACGATAGGGGGTTAGGGGGGGGGCGCCAAAAAACTCGCACATGGCGCCTCAATAGCTAGATACGGACTGGGCTATCATGTAGTGCCATTGTGACGTAGATTGAGAATGTTTCAGTGGGGCTGAGAGAGAGAGTAAGCTGTGGAGGGTGTTAGTTGCGAGTTTACTTTGATTGTAGCAATGTGTGAAACCAGTCAGTTCTAAAAAAAACTTAAATAGGTTTGTGTGTAATTCTTTTCCAATATAAATATAGATAGAGAGATGAAAACTAAACATTTCTTATGCTATACATTGAATGAGTGAATGACAGATTGAACATAGACAGGAGCCTTCCAATATGCTTTCAGTAACAATTCGGATAATGTTGACAAGACGTTGTACAGTAGAGACTCTCGCATAGATACGATATATAGATTAGATAGATAAAGTAGAGAGATAGATAGAGAGCTTAGATAGATTAGACAGATAAATTATATGGATTAGATAGATTAGATAAGTTTAATTAGATCAGTTAGATTGTTTAGATTAGATAGATTATTTAGATTACACATATTAGAATAGATAGATTAGATATATTGGATACATTTAGTTACATCAGATAAACGTATTAGATATATTAGATAGATTAGAATTTGTTTGATTAGATATATTATTTAGATTAGATATACTGGTTAGATTATATATAGATTAGATACATAAGATTTGATAGATAGATAAATAGTTACAAAAAATTTTGGCCAAGACTATTACGACATTTGTAATGATTATAATACAATTATTCTTAGTATTTATCTAAACAAATGTATTCATTAGTTTTTTTTTAATCTATATCATTTTTTTTTATATAATGTTTAAGTTATAAGCTTGCATTCAATATTTATTTGAATTCTAAGTTCCATTTAGACAGTGCACTACTGGCAAACTATGTCATCAGTGAAAGAATGAAAGAGCTGAAAGATGTTTGCAAAAGAAAGACGTTTCAAAAATATGCGCAGTAAGTCCTAATTCATCTCGCTTTGTGTATTGTTAGATGTATTATGTTATAACTTTCAACATTAATGTATATTAATATATATATATATATATATATATATTTCAAACCCTTTCTATAAGACCAATCATATCGCAAGCGGTTTATTGAGAGGCTGACATTTCTTTGACCTTGAAGATTTTACTACAGAACCGTTGTGTGATATATTCTGGTGGTTTTCAAGACGGTCTGGACTCGCCTTTTCAATCACAAATTTTCATGCTTTCCCCCCCCCTCTCTCCTTCTCCACATCTTTTCCTTCAATGGCGTTTTATCATCCATTTTAATTATTTAATAAAAACAATCCAACCGTTGGCTTTTTATCTAGCCCATCTGTAAAATTTAAGACCCCCAAAGTGACCAACAGTTAAAAAAAATTTGCCCAGCTCTGGTCTAAGCGATTACTCTTCAAAAAGCCTATGAGACATGTATTTTACAAATGTCTGGTGCTTGTTGATCAACGTATATAGACTTTCTTTTTCTGTTTGTTATTTAAATAAACGGGCATGACATTTTTATTAAATATCCCTATCTTGTATGTTTTCAAATATATGCTGACTCTAAATTGTAATTAATAGGAAATATTTACAGATGACGTACAAGGTTTCTATATCTATAGTTCATACAATTACAAACTAAAAATGCTTAGCATTGCTTTATAACAGACTCTATCAAAGTACAGCTGAGCAAATATTGGAATCCTGCTACCGTGAAGATTGGGAGCTAACTAAGTTTACACTCATAAAGGAAATCCCCAAATGGAAGGAATCTTGCATTACAATAGCAATGAAAACTGAAAACAAACAATTTCTCCAGCAACAAGCCTGTAGTGATGTAAACCGTGAGGTTTGGTCAACATTTCATGGGAAGGATATGGATCTAGACGAGGTAAAAAAAAAAAAAGCTAAAGGAAAATATACTATGTAAACTGTAAAACTTTGTTAATAAAATGTAAACATTACGGCAGTGGTACTTAATCTGTAACGCGTCGCAACCCCATGATAAAAGCAGAATTGATCATGTGACCTGCATTAATAACTGGTTTGTTTTTGCGACTTACATGAAAATCAAGTAGATCACGTGACCCACATCATCAGTTAAGAACCTCCAAAGTTTTCTTTTTTTTTTAAATATCAATAACAACGGCCTTGATACTTGCTTTGCTAGTGACGGTGGCTTATATTCAAAACAATTTAAGCAGATATAAAAAAAACTTCTCAACATTAGATTACATAACTTTAATATTTTTTGTTAATTATTTCATTATTATCTCGAGGATAATTGATAACTACTTAATTTAAGATAAGCTGAGAAAAAAACCAACATTCATGTGTAGCGGAAATGAATTGTCACTACTTTTTGACTTCGTAGAATCTTAAGTTCCGAAGGAGTAAAAGGGTAAACAATTAATATTTGTATACAAATATCGAATCGGCTTTTTCGTAGTAGTGAATATATATAACCTTATAAATTGCAACTTAATAATATAAACTATGCATTATCAAAGATATCGTTTTAATTCACTTTAAGTTATAATATGATTGAGTAGTTATTAAAGATCTTTATTTGTATAGCTAAACAAAGTTTAGTGTTTACTTTTTGTCAGTAGACTAGTACGATAATGATGCCTCGATATATTTATGTCCAAACTAACTTATAAGCCGGTGGGAAAAACTACAAACACATGGAATACAAAGAGGAGATATATCTCTTAAATGGATTTTAATGTAATCTTACATTTTTAAAGTGTAATGTTACAGATACTTTTTAAACATAGGATCCAATGGGAGATGTTTTTTTTCTTTTTCCTTTCTGGCACCTTTTCAGTGGTCGCCATGGAGACGACCCTAGCTGCAAGCTGCCTGTATAAAGAAAAAGTGAAACAGTATGCAATCGTTACAACCTAAACCCACTAAAAATATTGTCATAAAGAATCGGAGATATTTTATTTCCCAAAACCAAACTCTGATATTTCAAAATTGATGCACATTGAATTTGAAGTTGGTTATTTGATTGATGCTTTATGTTGCTACAGCTAAACGTTTCTTTGTGACTGTTTATTAGCTTTTTTAATTTTTATAGCACAAAGATGCCGTCACTTGATCGCCATAATAATCTCAGTTTATTATTTTTACGCTTTTTAATATATAAATATCATAAATATAACAACATATTGTTAGTCTATCAATTTATTTAATTTTCTGTCATTATTGTAATATTTAAAATAGCCAAAATACGATTTTTTGGAGACATTGCTTTCCCCGAAAGGTCGATGTAGAATGGACATGGTGAGTAATTCTTATTATCATATCATATGAACAATTTTTTTTATATATAATACCTTTTTACATGACTAATTTAAGTATTTAAATTTTTCCCTTGTATAATTCATTCTTTTATATGTGTCATTATTACACTATTAAACTCATGTGTCTAGCTTTCATATTAATTCGCATGATAAATGAAGGCTTAAAAATATTTATACTAGTCCCGATTCTTTTTTTTTTTTAGATCGGCTACGTGCTATTTTTAACTGCCTACAGTGTTCTCCTTGTCTCCTTCTTGAGTGCCAAAACATTTCATATCCTGGAGTTTGTTGTCATGTCATACATGTTCATTTTTTTTTTAAAAGAGTTGGACCAGGTATAGACTCATGTTATCAATAATCTGTGTTACCAGCTGTTATTCATCTTTCAACAATCTAATTATCAACTTTCTAAAATCTTAACGTTTTTCATCAATAACCTACTTATTTTCTGTTATCAACTTGTACACTTCATCTATCTATTTATGATCTATCTGCCTATCATTTATCTTAAATCTACCTGTCCTCCATGTTCAATCAATATATCATCAATCTAAATCTATCTATCATCTATCTAGATCTATTATCTATCTAATGTCTAAAATCTACCTATCATTTATCTTTCTGTCAATATCTTTCAGTCATTTATCTATAATCTATCTTTCTATCATGTATCTGTCATCTATCCATCTATCATGTATCTGTCATCTATCCATCTATCATGTATCTGTCATCTATCATGTATCTGTCATCTATCCATCTATCATGTATCTGTCATCTATCCATCTATCATGTATCTGTCATCTATCCATCTATCATGTATCTGTCATATATCCATCTATCATGATTCTGTCATCTATCCATCTATCATTTATCTATAATCTATCCATCTATCATTTATCTGTCATCTATCCATCTATCATTTATCTATAATCTATCTTTCTATCATTTATCTGTCATCTATCCATCTATCATGTATCTGTCATCTATCCATCTATCATGTATCTGTCATCTATCCATCTATCATGTATCTGTCATCTATCCATCTATCATGTATCTGTCATCTATCCATCTATCATGTATCTGTCATCTATCAATCTATCATTTATCTAAAATCTATCTTTCTATCATGTATCTGTCATCTTTCCATCTATCATGTATCTGTCATCTATCCATCTATCATGTATCTGTCATCGATCCATCTATCATGTATCTGTCATCTATCCATCTATCATGTATCTGTCATCTATCCATCTATCATGTATCTGTCATCTATCCATCTATCATTTATCTATAATCTATCCTTCTATCATGTATCTGTCATCTATCCATCTATCATGTATCTGTCATCTATCCATCTATCATTTATCTGTCATCTATCTCACTATCATCTACCTTTTAACCTATCAATTATCACATGCCAACTAACTTTTTTTTTTCTTTTAGGCCTAATCATTAAGATATCGTCTATTTCTATCATCTCTCTTTTATCAATTTTTCATCTTTCTTTACTATGTAAATCTATCTATCGATTATCTTTCTACCTAGGATCTATCCGTCTATCATCTATTTATAATAAGTCGTTAATATATAAATCATGTTTATTTTTCAACTTTCTTTCATCTATGGCTCATCTAGCGATTATTTATTATATATCTATTAATGATCTATCCATCATACTATGTAGCAATTTTTGTTCGTTCCTCGGTACAAAGTGTTTCCCTACCCCATAATATATATATATATATATATATATATATATATATATATATATATATATATATAGAGAGAGAGAGAGAGAGAGAGAGAGGGAGAGAGAGAGAGAGATATTATAGCGATTTGAGCTCTGCGTTAAATCGAAAGTAAAGAAGTAATACAACAGTATTCCCAGTTTAAAATACAATCATGAAAAAAATCGGATCTGCCCGAAACCAAAAATAACCCAGCATACCTATCAAGACTAAGGGCATTTAACTATATGCAAAGGTTTTGCAGGGCACAGCTAGTTATTCCTTAAACAGAATAAAGCTATTGTATTTCACAAAAACTTTGGCTCTGTGATCAGAATAAAGATATTTTGATACTCTTCTATTTTCGAGCAATTCTTTATTCCCATTCAATATTGAAAGGTCCTCTTGAATCTTCTTGAACTGCTAGAATTGACTGTTTATGAGAAAATTTCGGTTAATGTTATCGATGAATAAGAGAATAATGAATCGTAGTTAAAGATCAATTATTCATTTAGATGGTATCAGGAGAGCTATGAAGTTTTCTAGCCTGCGATTTTGACAGCTACCAGCTGGCCACAGTGGGGGTTTTTGTTCGCTGGGGTTTTTGTCCAGATACCGTTTCTTTTTAACCGCATGAACGAAAATTTTCATTTTTCCTTGTTTCTTCACAATTAATAACACATTTTCCTGGCCCGTCGTTATAAAATTTGATTCTGTACTGAATGTAATGGTATTTCGATATTCGTCAGACATAAGCAGTGGAAATATAAGACTTAGAAGACGGGAACCAAAATTGTGTTACATAATATATCTATAAATCGTCTATCCATCGTTTATCTTTTAACTAACCGTCATCTCTCTCTCTCTGTCTCTCTCTCTCTCTCTCTCTCTCTCTCTCTCTCTCTCTCTCTCTGATATATATAAATAAATATATATATATATATATATATATATATATATATATATATATATATATTAGTGCTGCTCAAAGATGTGCCTCCGAAACAGTAAACAGTGTTGGGAGTACATCATGGATCCATTCAATATCATCGATCAAGTCACAATGGTCACCTCGTTCGCAGCCTGGATGTTACGATGGGCGGCCTTACTTCAGCCCGATGAACAAAAGTGGATGACATCAGCTCGATATTTATTCAGTTTTGATTTTATGCTGTACATGTTTCGATTCCTGGAATTCTTTTATCTGAGTAAATTTCTTGGACCGATTCTAGTCTTCATCAGACATATGGTATTAGCTCCTTGAAAACTTTGTTAAAATAAAAACGAAATAGCAGGAAAGAATGAAATACAATTTTACAAAAGGACTAATATTTATAAATAAGAGCAGCTGGTTTGTGTATTATGAACATATTTACTTTTGTTATTTCTTGATGTTTCTTTGATACAGGTCAAAACGTTCCTTCATTTCCTGTTAATTCTGATGATCTTCATGATAGCCTACGCAATAGCGTCAGAATCTATTCTGTATCCAGAAACAGAGTTGACTCCTGTAAACGTGTACAACATTTTCCGCAAAGGAATCTGGGCTATGATGGGTGAATACTGGCTGGATGAAATTTCAGGTATAACATATTTTTAAAAGTTGAAAGTTAAAATGCCACCTGCAGCAAAACTGTATGCAAATTATTATATTACTATTTAGAAAACGAAACAGGTCGAAGTCATTGAATGATTTTATTTAGTTACTGTCAACTTAACCACATTATGCCGTAGCCATGTTTCTAAAAGTTAGATAGCAGTTGAAAAAGTCTGAATTTTTTTTTTTAATAATTCATGTTAAATCTTTTATGAATAATATTTTTTGTCGTTGAAAAGCCAATTTTGAAAAAAAAGAAATGTTTTACAGGCGATGATTGCGGAGGTAACTCAAACGTGTACTTAAATAATTTGACCAATCAGAGATGTCCCACTACTGATGGGAGGTTCACGGTACCAGTTTTACTTGCCCTCTACGCTGTGTTTGTTCAGATTTTGATGTTTAATTTACTGATCGCTTTATTCACGTAAGTATTAAACAAATGTTATGTGTTTAAACCAAGCATGTTATTTGAAGTGACTAGTTACAAATTAAACGAACACACATAATTTTCTACTTGACTTATAAGGTATCTTTTTTTTCTACAGTCATTATATTTTAACACATTTACTTTTAACCATGTCTAATGTGGCAAATTGACAAACTAGATGACCAACATCTACAATGTTCGTAGCTAATATATTTTCTTCTCCATCCTTTTGAGTTGTTGTTTTTTTTCCAATTCAAGAGTATATGAAAATTAATTCAGTGCATCCCTTCCAAACAGCAATGCCATCACTGAAAATGAAAGTAAACGAGACCAGATCTGGAGATACCAGAGACTGCAGCTGACCATGCAGTACTCAGAGACGAGAATTCTCCTGCCACCATTTACGCCACTTTTCTTCTGGCTGGATTCTAGAGTTGGAAATCCTTTTAGTAAGTCTGTCTGAACTTGTTTTTTGTTTTTTTTTTAAATTACAATTTACCAAACCAACCATAGATTCTTTTATGTCCTTACGTTTTAATTTTTTTTTAATATAATTATTAGAATATATAAATTGGTTTAGGTGAATGAAGCCTCGAGTGACTTAAATAGACTTACATGCAGAGATGACATAGGAATGTGTGTGTGATTTTAGATAGGCAGTTTCATTGCATTACTAGAAAACTCATTTTTCTATACTCTAGAATATAAAGCTACTTTCTTATGAATTAAAAAAAAAAAAGATGCAACTGCCCACGAATATAGGGGCTTCAAAACGATTTTAATTTATTTGTATAAAAAAATATTAAGCTAAGAGTCTCCGTACAAATTGTATGCCTAGTACCCCCCCCCCCCCGAACATAAAAAGATCGCACTGGCTCCACGACCGTCATATGACGGACGATGTATTTTTTTTTTACCGCTTCCGTCAACAGAATGAACTCTTATGATGTAAAGTTATAAATGCAGTTTATATCATGATATTATTACTTACACAATGATGGTGCTCAAAATCGGCGATCGTTTTAACACAATTAAAGAGTAAACAGAATGAATGAGAACTCTTATTTACTGCAGACGTTGATGACGTCATTTACTGTTAAAAATCGGAGATATTTTTTTTTTCGGGGACCATAAATAGATATTGCTGCACACCCTAACCCTATCCCTAACCCTATCCCTAACCCTATCCCTAACCCTATCCCTAACCCTATCCCTAACCCTATCCCTATCCCTAACCCTATCCCTAACCCTAATCCTATCCCTAACCCTAATCCTAACCCTAACCCTAATCCTATCCCTAACCCTAATCCTGAAAAAAAAATCTGGAAAAAAAAATTATGATTTATTAAAAAATGACCATCAATAGATATTGCTCCACACCCTAACCCTATCACTAACCCCCTATCCCTAACCCTGAAAAATAAAATCTGAACAAAAAATGTATGTCTCTATCAGGAATCGAACCCGCACATAGCTAGCCAAACTGGGTCTCAGCCAAGCGTACAACCTACATCACTAGCGCGCCACACAAACTAACCTCTCATTTTAATGTATAATTGCTGGGCTATGCAATTGTTGACGGAAGCGGTAAAAAAAAATACATCGTCCGTCATATGACGGTCGTGGAGCCAGTGCGTGGGTGGGAAAAGTTTGTCTGCAGTCGAACAGTAGAAGAATGGTCATAGAAAAACCCAGAGGTGCGACAAAGCATCCTCCTGCCAGATTCCTTGATCCGCGCTTCCCTCGTCGGTGCGTACCACTTTGGTCTGCACATACTGACCACCTGCCGTATGACGTAACTACAGAGGGGTAGGAGGGTAGGAAAAGGAGGGGGGATCGGGACATATTACTAGTAAGGGGGGGGGGGGGGAGTAACATGGGAATCAAGGGTTGAAAGAGTAAGGTGGGAATGTTTTCACCCAATTACTCACAACCCGTGGCAGCAAGTATCGATACTTCTTTGTTAATCGCAAATAGAGACTTAATAACATACAATAAAAAAGATGAATACGACTTGACATCTGTTTAATTTTTGGCACACAAATTCATCTACACAAACAATGAGAAAACTTGCCCAAACACAAATGTCTATACATTGAAATCGAACGAATGTGTGTGTGTGGGAGGGGGGGGGAAGAATTGAGTACAAACCAATACACTTAATTGAGCTTGAAACATACCTCTACATCTCCCTTGGTCCACAACATGGACCCGGAGACCGTGCTGGCTAGGCATTCTTCTTCAGGATACTTCCGTTATCATGTTTACTCAATGATACATAGCCAAAAGGAAAAGAAAAATAGTCTGAGTCACAGACTTTTCAATAATTTTGCTACTCATGTCAAAAGTTCCCTTCTTAGCCCTAGCGGGCCTTCGGGGAAGATGAAGTGTAGAATTCATCTGTTTCTATAACCTCGGCATATGAAGGGGTTGTGTGGTTGTCGGGTACCCATTTAAAGCTGGGTGGACTTGTGGGACGACTTTGCACCAAATTTCACTTGGAAAAATTCCATGGGCCTCACCGGGGATCGAACCCAGGACTCTCAGGTCGACAGTCGAGTATCTACACCACTCAGCCATCCGAAATCAATCATAAATTGTGTTTAACTTTATACTGTAAAAAAAAAAGTAAAAATATTTTTTCTCGCTCTATTTTGGCTAATTTTTTAAAAGTTTTTCTTTAAAATGATATGTTTAATCCCGATATTCCCAGGCAATCCCTAAATGTTTACCATTTTAATTTCGATATCTCGTAGTAATGAAAAGTCCTAATGTTTACCAACAGAGAATTCTATCTAAACATATACGTACATTTTTTATAATCAGAAGTAGCTGTGAATGAAACAAAGTTGTTTTTTTTTTAAACAGCTGTATTAGAATAGTAACAGTTGTAACATGATAGTGACCAGGGTAGAAACCAGTTTGACCAGTAATGAGATATATTAACAGAGGGAACAAGAAAATGACAGGACATACAAGTTTTCAGTCAACAACGGTGCCCCAACGACCCATCCACGGGTTAAGGGATAGAAGAAGAAGAAGGCTGGGCCAACTATTAAGACGTGGCAGTAAAAACATTTCAACTTCCCCAGAGGCTAACAGAACTTTACAAACTTAAAAAAAAGCCTTTAGAGCCATTGTAGCTATTGTTTAGTATGACACCAATACAATCATAGATGCGCATTTAGAGCCATTGTAGCTATTGTTTAGTATGACACCAATACAATCATAGATGGGCATTTAGAGCCATTGTAGCTATTGTTTAGTATGACACCAATACAATCATAGATGCGCATATTATGAAATAATGTATCCTAATGATGATCATGTCAGGTTATATTTCAGGGCTAGTAAGGAATAGTTTTGTTCGTATAAGATAATGCCTTATTCATTTCAACTATAGTGTATTTAATTTTGGTGCCACAGTATCAACAATATCAGAAGACTACATAGCCGTGAAACATTTTGAACACACCTCTGCTCAGAAAATAATAAAGAAAATTATCGATTACAGGTATTTATATGATTGATAATTACCTTAATCTTACGTTTTTTTTTGTTTTGAATAAAAAAAAATCTCAGAATAAATATGAAAAATGTTATAAATTTTACAGTTTCAATATTTATTCATTAACAATAATCATTATCCACAGCCTAGATAAAGATCTTTTGGATGAAGAGAAAAAAGGTAACACACCTGACAAAAATAATTCAATTATGAGTTTACACAGATGCATAAATAAATTAATGTTCGTGCTTGTTTGAGCGTAAAAAAAAGAATATTAATTACTTCCAATCTTTCCTTTTCCAAAACCAGTGAAAATCAATACCATTGATACCACGATGAAAGAAATATTACAGTTACTAAAAAAGGAAAGGTAATTAAAGCATAGATAGTTTATGTTAATAAATTACTGTTTCCAATGCTTAGTGATTCTGCATTAACTACGAGAAATTAGTAAATGTAACAGTGTAAGTGATTTTAAAAAAAGTTTTTAGTTAGTCTCATTTTCTGTGGCTGTGTATTGTTTTTTTTTTTGTCAGCATGTATTGTAAGTCCATTTCTGACCTCTTCTTCTAATTTAGTGAGAAAGTTCTAATTTATCGCACGCGCAGATTTTAAATGGAAATACATTTCATAGAATTACGAATATATCTACTTCATATTGATGTTTATAATAGCACAAAAATACGCCTTGAGATTAAGGTTTCAAAATAATGTTTGAAGTACAGCATCGGTGCACAAGTGTGCAAAATTGTGAAGCTCTTATACTCTAATGTTACTCGCCTTAGTTTGCTTAAATTTGCAGAAGAAAAACAAGCAATTTTAAAGATTTATAAAAATAAAAAGTAAGAAAAAAAAATTAAAATAGCTTCTGAATAAATTGCACAGAAAAGAAAACACACTGAAATGAACTAATCATTTTAAGATGGAGGCTATGGGTTTTAGATTGGTAGGAGGGTGTACAAATCTCTAAAAATACACCATCAAAATCTATTGACTATGTGTAATAAACATATTTGGGTTCGTTTTTTGTTTTTAGGGGATTGGGGGGGGGGGGCGTCGACTTCCCGTCACTCGTGCTTCTGATGTGAGAAATCCTAGATCTTACATGCATGCCCACAAATGGGACGGTTTGTACGGTCCCCTTCTTTCATCCCGCCATTGCTGATAGCGCAATGGCCATGGAGGGAGATATAAAGATAGATAGATAGATAGATAGATAGATAGATAGATAGATAGATAGATAGATAGATAGATAGATAGATAGATAGATAGATAGATAGATAGATAGATAGATAGATAGATAGATAGATAGATAGATAGATAGATAGATAGATAGATAGATAGATAGATAGATAGATAGATAGATAGATAGATAGATAGATAGATAGATAGATAGATAGATAGATAGATAGATAGATAGATAGATAGATAGATAGATAGATAGATAGATAGATAGATAGATAGATAGATAGATAGATAGATAGATAGATAGATAGATAGATAGATAGATAGATAGATAGATAGATAGATAGATAGATAGATAGATAGATAGATAGATCATTTATCTTTGTTTATTCTTCTTTTTTTAGGCGAGGTTCTGTAACTTCCGAAGCAACGCAGACGAACGAGAGGCCAGGTCTGTTGAATAAAATTATTATTTGTTGGTGCAGTTTTATTGTTTATCAATTACCTCGAAGTGTTAAGAAATTGAAAAACTATATTTCACTAAAACGGCAAAATGATGTAGGTATTATTGCTATTCTAGACAATTTTGTTGTAGTAGATATACATGTTGTACTTTTACAAACGCGAATGATAAATTAAATAGCACTTTTTTTTTTTCAAAAAAAAAAAAAAGATATCATAGTACAGAAGGAAACACAAGATACAGAAATTAAAGAAACACAAGATACAGAAACTGAAGAAACACGAGATACAGAAATTGAAGAATCACAAGATACAGAAATTGAAGAAACACGAGATACAGAAATTAAAGAATCACAAGATACAGAAATTGAAGAAACACAAGATACAGAAATTGAAGAATCACAAGATACAGAAATTGAAGAAACACAAGATACAGAAATTGAAGAAACACGAGATACAGAAATTGAAGAATCACAAGATACAGAAATTGAAGAAACACAAGATACAGAAATTGAAGAATCACAAGATACAGAAATTGAAGAAACACAAGATACAGAAATTGAAGAAACACAAGATACAGAAATTGAAGAAACACGAGATACAGAAATTGAAGAATCACAAGATACAGAAATTGAAGAAACACAAGATACAGAAATTGAAGAAACACGAGATACAGAAATTGAAGATACACAAGATACAGAAATTGAAGAAACACAAGATACAGAAATTGAAGAAACACAAGATACAGAAATTGAAGAAACACAAGATACAGAAAGTGACAGTGAAAATAAACATATAAAACATAAAAGATAAAAGGTAAACCGAAAATTATTCCTTTATTTCAATTTTATTTTCAATGATAACACACAGCGTTGACAGATATAAATAATTGTTTTTTCAAGCAATAAACTTTAATCCATTTTTACATACAAAGTAGTAGCCAACTGACTGAAGGTCATTCTCCTAATTAATCCATTTTATAGATACCAAGTGAAACGTTTTTTTTTTCTGTCGACATACATTGTTATGTGAGTTAATCATTTATTTATCCTTTTCAGACAACAAAATGGAGTGAAACCCTAAAGTTTGCAATGGTCGACTATTATAAAGAAATGTAATGTTCAACAAATATATATAGCCTATATATATATATATATATATATATATATATATATATATATATATATATATATACTGCTTATGTTCAAATAGCTGGAAAATATTTAATGAAATAATCAGATGATTCTGATAACTCAAAACCATGGCAACTGTCTTGAATATTGTAGATTGCATTAATTTTGATATAAGCTTTTTATTAACTTCAATTTCTGTGTGGTGGGTAGGTTATGTTAAGATGTTTTTTTTCCGTAATAAAATTAAGTAAAGTTTAAAATTTAAAAAATAAATTCGCATTCATATTGTTATGTCAAATGAATAAATTACAGCACTTTTATATAAATGTATAATATAATTGTGCAAAATGTGTAAGCTTTCTTTGTCAAATACTAAAGAGTTATTATATAGGAATAAAGGAGGTTAAAAAAATGAAAAGAAATTTAATTATTTTAAAACTAAAAGTGTTATAACAATTTTTATAATCAAATAACCTTTTTTTTTTGAAAAATAGAATTGTAAAGTCTAAACTCGACAAATATTACGGCAAATGGACGATACATGGATTGGTCAGTTGCTGTCGTTGTTTTTTGTTGTTTTTACATTCAATTTATACATTTATTAAAATATTTTTTCTAACTTTATATAATGTTGATAAAATGCTATTTTTTTTTTTTAAATATTGCTCAGTTAAATTTTAAAAAATAATATTAGAAATAAATATAGCGGGCAAAAACATATTGTCCTGAGCTAATTTTACAAATTCATTTAAATTCATTATATGTGTTTATACCTGAAATTTATGGCTTTGCAATTTTTAATTGGTAAATATATTTTAAAGAACATTGTATCATTTGTAGAAATAAATATATCCATTTTACAGTTCTTATAAACATGTTTTTTTTTTTAAGCAAAAGTCTTTACGTGTAGTTTATAAAATAGCCCATACCAAAAAACAAACTGTCAACAAACACTCTCCCCCCCCCCCACGCCAACACTACCCAACACAGATGCAATGTGGGACACATCTACAATAGATCTATCATACGTTGGTACAATGCCAGTATTTAAGAAACCTTAGAGAAGAATCTGAAAGTCAATTTAAAGCCCGTGTGAATCGACCAGGTGTGTTAACACAGTCAAACTCTTCACCAACGATTCACCTCTCTTTTTTTTTTTATAATTGTTCCCACTCTTGACAGTCTGACGTAGTCTTCCTTCCTCCCCCCCCCCCCCCACCACCACCACTATATTCATCACGCCTTACTTTTGACTCTCCATTTCAATATCTGATTCTTGTATATTTTTGAAAGTCGTAAATGGAATCAGTCACATGAATTTCAAAGGGTGGCTATGTTGCTGGGTGGCTGGTGGCTAGGTGGCTGTGTGGCTATGTGGCTGAGTGTCTGGGTTGCTGGGTGGCTATGTGGCTGAGTGCAGGCCCGTAGCCAGGATTATTGGATTGGGGGGGGGGGCGAAGAAACTTTCGGGGTGGGGGGAGAAATTTTTTTGATGTATTACCTAAACTTGCGATAAGGGGGGGGGGGCATGGACCCCCCAGGCCTCTCCCCTTAAATCCGCCCCTAGTGGGGTAGAATAAATGTTCAGGGGGGGGGCGAAGATGGAGGTGCGAAGCGCCAAAAGCTTGCGAACGGAGAGGAGGGGTTTGGGGAGGGGATCTCAGTGAGTCCCCTCCACGAGAAATTTTTTGCAGTTCCATATCTGGAATGGTGCATTTTAGTACCGATTGTTAACTATTAATAAGAAATATATAATTTTAACTATGTTTCAATAATGCGTGGCATGTTGCAGTTTTGTTAAAAATAATTTATATAGTAAATAGTGCAAAACAATTGTTACATAATAGATACCTGATTTATATTATTATACTGTTGGTTTAACGTACAACCCGGGAAGAACGAAAAAGATGCACGAATATAGCTTAGCTATTTATGTGATATTTCTTATAAAATATTGAAAACAAAGAACAGATCTATCAACAACAAATAGACCAGTCGCAATTATTCAATTTAAAATAAAATTAATTCTGCTAAAAAGTAAATTTACAAATTAAATAACATCACTCAGAAATCACGGAGTGTGTACTTTATTATTTTATTATAGGCCCTACATATGTATAAAAATGAAGTCAGAAGTCAATGTTGTTTTATTAACTTATTTAAGTTGCTAGTTGTCCTCAGAAGATATCAATATATAAAACAATTACAAGGTTCGAACAGGCCCATCGACAGAAATTTCTGGCCCCTGGGCAGGGGAGACACGGGCCAACGTGTTGATATTAATATTTTAAAAAGTTGATTGGCCTGCTCAGTCCGGGCTCCTAAAACTCGCCGGGACCCTGGGCATTTGCCCTCCTACCCCCTAGGCCCATAGCGTGCGGGGTTGGGGGCTAGGGGGCCGCCTTCCCCCTGCGTTTTGTCTAACTTCCCTGCTTGTTTGTTCTACTTAGTAAAATGTATTACCTGCCACCCCCCTGCTATTGCCTGGCCCCTGCTGTAAAATGCATGGCCCCTCCTGTAGAATTTTCACGCTGAGGGGCTGCCCCCCCCCACTCGTCGGCACTGGTTGCGAACTTATATTATTATACGTTTCAAATTTGCAAAAGTCGTGGTTTAGCACTGAATTTACCTAAAAATGCTTCAGCATTCAGATTGTCTGTTTAATCTTTTTCAAAATGCTAGCAGGACAAGATTGCTTAGACGCTTTTGTAACATTGATCTGCGATATGGGGTGAGCATTCGTGTGAGGGTTGAGAAACTGTTCTCACACACGGCTGTTGAAGCCCATTTGGGGCCAATGCTGCCCAAAATACCCAGAAGTGAACTTCAATAAGATTCAATCTTTTATGCCCAAAAATTAGATAAGCGATATATGTAAGTAAAATAGCCTAAATGATTGCCAAAATATAAACTTTTAAGTTTTTATTATTATTGATTTATTGAATAAAATGATTGATGTTTTATAGCCGTTATTATTAACATTATGTCAAAAAGCTCAAATCATGCACGGGGTGGGGGGGGCTCAGGTCATGAACGGGGGGGGCTCAGCCCACCCTAGCCCCCCCCCTCTGGCTACGGGCCTGGCTGAGTGGCTATGTGGTTGGGTGGCTATGTTGCTGGGTTGCTGGGTGGCTCGTGGCTGTATGGCTAGGTGGCTGGGTGGCTAGGTGGTTTGGTGGCTGGGCCGCTGGGCTGCTGTGTTGCTTGGTGGCTATGTGGCTGGGTGGCTAGGTTGCTGGGTGGCTAGGTGGCTATGTGGTTGGGTGGCTATGTGGCTATGTGGCTGAGTGGCTATGTGGCTGGGTTGCTGGGTGGCTAGGTGGATACGTGGATACGTGGCTACGTGGCTGGGTGGCTACGTAGCTTGGTGGCTGGGTCGCTGGGTGCTGTGTGGCTTGGTGGCTAGTTGACTATGTGGCTGGGTTGCTGGGTGGATAGGTGGCTGGGTGGTTGGGTGGCTAGGTGGCTGGGTTGCTGGGTGGCTAGTGACTGGGTTGCTGTGTGTCTGGGTATCGCTTTGGTAGTGAGCCGGATCTGCACATTGTTTGTTAGGGCCTCAACTCCCGGCGTTTACCAGTCGTCTAACTATGTCCTCCGTGTTGCCTCCACGGCCATTGCACAATCAAGGACTTTCACACAAGACTACAACAACTAGCTACAATTTTCTTAAAGGGCTAAATGTTTTAATCTGATGACACGTATTGAAAAATACGGTGAAATTTTTTTTACAAAAATAAAAAATAGTGAAAATCCACTAAAAAAAAAAAAATTAAAAGTATATCTTCGTAAGTTTAAATAATTCAATGAGGCATTATGATGTCATCAAACGTACACATCTATTTTATTACTTCATGTCATTGTTACTTCATTCATTAAACTTTTTCTTTTAAGATCATTTTGGCTTTTTCTTAATTGTACTTTGTAAAGGAATAAGTGGGGAAAAATAGACTACTCCAAAAAAAAAAAAAGACTGAATAACAAATACACGAATGAATTCTTTTATCTGGCTAAAAACTGTTTGAACACAAGCCTCTTTCACTCAATGGCTGACAAACATCTTTATTTTGAAAACATAACGCCTGTCTTATCATGACCTTGCAAAGCAGCTGGAATTATTGATTATTGATTACATTTTATTGTAATCCTCAATTGGGGAATTTATGTATTTAAGCCAATGCTAACCTCATATACACAGGGGGAGATAAGTCTTTCAATCATGTAAATGTCACTCGTTTTTTACCACTTTTATCTGAAACGGTCGTGTCCCCTGGGGAGCAGCTGCTTCTGATGATGTCGCCGCGCCTGCGGACCACTCTCCGTCCCGGCTGACCGCCAGGGCCGTCGAACTCATCCTCCGCCCCCGCCCAGCCGGAGTTGGGGGACTTGCACGGCGGGTGACTGCTATTGCTCCAGCCCCCCTGCGACGGCGACTTGTTGCTGCCCGCGGGTTTGACGCTACACTCGCTGGGGGGACAGCATTTGTTGGGGTAAGGCTGATGTTGGGGTTTAATCTTGTTGTAGTTGCCCTCGTCGCTGTCCCCGACTGACGGCGGTTTCAGTCCGTTGACGTTCCTGTTTCTTCTCTCGACTGACGCACGCCTCTCGAAATCCGCGACCCGGTTCGCGGGGCCTTCGACGTTCATCACCGGGGCCGCCGCGCTGAGGTGGAACTCCCTCACGGGCTTCACCGTCTCGTTGGCCGTCGGGCACTGCTTCGGCTGGCAGGGGCTCTCCGAGTTGTGGAACCCAGAGTTCCGCGAAGGGGGCTTGTTGCCGGGGTTGCCGCAGGGACCCTTGTAGGGCGGCTGCTTTTCGTCGTAAGGGAGGGCGTGCGAGTTGACGTATTGCTTGGCGATGTTGCCCCGGGGCAGCATGCGGCGCGCCTCCGTCTGGCGTCGGGAGGCGAACTGGTCCCGTATCTCCTTGAAGGACTTCACGTGGGGGTCAATGGGCCTCACATGCTCGTTCTCCGGCACCGTGTGCTCGCAGTTGGAGCAACATTCGTTAGTGGCGGGCAGTCTCCTCTCTCTTGAGAATTCCTGAGAATGTAATGTGAGCATCTTTGTATCGAGCTCTATTGGTTATCTGCTTAAAGGTTATCTGTCTGTCATCTGTATTTTTAGGTATGTGGTATGTTGTATTATGGTGTATTCTATTTATCTGCATGTTATTTTTTCTACTTGCTAATCTTGTTATATTTTTGTATGTTACCTATTAATATTATATTCTACTTGTAATATATATATATATATATATATATATATATATATATAGAGAGAGAGAGAGAGAGAGAGAGAAATTCACATGTGATGTCCCCAAATCTATCTCCCATATAAATACGTCATAGTCTTCGATCGCCATTTATCATCCAATCACTTACTCTATCTGGAGCAAAGGAGCATCGATCTCTGGGTTTGAGTGCGTGTGACCTATTAAGAATTTAAAAAAAAAAACGTTAGCACTTTGTCTTAGAGAAGGTTGAAATCTTCTCATAACACATTTTGTAATTTCATTCCAAAAAAATTACAAGTCATAACCAAAAAAATCAACTGTGTTTGATTAAAACGAATAAACCATTCCCAAATCCTCCGCACTGTCAAAAAAGATATGACTAAGCATCCAAGATCAAGTGACTTGTGTTTTCGCTTTGGCAAGGTCAAAGCTACTGTCTTACTTTTCCCTGTTAATTATCCCCCCCCCCTCCACGCAACCCTAGGAGCGCATCGCTAGATGATATTTAATACACAATCAATATAAGAACTTGGAAAAGTCTGGTCAGCTATTGGTTTAAATATTTTACTAGAAATAATCCGTAGAGGTATGGTTGCAATAATCATTATTTTTTTTTTCTTCCACCGGTCACATGATCGGTGGAACTCATAATCACGTACCAAAGGACACAACCCCTGCTTGCAATATTAAAGCTAAACTTGTTTGTCTGGAGTTCTGCGAGACTGGCTGCCCTACGCTTTATATCTTCTACCACACTTCCCATGGACTTGTAGAATGTTTTGCTTTGAAGAAGACCCTCTGGGACTTGACCCCCTGTTTACTAATGAACTAGATATACTGTCCACACAACAACAAGAGGAAGGAGGAAGTCATCTGTAGGTCACCCCAGGTCACGTGTACAGAAAAAAACAAACCGATGGTCATTGGTGTTCTAAATTTCAATAATTAGTCTACTTGTGTGTACGTTATTCTAATGTGTACGAGAGAATTAAAGCCGTTGTTTAAGTCGTTAAAATGTGTGGCCTCTGCGCTGAATGCAAGAGAACGACCTCTGGGGTGAGTTCGTAAACTGACCAATTTCAAATGACCGCTAAAAAATAAAATACATCTATACATATGCTTAATATTCATTTATAACATGGTGTACATCAAGAGGTGGGTTTTTTTTCTACCTCAGTAAGTAACGCTAGAGGCAGTGTATTCTGTCACTGCGGCCCTGAGTAACCAAGGCTAGACCAGGGTAGGCTAACTTTTTTTGAGTCGACGGTTACATTTGGTTCTAATATTTGATCGACATGCCGGACCAAGATGGAGTGTTACCATGAATTACTATAAATTGATGGTAGATGTCTTATCGGTAAATAATATAAACTGATGGTAGACGTCTTATCGGTAAATAATATAAACTGATGGGAGATGTATTATCAGTAAATAATATAAACTGATGGTGGATGTCTTATCGGTAAATAATATAAACTGATGGTAGATGTCTTATCGGTATAAGGATATATATATATATATATATATGTATGTATATATAAATGATGTGAATGTGAAAGTCTATATATATATATATATATATATATAAATGATGTGAATGTGAAAGTCTATGATAGAAGTCGCCAAGGGATGGGTCTTCGGTTCTAGTCCCTAGTTCACCTTTAGTTACGGCATCTTCGGAGCTGCCATCGGTGTTGCAGCTTAGTCCGCTGGTAAGTTGTTTTTCTTTTGTTTTTGTTTTTTTTTTTTGACAGGGGATAGTACATATTAGTAGAGCGATCAAAGGGCAATAATTCATACATTAGCAGAGAATTGATTGACCAGGTATGGTTTCTCGCCCTTGGCATTCAACCGACCGCCAAAATTTATCAAGAGTTTTTTTTTTAGATATGAGCTTTTAATTAGTTGTAGCTCTCTCTCTCCATCTCTCTCTCTCTCTCTCTCTCTCTCTCTCTCTCTCTCTCTCTCTCTCTCTATGTATCTGGAACCCGTTCTAATCTAGTGAGAAGTCTAAAATTTAGGAAACGTATGGACTATAAACAAAGGCAATAAACAATTTTTTTATAATTCCTAGTCCTAGTTTGAACATCGTGCACAATTAATAGATTTACATTTTAGTAATGTTTATTTATGATGGTAAAAAAAAATATTCGCCTCTAGATTATCATGTTGAAATCTAGAACGAAGATAAGCATCGGTGCGTCAGTGCGTAGTAAACAAATAAGGTTTTATTTTTTTTAGGCCAATGTTTTATAGACTTATTCCAAGCGTAGATGAATACAGCACACTGTACTGAAATATGTCTTTACATAGGCTAATTTGCAACAATCAACGTATATAATATATATATATATATATATATATATATATATATAGAGAGAGAGAGAGAGAGAGAGAGAGAGAGCGAGAGAGAGAGAGAGAGAGAGAGGGAGAGAGAGAGAGAAAGAATGAGAGAGAGAGAAAGAGAGAGAGAGAGAGAGAGAGAGTGAGAGAGAGAGAGAGAGATCGGTAACCACGCTTATAATTAGATTAACTGTTAATCCATTGGGAAAGAGAAGGAGAGTAACCTTGACCTGCAAACGTTAAACTGAAATCTTGGTTTGAGCTTTGATGTACGTAATGATACCATGTTAACACTGTGGACACTAAGTGGGCCCAGCAGTGGTATATTATAAATTCTGTGAAATTGAATTTAACAATAACCCAAGCTCTCAACATTCAAATAAGACCCTAGCTTGAGTACGCTTCTACTCAAACACACACACACACACACACATGCATATACCAGAACTTGCTAGCTTGGGTAGTCGAACTTTCCCCCTCCCCTATCCCCCCACCACCCCCGGCACCCCGAGCCAGGCTTCTGTTAACACATATAGTACACACACACATACACACACGTGTATACCAGAACTCACTTGAACGCCTCCAGCAACACCTGGATGGCGTCCATGTCAAACAGGTGTTTCTTCTCCTCCACGATATCGAACAAGGTCTCCGCGGGCAGGCAGTCGAAGCTGACCAGGCTGAGCAGTCTGGCGGCACACTTCATCCGGTGGAATGGGTCGTACTCGATCCACTTGGAGATGACGTTCACGATGTCCAGCTCGGACTCCACCATGATGTCCGGGTCTCTCAGGAGAGTTTCCAGCTAAAAGAGTGAATGATATCGCTACAATAGCCAATTGGGTAGAGAGGAGTCAGGATACATTGCAGGCATTTCATAGTGTTATAGCTAACCATCTGTTATCAGGCCAACAATTAGAAATTAGAAACAATAACTCCTAAGCACGAACGTTTAAAATTACTCTTATTCGTTTTTCTACATTTTTTTTCTCCCCCCTGTGTCTCTTTGTATCAATGGTTCTAGAAATTGTGGGTCACACCCCCATTGCCAGTAAGCCATTAAATATTTTTATTTTATTTGCTCTTATTGAGAATAAATTCAATGAACTCCACCATGTCTTTCTTCTATCCGTGGTCCCACGTGACTCGCAAAAAACGGAAACTGATTTATGAAAGGGCCGCGAATCGCTGTTGTTTGAGAACCTCTGTTGTAAGTCTGTGTATTGACCTACTGTCTGTCAATGTATTCAAATGAGAAATTTTAACACATTTATGTTCCTGTTCGTACAATTGTATCAACCCGGACATAAGCTAGCAGACGACAGATGAACAACACTTTTTCTTTATTTCTTTCTTCCATTCGCCCTAATCATTTATCACTAATCTGAACAATTTCAGTCCATCTGTATCTAACAATCAATTTTTAATATTTTTTCTGTCAAATCCACCCACCATCGATTATTCCAACAATCAATGTATCTGTATATTATTTATCTTTTTACTGGTACCATAGTCTCTCTATTTCTACATCTGTCTATTGTCTATATCGATGTTCCACGTCTATTTATATTTCTGTATCTATTTATAGCAATCTATCGGGCTATCCTTATAGGCAGCTATGTTTCATATCTCTTTCTCTGTCTATCTCTTTCTGTCTTTCTTTCTCTGTCACTCCGTCTCTCTCTGTCACTCCGTCTCTCTCTGTCACTCCGTCTCTCTCTCTCTCTCTCTCTCTCTCTCTCTCTCTCTCTTACACACACCACACACAATACCAAACGTATCCTTGCATGAAAAGAACGACATCAACTACGAACACACAGCAAGTGGCCTTCAAACCTCCTCAATGGTCAGGTTCAGGAAGTGGGGTGTGTCTATCAGCTCCAGCAGGTGCTCCCGTACTATCTCCGGGAAGTCCAGTAGACCAGCGGACATGCCTTGTCTCTCCCTTATCTCCAGATACAGCTGGAAGGACGTAACAAAAAGAAAGAAAAATGTATGATCGATCTATTCAGTCTGCATCGATGGCAAATCTTGTATTGAACTATGCTGTAGAACATTCAAAGTCTTAAGATATGGGCATACTCTCTCAGTTTGTTTGGTGAGAGGGGAAGGGGGCTTCTTGGTGAGGGGGAGGGGGGAGGGTCGAGAGTTTAAGTTTGTAACAGTATTCTGTACCACAAAGCAGCCCCCCCCCCCCACCCAACCACCAGGAAAAGCCTGGGAGGTAGACCGAATGACCATCTCCTCTCTGCCGGCACTATAACAGAAGTTAGAAGATAACGCACCTGTAATATTTTCATTAACGAACGACGTGATTTGAGCTTGGTAATATCCCCCCCTCCCTCCCTCCTCCCCGCCCCCGCAACCACTGAATTAAATGTATGCATCGGGTATTGCATCTCGGTGCTCAACGAAATGGTACACACCTACTACAGTATAGTCATTACCTTATGAATCAATCGTACAATAGCTATGAGGTTAACAATACAGCCGACATACACACAGACACAACACTGATGGCAAATACACCGATTGCCAACACACATATATATATGGCCAACACGCACATGTCAAATACACAAGTGTCAAACACATACATGTCAAACTCGCTAATTTAAAGAGAGTAATGTTTCCCTTTCAAAGCCTTTACAGTCAATCAAGGTCAGATAAACTACAATTCGTGTTTCCGAAGGCATGGCTATTTATGGTATGACAATCCGCTAGTACAATTACCAGCCGCCTTTAGTTCGCTCAAATGTCTGACACCCATTTGTAAGCTGGACGGTCTTAGGAACAATTATCTGCCCGATGTACGTACGAGCATATATCGGCCCGATGGACGTACGAGCATATATCGGCCCGATGGACGTACGAGCATATATCGGCCCGATGGACGTACGAGCATATATCGGCCCGATGGACGTACGAGCATATATCGGCCCGATGGACGTACGAGCATATATCGGCCCGATGGACGTACGAGCATATATCGGCCCGATGGACGTACGAGAGCATATATCGGCCCGATGGACGTACGAGAGCACATATCGGCCCCGAGAAAAGTCCCGGTACACATCGGGACTCAATCTAAGGGCTTTAAGGTCGAGTGCCCTATCTCACGGCCACCACGTCTTTTGAAACATACTATGTCCGACACACTAAACATCATTGGCCAAATTTAAAACATGGTCAAATTACAGATATGACCAACCATCACATAAGGCCAACTTTCACAAATGGCCTACTTACACATATGGCCAAACTTCACATATGGCCAACGTACACATATGGCCAACTTACACATATGGTCAACTTACGCATATGGCCAAACTTCACATATGACCAAACTTCACAAATAGCCAAACTTCACATATGGCAAAACTTCAAATATGGCCACACTTCACATATGGCCAACCTACACACATGGCCAACACACAGTTTTAACACGTCCACTCACCCCGAAGTTTTCAAACGTAGGTTTCGAGAGTATCTCCTTGATGAGACAGATGACCTCCCAGATACCCATGAAACAAGCGGCGTTCAAAACCTCTTCCAGGATGCCATCGGTCAGTTCCATCTCTGACGTGTACAGGTACAGAAGAATCTGGAAGGCAAGAGATGAGCAGCAACAGTTTAAAGTCACCAAGAGTCGAACACAACAACAATGTATCTAGGTCATTGCACGTACAAAATCATTGACATCATCAATGACTAATAATACCAACACCACCAACAACAACAACAACACCAACAACAACAATGTATCAATGCCAATAAAACATGGCAATCATTAACATCATTGATGAATAATAGTAACAACTCCACCAACAGCAACAACACCATCCACATCAACAACAACATCAATAAGAAGCTCGTCCTGTGTAAGATATAGGACGATATAAAGGGAAAATAATTTTATTAAAAATCATGAAAAATAAACAGATTGTTCACAGTAATAACAAATGATGGACTAATGTTGGTAAATGGCAAACTCTTTTGAGTTAGCATCAGTCGATAAAGGTGCTTCGCCGTAACCCAAATATGTAGGTGTATACCAGTACACAAACAGACATCAGAAAGACAGAGAAAA
Source organism: Bulinus truncatus (assembly GCA_021962125.1). Lineage (NCBI taxonomy): Eukaryota > Metazoa > Mollusca > Gastropoda > Planorbidae > Bulinus > Bulinus truncatus. The sequence continues at coordinate 4,493,672 of JAGDYQ010000029.1, read as the reverse complement.
TGACTGTGTTTGTTTGAATTTTGTAATTAACAGGTAATGTAGGGTGATAACATTGCATCATTAAGTACATCAGACCTCAAAGATTTTAGTTTAACGTTTGAAGGGTTAATAGAAATATAGATGGATAGACATACAGTCAGACCAACAGACAGACAGACCAAAAGAGACACAGACAGACAGGTAGACAGACAGACAGACAGATAGATAGATAGATAGATAGATAGATAGATAGATAGATAGATAGATAGATAGATAGATAGATAGATAGATAGATAGATAGATAGATAGATAGATAGATAGATAGATAGATAGATAGATAGATAGATAGATAGATAGATAGATAGATAGATAGATAGATAGATAGATAGATAGATAGATAGACTGATAACCTAACAGTACCTGATACACTGCATCAGGTGTCGAGTTGGGGATATCAAAACACAGGGAGGGCATCTTCTGCGGCTCGTTGGGACAGAATACGTCACTGAATGCTGCCAGCACAATCTTGTGGGCCAGGTACGAACTTTTTCCGACCTGAGGATCAGAAGTTACCGTAAGTCAGAGGTTTTGGGGGGGAAAAGGGATAGGGAAGGGTAAACGAAATTTCTCCTGAAGTCTTTGACGTTAACTAAATTAACTATGTTATTCATTCTCTTTATACAACAAACTCAAAACAGTTTTGCACAGATCCATGATTAATGTACCCTAATTCTGACGTCACACAGGCACTGGTTCTTCCACAACTCGTACAGATATTGACCAATGAACGCGCTGGCACAGATGTCGTCCGCATTCTCGGTGTCCTCGTAGTTTGAGTTGACGTTCCGCCTATAGTCGACGTGTCGCCTGTCTTCTGGACACTGGGTGGACACAAACAAAAAAAAAAGCATGCACCGGTTAGTTTTAACTCATAGCTCAGCAAAACATTTAATCTCCTAAACATTACCTTCACAAAAACAAAAAAAGTACAAATATAAAATATTTTATGTACAGTCAAATCTAGTAGAGGAACTGTTTCAAACAAAGTTTCATAATTTTTTTTTTCTACTTTTTTCCAAATAATATTATGAAACAAAAAAATATCTTAAGTACACCTTAAAAAACAGATAACAGTGTATTAAGGCCTAATCTGTTATTGGTGGTGGTATTTACATATACACTGCAAAATTTACTAGACCTAAGTCTGTTATCTGCGACTCGTCGACGTGTTACCTAGTCTATCTACGTTTATCTACGTCTATCTAGTCTATCTACGTTTATCTAGTCTATCTACGTTTATCTACGTCTCTCTACGTCTCTCTACATTTATCTACGTCTATCTACGTCTATCCATCTGCTATCAACGAGTTATCAACGCTTAACTGATGTGTGGTTTCTATGATCTATAAACGGTTTTTTAACGTATTATTTACGTTTTATCGGCGTACTTTACGACTTATTGTATTGGTATCAATGTGTTATCAATATGTTATCAATGTATTATCAATGTGTTACCAATGTGTTATTATTGTATTATCAATGTGTTACCGATGTGTCAACGTTTTAACAATATGTTATCATTGTTATCAATGTGGTTTCAATGTTTTATCAATAAGTCATCAATATGTTATCAATGAATCATCAATGTGTTACCAATATGTTATCAATGTTTTATCAATATGTTGTCAACGTTTTAACAATATGTTACCATTGTTATCAATGTGTTATCATTGTGTTATCAATGGTTTACCAATGTGTTATCAACGTTTTATCAATATGTTATCATTCTTATCAACGTGTGATCCATGTTTTAACAATATGTTATGAATGTGTTACCAATGTGTTATCAGTGGTTTATGAATATGTTATCATAATTTTATCAATGTGAAATCAATGTGTTATCAATGTGAAATCAATGTGTTATCAATGTGAAATCAATGTGTTATCAATGTATCATCAATGTTATCAATGTATTATCTGCGTTTTATCTCTTTGTCAATTCGTCAGAGGGAAAATTTTCATCTCAGCTATCTTTTTTTTTTTATTTATTTCTAAAGGGCGTAAGGAGGAAGGGGGGGGGGAGTGTACACACACACAACAAATGATTAAAAAAATACAGAATTAAAGAGCACATAACTGAGGATCACTCATGGGTAGTTTTATTTATCTGCTGTTTTTATTTTTTTATGAAGAGCTTGCTTAAAAAGAATCACGCGAATATTTAATGTACAGTATGAATAATACACACTTACTCTCACTTCCAGCGCAGCTGATTCACACATCCTCCCCCCTGGGAGAGCCGTGGGCGTCGACAATTCATCAACGGTTTCGTTCAACGCAACGCTTCCATGGCTACCCGAGGTCATTTGACAATCTGACCTCTTTGTTCGCGGGCCGCCGACGCCGCCTACGCCGCTTCGGGTCTTCTCGATACGCCTTGATGAGTTTGAAGGCCCCTTCACAACTCTGGCGTCCGTATTTTCCTCCCCAGTACGCCTCTTGCCTAAAGTCGCCCTGGAACCCTCTCGTCTCCGAAACTCGTCGTTCATCTCCCGCAGGCGGTGAATCATGCCCCCTTGTCTGGGGCCGCCTTCGGAAAGCTGCAGCTCGCGCGTGTTTCGCTCGTCCACGCCTGACCTCGGCTTCTTCATTATTTTGAAAGTGTCTTCCACCTCTTTGTCCGCCTTCGCCTCGTCACTGTCCCTCCTGTGTGTCGTCCGGGCGCTGGATCCTCCCCCCGTTCGGGCGTCTGTTTTCTTACCGCCGTGTTCCTGCTTCGTGATCACGATCCTCTTCATGCCGGAGAACTCGCCAACTCCCGCGTTCTGAGATTTTGGGCTTTTGCCGAGTCCCTGCGCGTTCAGCGAGGTGTCGATGCACTCCGGATTCTCCATGAAGATCTTGTATTTGATGCCGGGGGCTTTCGCGCTGTCCGCCGTCTCCCGATCGTCCTGGGTCCTGGCTATCACCGGCCGGAACGCTGAACGCCCCGAGCTCTGCATCGCGAGCTTCTTGCACTTCGCGGGGAGCGAGTCCTCCACCGGCACGTGATTCGCGGAAGAGTCCCGCGGGCTCCCCAGGTTGTCCACCACGGGGTCGATCCTCTCCCACACGGTCTGCCCGGACTGGACTTTCCACATTTTAGACGGCTTCGAGCCCGGCGCCTGTCTGGGCTCCAGCCCCGACGACGACGACACCGTCTGGCTCCGGAGCAAGCGGGGCCCCCTGCCGCCTCCCCCACCCCCTCTCTGGTCGCAGTGGCTCATCTCGGAGGCGGAGCTCGCCGGCTGCAGGCACCCGGGCGACTGGTGGCTCCGGCTCAACCGGAGCTCGTGGTCGCTGTAGCAGCAGCTGGTGCACGTGGTGTTGGAGGCGGTGCTGTTGGAGTCGTCGCAGTCACTACTCACGAAGTCGCTTTCAAACTCCCGCTCGCAGTCGCTGGTGTCCTCCTCGGGGATAGCCCTGAAGCCGCAACTCTCAGCGAGGTCTTGAAACGCCGACTGGTCAGCGGCGGCGCCCGCCGAAGGCTGCCCGCCCCTCCTCTCCGCCTTGTGCAGCATACGCCTCATCTCGCGCGTGACTTTGGCGCTGATGTCACCCCGGCGCATGCGCGAGGCCTGCGCCGCGGTGGCGGGGGCGCATTCGTTGTCATCGAACGTGGAGTCCGATTCGCAGTCTGCCCCTCTAGTGCTGGTCATCTCGGGCGGTGTATGTGAACGTCACTAGCCATTTACTGCCGGACAACGACATGAAATATACTAACTCTGAAATGTACTGAAACAGACCAAAAAAAAACCCATTAAATCATGAAATTAACAATTCAGTAAAACATCGATATAAAATCAAACATATGTATTTTAAAAGGCATTTTATTTTTAAATTATCAATGTCATTTATGAAGATCAATATGTCGGTCATTCCTTAGTGTACAATTTTTTTTTAAAATAAATTATCCTCCCATACATGAATTCTGTTAAACAATCCAATCTCTAGCCAAATAAATCAAAGATAAAAAAAGAATAAATGAGTCATTCTAAGAGTTAATAACTACAAAATAAATAAATAAGTAATAATTACAATAGTCAAAACAAAATTAAAAAAAAAACCTTTAATCTTTAAGTCAATCATTTAATCAATCAATCAATTAATAAATCAATCGCCCAGTTCAATTGTCTGATGTTATCATTTTCATAGTGGACACGTTCTTGCCATGCAATCAGAGATGCTATTTGGGGCCACTTTTAGAGATTTATTCGGACTCAAGGGGCCTCTCAGTCGGGCATTATATTTGACAAGGGTACAACTCTTTGTAACAGCCAGTTCGTTAAGATTTTAAGAGTCAACTCAAATGAAATAAATGCATTTGATATATTATTCTTTGTCAAGCCAGGTCCGTTGTACCAACAATCAAACATTCAGTGTTGGAATACTTTCATACGACCTATCGCTAAACATGCTATACTGAAAGTTGCCAAATTTTAAAACAGCTTTCAATGAGCAGAGACTAAAATAACATGAATAGTAAGTGGAGGTTATTTCGGCGGGGGTGAGTGGGGAGGGGAGAGAGAAGAGCACAGAGAGAAAAGATGAATGGAAAGTGCGCGTGTAAGTGAGAGAGAGAAACTAAGAAAAAGAAAGAAAGAGAGAGAGAGAGAGAGAGAGAGAGAGAGAGAGAGAGAAGATCGAGAGAAAAGGCAACAGAGAGCGAGAGGCGGGCCATTTTCACAATTAATCACACACTCACTCACACACACACACAAACACACACACAGAGAGAGAGAGAGAGATTTACAAACATACACAATGCAAATAAATTCAAAGAGTAAATTTCATCGTTTGCACAAATAAAATAGAAAGCCCCTTTTTCTATGCAAAAGTTCGAGTTGTAATATGTTTACCTAACTGTGACCAAACCAATTGACATATGTGTATATTAGTAATGACATATTTGTATATTAGTAATTTTTTCTTACAATTTTATTTTTTTAGTTTAGTTATTTTGAGAGAAATATAAAAATAAATGGCGTTAAAGGGAGTTAACCCCAAAATAAAATTGTACGGACACTATTTCTACGGTAGTGTCCCTTGCATCGTTTACACAAAACTTAATATAGAAACACTGATAACCATTTTACCTTGCTAAATATCCCACCATATGAAATAAGTTTCGCCCGTCCCTTGATTAGGCGGGTGTGTAGGGGGGTGGCCTGGCTAGGGCGGCACTTTCCTCCCCCTCCCACTCCCCCTCCCCCCCCCCATCAAAAAGCGCCATTTTTACCACTTGAGTACTAGATGGCACAGGAGATTTTAGCTTTTCACCCAGAGTTCCATAAACGATATTTACATTGACAGTGAAATTAATAGAATGGCGATAACATTAAATGATCTCTATAACACACTCATATAACACACCAGGCCCGTAGCGTACGGCGGGGGGTGGGGCGAGGGGGTAGCCCCTCCCCTTCTCTGCTTGTTTGCTCTACTTAGTAACATTTATTTCCTGTCCCCCCCTCCCCTTCCCTGCTGTTTGCCTGGCCCCTGCTGTAGAATGACTTGCACCTGCTGTAAAAATTTTCACGCTACGGGGGGCTGTAACACACTGGTGTAACGCAACGATGCAGGACACTGATTTAGCACACTGATGCTGCACACTACTAGTAAAGTAGCACACTGATCGGCACACACCGGTGCAAGACACTGATGTAACACGCCGGTGTAACTAACAAGTGTGTACTGTAGCAGTGCCCACAACGATGACATCAACAACGGTTACAGCTTGTCATGGAGTAGGGTGTGCGTAACACCGTTTTGCCATTCAAAAAAATAATGCACTGTAGCAGTGACCTTGCGGGGTCCCAGTTTCGTAGCGAGCCTCACTCGCACCCTGGGCACAATACCTTTTTAATACCTTTTTACCCCCACCCTTCCCATTCGAAGACCATATAATATTATATGTAAATATGTACATGTATATATCATTTGACGCCCCTTTGTGAGTAGCACCCGGGGCGTGATGCCCCTCCCCCATCCCTTGCCCACCTCTTGTTACGCCTCTGAATGGTCTATCACTGTGGTCAGTGCATTGCTGACATTTACTATCGCTAACCAGATTTTTCTTCACGAAGCCTCTTAGCCTCTAAACAAATCAATTTAGGAACCACTGTACCACATAATTTATTTAATGTATGTAGATAATTATTTAAACTATTTAGATTTTCACAAGAATCGATTATTTTTTAATTTTTTGCAAGTCAATAGTCTGTGCAGTGTTGCTTACCATGTCTTTCTCTTCTCTCTTGACTTCCGTTTATATCGAGTGTTACTGTGCGCGGATTCATTTCATTGATGATTCGGGTATAATTTTTTTTTATATTTTTGTACATAATGCGTAAAATACATGTGAATATATGTTCAGGACTGGGGAAAAACAAGCAATTAAGCCTGTTCCATTCTGGACACAGGACGTGTTAGCGCATTTTCATGTTATGTATCAGTACGTTTGTTAGCTTTCAGTAAATATTTGTAAATTTTGGAAATGTTTATAAATTCAATTGTGTAATGCATATATCTGTAAAAAAAATATTATAAAGACGTTTCTTTATATTTGAAAAAAAAATTATTTTCTCTTAAATCTAACTACAAGTGGTTTGTGGTTACTGAAATAGGACTCATAATTGAAAACATTCGAAATTATAGTCATTTAATCGTCCGAAAACGCCGTCAATTGTTGCATAGCTCTGATACTTTCAATTAAACTCAGAACACAAGCTTACTATTTCATTTGATGAGTTTCTTAATAAATCTTGGTGAAACTACATGCTGCAGTATTTCGCACCAAATGAATGGGTTATTGAACGTACAAGGTGTATATATAATATATAAGCCCCTTAGGAGCCCTGAAGCCCGGCCCTCAGAGGTTCTGTCGCGAAATGAACTTTTGATGTACACATGGCAGGCCAAGATCTACAAAATGATATCTACATCATGGGTCTAGGACTTATGGTTGCTGAGATATAGCGCTCCTTTATTATTATAGCTTATATAGTAAAAAACGGTACTAAGGCCCCTTTTACGGCCCTGAGAGGTCAGATCGCGAAATGGAAAAAAGTCTTATCTTGGCAGGCCAAGACCTACAAAATGATATATACATCATGGGTCTAGGACTTATGGTTGTTGAGATCTAGGGTGATGACGGACGGACGGACAGACAGACAAATCGGGGAAAATGCTCTAAAAAGGTGAAGGGCTGATAGATAGCTCTGAGATCAACGAAGATTTAAACCACAACACATGTTATAATTGACTTATTTCATTTTTTGTTAATTAACTTAACTTTCTACAGTTTTTTTAATTGTTTATTTAAAATTAAAAAAAAAAAAAAGGAAGAGGTTCACAAAGTGATTGGCAGCTGTCGGCAGTTCAAAACCTGTCAGAGAATTTTTTGAATAAAACTGAGAACTTGTGGTTTAGCCAACCATGATTAAAACCCGTGCAGTTAGCAGCAAATTTGAGGCTTTGAACAAGTGATTTTTAACGTTTATTACTCAAATAATGTGTTGTTGAATGTAGGTGCTTATTATCTTAATTAGTTAAAGTAATCGACATTTGTGAATAAAATATGTATACACATATACAAGTCAGATAAATATGTAGACAAAATATAAATACAAGATAAATAAATTGATTAGACATACAGACACAATAAAGGACAAATGATGTATGGATGGATGGATGGATGGATGGATGGATGGATGAATGGATGGATGGATGGAAAGATAGATTGATAGATAGATAGATAGATAGATACATAGATACATAGATACATAGATAGATACATATATAGATACATATATAGATACATAGATAGATAGATACATAGATAGATTTACAATGGGTCTATTGTCCGCTTCTTGTCCACAGCGATGAGTACCTCACAACTAGATGTACACACCTTGACCAGTCCAGTCTAAAAACCCAACCAATACAAGCCATCAACCTGCCATCTTCTCACATCTCATAGCTCTCATAATATTAGCCTGCCATTATCACACAACCCCATCCCCCTTCCTTTTCTCCTAAACATCACTCCCCCCCCCCCCAATCTCACCCCCTTCAACCTCCTATCTCTCTCTCTCTCTCTCTCTCTCTCTCTCTCTCTCTCTCTCTCTCTCTCTCTCTCTCTACAACGATCCTGTCGGTGGACAAGACCTTATAAAAACAATCTTTTCGAGAATCTGCCGTGAAAACTTGTACAGCGGGTTGGGGGTGGGGGGGGGGTGATTATGGAGAAAAGAAAACGGAGCGTCCGTACGACATCTTGGTAAACAAACTCTACGGCTCCCAAACGCCTCCGCTCTCGGGCTAACAACCTCGGCCAGCTACGGGTAATAAAAAAGGGGCACGCAACCCCGGAGGTAGAAACCTGAGAGGTCTGAAGAGTTGCCGTTCGTGCGATAAGGATTAATTGAGTATACAAACATGGAGGACGAGGAAGGGGTGAGGGCGGTGGCCGAAAGAAAGTGTACAGTTTCATGGTGAAATGGTCGAAATGAGATATTCGAATCATTTGGGATGTTAAGGTATCAAAAGGGCAAAAGTCATTTACTCTTTAAATGAAGCCTTACCTAGGGTAGTCTATACCGGCGGGGGGGGGGGGTGCGGGGGGGTTGGCAAACATTGGATGTGAACACAATTATCGGGTGATGGAACACAAAGATGTTACATGTTTAACTTAACATAATAACCGAGTATAGAAGTTGTGCGTGGAAATAAACTCCATGAGAATTGTTTTAAGAATTATTTCTTGTTTTGCTGGTTCCTATAATAGACAAATTTATATTTATACTATTACAAGTGATTGGACAGAAAGATAGATATATAGATAGACAGACAGACAGACAGATAGACAGATAGATAGGTAGATAGACAGACAGACAGACAGACAGACAGACAGACAGACAGATAGATAGATAGATAGATAGATAGATAGATAGATAGATAGATAGATAGATAGATAGATAGATAGATAGATAGATAGATAGATAGATAGATAGATAGATAGATAGATAGATAGATAGATAGATAGATAGATAGATAGATAGATAGATAGATAGATAGATAGATAGATAGATAGATAGATAGATAGATAGATAGATAGATAGATAGATAGATAGATAGATAGATAGATAGATAGATAGATAGATAGATAGATAGATAGATAGATAGATAGATAGATAGATAGATAGATAGATAGATAGATAGATAGATAGATAGATAGAGCTGACTTATAATCAGGTAATCATTGTGTGACGTGCGCTCTTCCAAACAAGAGATCAAATTTAAACCTATTTTTTTAATCGAATGGCCACATATCATTATTGAAAATATTTGCTTCAACTTCAATTTTCTCTATTATAATAAACTTTGATTTTTGTTTTTTACAGCCTGCCCACCACCTTGTAACTATTTTGAACATTTTCTTTTATTGGTGAGATGAACGACATATGGCAAACTTGAACATTTAACACGATCATATACCATTTTTAGAGCATTTTCGAAAAAAAATAATCTATTGTCCCCGTTTTGTCTGTCTGTCTGTCTGTCCGTCCGTCCGTCCGTCATCACCCTAGATCTCAACAACCATAAGTCCTAGACCCATGATGTATATATCATTTTGTAGGTCTTGGCCTGCCAAGAAATGACTTTTTCCATTTCGCGATCTGACCTCTCAGGGCCGTAAAAAGGGGCCTTATAAGGTACCGTTTTTTACTATATAAGCTATATTAATAATGGACCGCCCTATATCTCAGCAACCATAAGTCCTAGACCCATGATGTATATATCATTGTGTAGGTCTTGGCCTGCCAAGTGTACATCAAAAGTTCATTTCGCGACAGAACCTCTGAGGGCCGGGCTTCAGGGCTTCTAAGGGGCTTATATATTATATATACACCTTGTACGTTCAATAACCCATTCATTTGGTGCGAAATACTGCAGCACGTAGTTTCACCAAGATTGACGTCACACGTGTTCTGCGCAGTAGAGTATTTTTTCTTCAGTCACAATAATTTTATTTTCGAAAACTACTTAAGAAACTCGTCAAATCATAATGAAATGGTAAGAATATTGCATTGTCATTGGGTTGTGAGCAATACTGAAAGTATCAGAGCTATATCTTTTCGGAAAATGGTCTAAAATTGGTGCCAAATTCCGTTACTGTGTACTATATTTAGCACCAGTAATTTCCCTTGATTTAGACAAGATTGTGACCTATTCGCCATACATATTTAATTTTATTTATTAAGAAACTCATCAAATGAAATAGTAAGCTTGTGTTCTGAGTCTGATTGAAAGTATCAGAGCTATGCAACAATTGTCGGAGTTTTCGGACGATCAAATGACTACAATTTCGAATGTTTTCAATTATGAGTCCTATTTCAGTGACCACAAACCACTTGTAGTTAGATTTAAGAGAAAATAAATTATTTTCAAATATAAAGAAATGTCTTTTTAATATTTTTTTTACAGATATATGCATTACACAATTGAATTTATAAACATTTCCAAAATTTACAAATATTTACTCAAAGCTAACATACGTACTGGTACATAACACGAAATGCGCTAACACGTCCTGTGTCCAGAATGGAACAGGCTTAATTGCTTGTTAATTATTTACTAGACCATGAATGAACGCCATAATGAATTACGCACCAAAATTATTATTTTTTTCAATTTGTTTTTAATGGGAGAAAATTAGTCGCCTTGAGATTATTATTTCATAAGAAATGAGAGGCTTAGCACCTGTGCAAATAAGTGCGAATTATTGAAGTTTTTATTTTAATTCTCATATAGACTAGCTAATTGAAATAATGTATATTTCAGTGTGGAATATGAGATAGAAAGTTCAATTCTATCCAAACTAAAAACTTTTCAATGAAAATGATTCCTTAGATCTCAGAAATATTTTAAAGTGTTTTGGACTTCAATATATTGAACTAAATACGTCTTTACATTGATAAGTTGTAACAAGTATATAAATAAAATACATCCGCATATATAAAGACAGCGTGTAAGTAAGAAATTAAGAAAAAAAGTAAGAAGCCGAATTGAACTTGCGCGCGTGTTTTGCATCGTGCCACACCAACTTGCCTCTGTGCTGCGAAAATGGTAGAGAAAAAAAATAATTTGATCATTATTGCAATGCTTCGTTTAGATTTTAACATATAATTAGCGTTGATGGGTAAAATGTAATTTGTGACGTATGAAATGTACATTAGGTAGTCGGCATACTAGGTAGGTGTCATACATTAGCACCCATCTCTTTACCTAATTGTGTTTGGTTTGGTTTGGTTGGTTGGTTGGTGGTTGGTTGGTTAGGTTTGGTTTGGTTGGTTGGCGCTGACGGATTAAACGTAGTTTGTGATGTATGACATGTAGGTCATTTCTGCACATTACATCGGTAGCGTAAATTCGCAACTATATTTTTACCTAATGTCCTACTTGCAACTAGGTCGGTTTAATTTAACTACTTTAAAAAAAAATCAGTAAATGGACAGAATTGAGAAACTTAGTTGACTAAATGCTACAGTACCAAATCGTAAAACCAGAACATTCCAAATAAAATACTGGTGGTGAATGCAAAAGGGCCAGCTACTCTGTAAACATTGAAAGAAAAACAAAAAAAGGGGGAGATAAAAAGTGCAATGAGTACTTAACCACGGATGTAGCTATTGATTAACCCGGCACACGACTTTAGCCAATTTTAATGCACCGATGAAAAGGAGATTGGGGTGGGGGTGATGGGGTAGGGGGGGGGGCGGGGCTCTTCACAATTCGGGAACCGTTTTGTCACGAATTTGGCCGGCAAGAAAAATGGCCAGGGCGTGGGAAGCGAGCATATTGGGTGACAGGGATGGAGAGCGTCGCGAAACCCCGAGAGGAAAAAATCACAAGAGTCACAGAGATCGAAGATGTACAACAAAAAAAGGGGGGGGGGAGTGTTGATCGTCTTTAGATCGTGCCCGATGCCGCCCACACCCCTTTCCTCCTCCCCCCATCTCAGCCCCCCCCTTTTTTTTTATTTAATCTCGCCGCTTTCATCGGCAATGCCGGAACACTGGCAAGTTGCGGAAACATGGTTTAAATAAAAAAAAAAGTGTCTGCAAAAAAAGGTCAAGCGAGATGCTACTGCAACGTGAGATTAGAATGACTGGATTAAGATTTTAAGGTAATCGTCTACGAGAGGTGGCGTTGGTTGAAAGGGGGGCCAATGTATCTTTCTATACGCTGTGAGGGCGCGCACCCACGGTTTACAGTCACCAAACGTCCTCTGTGTCTCTTTCCTGGCTACGACACTGTCCACTACGGTGGACATGGAAAAAAGGTCCCGTCAAAAATATGTCCCACAACGGCTGAATGATCATCTCGTTCTTAACTCATATGACTGAAAGTGATGACTGATTCGGTTTTACTACGTTGCCACTCTATGCGCTTTTGTATAATATGTTCAAAATAGAATTGTAGTAGCTGTGTAAACAATAAAAGACATAGTTGACTTTAAATACTTAATAAAATGTCATTGTTCAATGACACCAAGAGTTATTTCTCCAGTATAATGAGTCATAAGTTGGGGCAGTGAAGGTGGCATGGCGTTGTGCTAACCATAGAACCCCTAGAGGTTACTGAAACAGATGAATTCTACACTTCATCTTCCCCATCGTTCACTTAGGGCATGGGGGGTCGGCAACCTGCGGCTCGCGAGCCGCATGCGGCTCTTTTGATGCCAAGTTGCGGCTCTTTCGATGTCAAATTGCGGCCTAGCCTAATCAAATACCATAATATTGAAACAACATTTTTAGTGGCTCTTTAAAAAAATGAGAAAATTATAAATTATAACTTTAGGCTCTTCCGTCTCAAAAGGTTGCCGACCCCTGACTTAGGGGATTAAAGAAACTTTTGCTTTATACAAAAAGTTCATTGCGGATAACAAATAAATATTTTAAAGATTTCTAAACCAAGCAATGTTTTTTGTTGTTTTTTTCTTTACAAATGTTTTTGTTTTCAACTTTTCTTCTTTTTTTTATCACATTTAAATAAATAAATAAAACCGACTTTTACACTTCCGAATTTCACTCACGCGTTTGTCTTCTGTTGCTGAATTTTTTTGTTTTAAATTAGTTTTATACCTAAAGTAAAGTTTTCTTTTACTGATCAACTTTATTTTCCAGCCTCAGCGTTATCCGTTTCACCGAATTAAATTATTACAGGCCTTTATTGGATTGAAATATACATATATATGATCGACATCACAAGAAACTAGACATCTCATCATGTAGCAGTGTTACACTCACGTATGACATTATCTTTTGACTGGGACACGGATTTTAGAGAGAGAGAGAGAGAGAGAGAGAGAGAGAGAGAGAGAATCAACCTAAAGAGTCGCTGATCTGTGATTAAAGATGGATACTCATGGAATCAAAGGGAGGACGGGAAGGGGGAGGGAGGAGGAAGTGGTGATGGGAGGGGAAGGGGGGGGGGAGACCAGAAGGAAATCGAGTATCGGGAACTGGTTAGCCCTTTTAACGCTTCCTGATATTTCTTTCAATTTTTTCATGAAATTATTGCAACATTTTGTCGTCTGCAACTTTTATTATTTTGTTTTTAAATACATCCGCTGCCTGAGCCATGGCAGCCATTTTAAAGTGGTCGGTGTTATCTGGTGGACGTCTGCTTATATCTCTGTCTGTCCGTCTGTCTATTTGTCAATTTGTATGCATGTATATATGTATATTAGTGTGAGTGTACTTTTGTTTCAATTGGTGTGTGTGTGTGTGTGTGTGTATTATTTGTATGTAACCATGTTTGTATCTGTCTGTCTGATTATGCGTATGTATGTATGTATCTTTGAAAGTATGTATGTATTCATATATGTATTTATGTATGCGTGAAGGCATGCGTGTATTGATTTATTTATGTGTACGTATGCATGAATGTCTGTTTGTTTCCATGTTTAGTTGTATGTATGTATTTATCTTGAATAGGTCTATGTCCATTGCTTGTATGTGTATGTCTGTCTGTATTGTCTGTCTGCATGTATTCGTCTGTCTGTCTGTATGTATTCGATTGTCTGTCTGCATGCATCTGCCTGTCTGTCTGCATGTATTCGTCTGTCTCTCTGTATGCATGTATCAGTCCTTCTGTCTGCAGTCCTTTGTCTGTCTGTCTCTTTGGATTCGTTTGTCCGTATGCATTTGTCTGTCTGCATGTATTTTTCTGACTGTCTGTCTGTTTACATGCATTCGTCTGTCTGTCTGCATGTATTCGTCTATCCGTACGTATTTGTCTGACTGCATGCATGTATTTGTCTATCTGTCTGCATGCATTTGTCTGTTTGTCTGCATGTATTTGTCTGACTGTCTGTCTGCATTCATTTGTCTGTCTGTCTGCATGTATTCGTCTTTCTATCTGTATGTATTTGTCTGTCTGTCTGCATGTGTTCGATTTTCTGTCTACATGTATTCGTCTGTCTGTATGTATGTATTCAATTGTCTGTCTGTATGTATTTGTCTGTCTGCCTGCATTTTTCATTCTGTATTGGCCCTATCTTTGTCCCCTGTATTCAGACATAGAGAAATACTGACTCATGGCATCTGTTGGTTAAAAATCACTGTTGCATGAAATAAATACCATCTCGGTAACAAACCGAATGATTGAGCCGGTTATCAGCAGGCGTTAAGCCGGTTATCTGTGCGCGTCAGGGCCATTATTCAACCATTGTCCCTGGACAGCAGCTCGGGGAAACAGATTACAGTTGATCAGAGATATGGGGTAGGAGTGATGGTGGGGGGGGCGGCTCATCTTTGACCAGTGGTCATTGCTTTTTGAAATGAGAGTGAGTCCGTTTTAGAGGGAAGGGGGGTCTGGCTATTAAATTAGAGTGTTAGCCCATTACTTCATATGAGATAATATTAGAATGACGAAAGCGGCGTTACTCTTCACTGTTTTGTTTTTATAGGAAGTGACGAAAAGGGGAGGGGGCGTGTCTGAGTTGAGACTCGTTTAACTCAGTTATGTGAAGTCAAATCAATCTTCAATGATATGTGTCGCTGTATTTTGGGCTGAGGTTATTGTTATACCTAGATGATTTTTTTTTAATATTTAATTTGTGACATTGAGTGTCTCTGTAGTCTTGGCGGGCAACGGCCTCGCAGGCACTACGGTGGATATATGCGGCTGGTCCTTATAGGGCCCGGCACCAAGCCCCCCCACACACCCGGGTCACCATTGTGTCACCCAGTGAGTACATCAGTGTGTGACAAGGTCAAAGAAGAAGTGTAGAATAATTTTAAAGTTTCATTTTAAAAAGTTAGAATTCGGTTGTTGTTGGTGGTGGTAGTGTTTTCTTTTTACTATTTTTTTTTACCTTTTTACTGGCTAATAGATCGATAGGTTAACATTAATGAGTTAACTAATCGATTATTGCCTGCCTTATCTGGCTATCGTATTGAAGCCAACGACATCAATTGATCAAAGGGACGGTAAGAGATCCTGAAAGACGCCACACAGAACACGACGAAAACTAGAAGAAAAAAAGGAAACGTCTCCATTCTCCACCAACCAGAGCTGAGCTGAAATTCCCAGAAAATGTCTCAACTTAAAATGTCAGGCTTTCATAACAGAACTGTGGGAACTAATTCTAGCCTCGGGCAGTCGTCACGTGAGCTCAATATTTTCATTGCTCGGCCTGGCAGACCCACCTCACCTCCACCCTCTCTTTCCCTCTCACTCCCCCACCCCTCCCCTCTCCACTTGCTGGCTCTTTATCGCCTCCCTCCTGTCTCCCCTCTCCACTTTCTCTACGGTTGCCCGTTTCTTTTCACTAGCTGTAATAATGGCTGAGAGCAAGTGTCTTCGTTACATTCTGTTACACTGGAATGGATGGGTAGGTGAATGGATGGGTGGATGGATGGATGATTGAATGGATAAATAGACGGATGGATGGATGGGTGGGTGGATGAATGTAAGTTATAGATAACCTCATCACAAACAGTACTCATGGTATCCATTGGCAGTGCCACATACTTGTTCAGACACATTTGTCCACCACTAGCTGTACTAACTTTAACAGTGTGTACTGTGTACTTTGTACTTTTTATACTCTGAACTGTGTTCCACTGTTAACAAAATGTTAAACAAAGTTCTGAAAATAATAATAAATGTATCTAAATTAACTTATTTTTGCATTATTGTTAACATAGTTTACTTTTATTAAATTAAAACAGTGCGCACTAATGTAAGCAGATCTTGCACGATTGTGAAAACAGATAGCACTATGATAAAATATGACCAAAAAGTACATTTGAAGAAACTGTGTTCAATTATCATACTTTTAAATACATAATCGTCTAACATAGACGGTAGACTGTACGTTCGACCGTCTTTATAATAGTGTGGGGAATTCAAAAATTATAGAAACTGAAAAGAGACAACTTACTAAATGAGAGTATGTTTGGTGCGCATTTTGTTCATCAAATGACTCTATCTTAAATAAAAATGAAATGCTGGGGAATTCTAAACACAACAAAGATTTCTTATAAATGAATTAAGATTTTAAATGATATGGAGTAATGTGCGCAAATTATGTAAAGTTGTTACGTTTGTATGTTTAACATGATAAAACAAAAAGGAAGAACTGTTTGGAAATGAGTCCTTTAAAATAAAATTAATGAATTAAGATTTTTAAATGATAATTGATATGGAGTAGTGTGCGCAAATTATGTAAAGTTGGATGTTAGATTCAAAATTTAATAGTCGGGGGTTGTTTTTGTTAGCTTCTGTACCCATAATGAGGATTATTTTCTTTGGAATGAACTATATAAAATATGAACTTTATTTGATGCATTATTAAGTGTCCCTTAAATGTGTTTTGGCTACAATAATCTGTTCCTGTCCTTTGGGGCCACTTGGAGTACATAGACATGCTATTTTTTGTATATAGACTGATTGTTAAAGCGCTCAAATATATATAACCATTTTCAACTCCAATAGCGTGCCTAATAGCCGGTCCGGGTACCGGGCCTATGTTTACTAGAAACTTTATAATTGTGAAGCAAGTCGTGAGATTTCCAAGTCACCTGTAATAAGCTTTAAGCACAAATAATTATATTTTATTAATCATAATGAATTAAAGAACAAAAACTAAGCATCCATTTGCGTTTATAACGGTTGTGGAGTCCGGGCTAGCTTTAATGCTGACACACACTGGTGACAAAGAGTACTTAATGTTGTGAAAAAATGCTGCCCCTTGTTAGTGGTGAAGTGACCCCCTACCTCGGATCGGACTGCCCCTCCCTAGCTCCGCCACTGTTGATATACTTTTCCTTGTTTAATAAACTATGCGTAAAATTTTCTCTACGGCTTTATTTTTTAGAGCATTTAAAAAAAAAAAAATGCTCTATTGTCCCCGTTTTGTCTGTCTGTCATCACCCTATATCTCAGCAACTATAAGTCCTAGACCCATGATGTATATATCATTTTGTAGGTCTTGGCCTGCCATGTGTACATCAAAAGTTCATTTCGCGATAGGACCTCTGAGGGCCGGGCTTCAGGGCTCCTAAGGGGCTTATATATTATATATACACCTTGTAGTTCAATAACCCATTCATTTGGTGCGAAATACTGCAGCACGTAGTTTCACCAAGATTTTTTAAGAAACTCATCAAATGAAATAGTAAGCTTGTGTTCTGAGTTTAATTGAAAGTATCAGAGCTATGCAACAATTGACGGAGTTTTCGGACGATTAAATGACTATAATTTCGAATGTTTTCAATTATGAGTCCTATTTCAGTAACCACAAACCACTTGTAGTTAGATTTAAGAGAAAATAATTTTGTCTTCAAATATAAGAAAACGTCTTTTTAATATCTTTTTTCAGATATATGCATTACACAATTGAATTTATAAACATTTACAAAATTTACAAATATTTACTGAAAGATAGCATACGTACTGATACATAATACGAAAATGCTCTAACACGTCCTCTGTCCAGAATGGAACAGGCTTACTTTCAATGACAAGACACAGAATTGTATAGTTATGTCATGTCATCAATATTTCCGATAAGTTAAGATCAGTGACTATTTCCATTAATTATAACAATAATTAATATGTATAACGAGATTGAGTGAACCATCTCGCGGCATATTTGTTATTACAGGCTGTTCATCTGTCGTTTCGACCCATTGCGCCCGCCATCACAGACCGTTTATCTGTTTTTATATAAGTGCTTTTGTTTTGTTTTAAAATGGTATAATTTAGTTTCAATACTGTAAAACATATTGATTTTTTAAAAATATTTAATTTAAGATTTGAAAATAATTTGAGATGATAATGTCTCAAGCAAACTTAATGTTATACTTTTATCTTAAATGATAATAATATTATTTCTATCTAACAAAATAGTTTTACTGCATTTAGTGTGATTTAAATTTCAGCTGCACTTTTTAATTCAATCAGGGGAGAGTACATTTGATGAGGTATTAATCCCATCATGTCGGTCAGGTACAGTGTGCTCCAGTCATTGGAGGGGGTCAGGTACAGTGTGCTCCAGTCACTGGGGGGGTACAGTGTGCTCCAGTCACTGGGGTCAGGTACAGTGTGCTCCAGTCACTGGGGGGTCAGGTACAGTGTGCTCCAGTCACTGGGGGTCAGGTACAGTGTGCTCCAGTCACTGGGGGTCAGGTACAGTGTGCTCCAGTCACTGGGGGTCCACAGTGTGCTCCAGGTCACAGTGTGCTCCAGTCACTGGGGGTCAGGTACAGTGTGCTCCAGTCACTGGGGGGTCAGGTACAGTGTGCTCCAGTCACTGGGGGGTCAGGTACAGTGTGCTCCAGTCACTGGGGGTCAGGTACAGTGTGCTCCAGTCACTGGGGGTCAGGTATAGTGTGCTCCAGTCACTGGGGGGTCATTGGTATGTACATTTACTGTATACAAACTTACGATTTCCCCTTCCGGGAGGGGGTGTTGTTTACTGTACCAAATGCCTCTTTTTTTTTATTGATGCTGTGATGTAACTTAAACCCACTAGACTTGGACTTAAATAGTATTGAACGTATTTAATGCTGGTGTCATCTATTGCTGTGTGTGTGTGTGTGTGTGTGTGTGTTTTTAATGAATACAGTTATTTAGTCATTTGTGTGTGTGTGCGTTTAATAAATACAGACATATAGTTATATATGTGAGTGTGAGTGTTTAAGGAATACAGACACATATGTGTGTATGAGTCTGTGTGTGTGTGTGTTTGAGAGTGTGTGTGTACGTGTTATTGTGTGTGTGAAAATGTTTATTGTCCAGGGTGATGGGATTAGATTCAGTTTCACCCACTCAATGTCCCCCCCCCCCCAGATTTTTTTGGTCAATCGCCGTGATAGCGCTGATCAGGTTTTCGTGAGTCAGGTTCTGCGGTAATTACTCACATCCTCGTCAAACGAAAACCTTTGATTGTTATGACCAGAAAAGCGTTAACAGGCAATCATCTTAACGGAGGGAGGCGACAGCCCATTAAATTTAGTTTCGTCACCCCGACCACACCGAACAGATCCAATCAGCCCCAGACCCGCCGCCGCTGCCCCCTCCCTCCCACCCCTCAGTCCACGACGTCGACGGAGCTGAGGTGACAGTGCGGGTGATAATCTGGTTGGCCCGGGATGTGATCTGCTGAGAGTCAAGCTGTTTAGATGGTTTAACGTTGTTTTTTTCCGCCGGAGTGACCGTATGTTACGGTCAGTGTGATAATCGTTGGACACAATTTCGTAATACAGAAATAAATGACAACAACAATAATGTATAGATAATAGCGATGTGGGTTCTGCGTTAAATCGAAAAAAAAAGAATTAATACAACAGTATTCCAGTTTAAAATACAATCATGAAAAAAATCGGAACTGCCCGAAATTAAAAAATAACCTAGCCGATCAAACCTGAGGGGATATAACTCTATGCAAAGGTTTTGCAGGGTACAGCTAGTAACAGAATAATATACAAGTCTAATAACGATGTTACATAGACAGACGTGCTAGTGGTCAGAGGTGATATGGGAGCATGTCTATTTTACCATAGCTTATAAATAACTAAAATGACTTGACAGTTTGGGGACGAGCCGGTGGGGAAGAGGGGGGGGGGTAGGGAATCCCTTGGCTCGTCGAAGATTTAAAATAATAATTGTAGGGCCCTGGATATGGCAGCTTTTTTTTTTACCTAGGACCCCCCCCCCCCGATACGTATTTGTCTTGTGCCCCCAAAATACGTAAGATCGGCTTAGATAAAAATCGATAAAAAGCTTTCAACGAAATTTTAACATGGATAAATTTCTATGAATATTGACGAATAATAACCTCGTTACCGGGGCCTTATTTTCGGTGATTATTATCATAACAACAACAATGTAAATTAGCAAATAAAGTGCAGCTTATTAAAAATGAGTCCTTTTTTTTTAAATATTTTCAAACAAGTTTTAAAAACAGTGCTCTGCAAATTTCATCTCCTTAACTGGCCATGTTATAAAGAAATGACTATGTCGCGCCTGACCACTCTATTCAAGTTTGAGTTTGGGGCTCCCGTTGAGCCTACATGACCGTTGCACTATTGCTCATAGAGTGCTTCCAATATATATACATAATATCTCGTGACTTAATTAGCTACCTGACATTACTATCCCTAGTAGCCTACCCGTGTCATTCAGACATCTTAGGCTCTGACAGGGCCAAAGGAAGGACACTACATCAATTGACCCCATGAGTGGTGTAACACAGTATCAAAGAATTAAAAAAACCTCTAATGATCTCCATCCTGGCCAGGCGGTTTGTCGCTTTTCCCCCAGCTCTCCAATACAACACCCAAGAAGGCAGCAGCGCTTTAAAATTTTCAGTCCAAGGAGACCGAAATCTAATTTTTTTTTTTTAAAGAGAGTCTACGCCTATGCTAATGTATTCCTTTTTGAAGTACTCCAACCGCGCGCGCTGTATTGACTTTCCGACTCGTTCGTACCGTCAAAAGACCAACTCTGGTGGTCCGGGCAAACAGACGGACCCCACGGTTGTTATGTACGAGCCTCCCAAGGTGTCTATTCTAACACACGATGACGCCCCCTTTCCCCCTTTTTATGTCCCTCACTTTAAGCCTTTCCCGCCCTCACCCCCCCTCGCCCCTCTCCTATTTCAAGGCTCCGTACATACTGCAAACCAGCAAGTAACAATTACTTACGGTGGTATAAAACAGATTGAATGGATTGGCTACCATTACTAATAACGATCACAATCATTATATAAATACAGAGTGTAAAGTCTCCCCGTATGACTATACCTTGTGTATTTCCTACGATTAGGGCGGGGGAAAGATAATGTTTTACTCAATAGGAGAATTAGATGCTCGAGTGTTGTCAAAATGGCTTAGCAACGGGTCAGTGTGAGTGATCGGACA
This sequence comes from Bulinus truncatus, assembly GCA_021962125.1. NCBI lineage: Eukaryota > Metazoa > Mollusca > Gastropoda > Planorbidae > Bulinus > Bulinus truncatus. Next base: position 4,472,214 of record JAGDYQ010000029.1, on the reverse strand, counting down.
AGATTGTCTGGGAACCAAGATCGGCTGGGGAGAAGACCTGAGGAACCCATTTATTAACGACCAGTACATAAAAAGCCCCCGAGGCGGTCTCAGAAATAAGCCCTTCTTCCTCCCCTCCATCCCCATTGCAATTTGTCACAGCAGTATAGCAAGTGTCAACTAGCCCTTACCTTCACCCCCTTCTTAAAATGGTCACACCTGAGAAATGCAAATCTTAAAAAAAAGAGAAGAAGAAGAGAGATAACTGAATGTAAACTTCAAACAGAAGTAGTGCCCCTTTGACAAATATGACACAAGCAAAGCTTTAGGATTGTAAAATAAAATAAAATAAAAATACATAAATATAGGAAACTGAATTAAGTAAATGTTGAGTGTAAACTAGAAGCCTGAATTCAGGTTGGAAACGGAGGGAAAGGGGATACATGAACAGTTTCAATGGTTCTTCAAGTAACTCTATGGGGTAAAACGCAAAACACTTTAAATTTAATGAATTTAACTGGCCATTTATGTTTTTTTCTTTAAAAAAAAAGATTATGTGTCAAGATCAAAGCAAACAGACCAAAAGCAATTAACAACACAAAAAGTTTTGTTCCATTGAATTGTGTTGTACTTTTTTCAATGCCGATAAGACTCTGCAACCATGTAACAAAAGATATATTTATGGTATTATTTAAAAAAAAAAATAAAAGTAACCTTGACCTTCCCCGTCTCTTTAAGTCAACAATAGAGTTGTATTAACAGCCTTCTGGGCCCTCCTGCGGGAAACCAATGTTTGGAAGCCTATAAAAAAAAATCACGTAAGAAAGTTAAAAATTAGTTGTTAACTAACATTGGGCTATTTTTACTATTTGGGCCCCCCCCCAGTAAAAGTGCCCCCTTGAAACCAGACGTGAAGATGACCCCTGATGATAGCTGTATGCTTACCCTGGATAACACACGGTTCCATTGTTAATTGCTGTGGTGAATTTTAATTTCTACCCTCGCGAACGTCTTTGGAAAAAAAAAATTACTTTGCTTCAATGAGATTTGAACCTGTGTCTATCACGTTCACCTTATCCTGGTGTGTTGCATAAAAAGACCGTGGTCTACAAGAATCATTTAACTATCCAATTATCTTACAATACATAGCTCAATTTAAACCAAATTTAAAGTGTTAAACCCTAAACCCTAAATTTATCAGTCTATCATCATTGTTATCCTCTCAAGGTAAGGATCAACTTAAACTACTATCAAATTTTTTATTCAATATAAATAAAAAAAACTCGTTTTATCAAGTCATGCTAAAACCTTATCTACCGAGCAAATCTTTTGTGTGTATATTTACAAAGTGGCGATCTGAAGCTAGTAAACACTATTGACACTTTCACTTCAATTATTTTCTTTTTTTTTCTCATCTCATTCAAGCCGCTGTATGATGTTTTTGTACGCCCCCTTTCCTCTCCCTTACCAGCGGCGCTGGTCTCTTTATTTATTTCTTTTACTCAGCTTTCAAAGTTTTCATCAATCTTCAAAAAGTGTTTTTTTGTTTTTGTTTTTCAGAAATTCGTTAAATTTAATCATTGGCGTGTACTAATGGAAAGGGGGGGGGGTTGCAAGATGAAGATAACCGGGCTACTTTTTAATTAACAAAATGGGCACCCGTTACATAGCCGCCCTTACAGATATGTGAAGTCGGTAAGTGCCTTCCCCCCACCCTCCCCCTTCCCCCAATCTTCTGAGACTTTTTTTTTTTGCAGGGCAAAGTGAAAAACAACTTAACCTTGTCCGAGTTCATATTTGGGAAGGTCACATTAAGGGCCCTCCCCCACATTTTTCTAAGATATTGAGGGGAAAAGGGGGGGGGTTCTATAATTTACAAGCAGTGAGATTTTTTTTGGGTATGAACCCACACCCTTTCCCCTAACCAACACGCCCTAGATGTGCTTACCTAAGGACCCCCCCTAATGCACCTTTGGATTGGACCAAAAATATGCATCTACCTTGAGAACCCCAAATAAAAATAATTAACAACGGTTCGAAACTGATTGGGACCCCCCGCCCTCCCATTTTTTTTTTTTTTTTTTGGATTTGAACTCCTGCACATCATTGTTCGAGCTCAAGACCTCAAATTATTATCACATTTATTAATTATTAAAATTATTAACCTCCACCACCACCACGCACCCACCCACCCACCCACCCACTCTCTATTCTTGTCTACGCCTCTGCAAAGTAATGAAAAAAAAAATAGTCATCCATCCCCCTCCCCCCCCCCCCCAAGACCAAGTAAATCTTTAAGAACCGACTGAGAAGCGCACTGAGTACTTTAACGTTAAACAACGAATTTATTCCCCCACCACCCCCCTACCCCTCCCCCTAAACCCTAACCCCCCCCCCCCCAACTTGTAGCCTCCTCTTTCAGAGAGGAAAACCAAGTTACAGCCAAATTTACTTAGGAATAATTCCTCTGGATTTTTTTTTTTTCTATTTTTTTTTTTTTAAAAAGAGTTGTCTTTCTTTATTTTGATTTTTCGGGAGGCGGTATTGATTTGGGTTAGGTCGGGGGGGGGGGATGGTGTGTGTGTGTTTGCAATCGGTAAATGAGTGGCAGGAGAAGCAGAACTACTGGAAGGTGGGGGCTGGAGGTAGGTGTGGTGTAGTGTTATTTTTCCACCGGCTCTAGTTTATACCACGGTAGCTAAGTCGAGTCGTTAAAACAGGTTGTGTCGGTCAATATTAGCTCGCCACACCTCGGCCCGGATACCGCCGGGTCGCTGCTGCTATTCTGCAGTCTTTCGCCCCGAATAACGTTTTTTTTAATGTTTTGTTTAAGGAGTGTGTGTTATCCTTCCCTTTCAGAATAATTTCGTCGGCCCAATTCAAGACGCATGGGATCAAATGAGATCTTGGGTTATATTCTGGTCGCTCAAAGCCGCTGTTACCTTGAAATAAAATCATATCAGTGCCTCGATGTGCCAGGGATGTTGCCGTTAGAAAAGGTCAATAAAAATAAAAAGTGAAACTAAAAAAAAAAACTGCCCCCCCCCTGCTCCCGTCCCTGGGGTGTAAAACCGACGAAGCTGTGCGATCAACGTATGACTTCTTGTGTTAAAAGTGGGGGAACCGATGGCTGAGAATTCTACCTGGGAGTCCTGGGTTCGATCCTCGGTGAGGACTAATGAATTTTTTCCAGGTGAAATTTGGTGCAAAGTCATCCCAGAAACTTTAAATGGGTGCCTGACAAGTTGGTAGAGGGGGGGGGGGTTAAGGCGGCTTGCTGTTGTGCTAACCACACAATCCCTTCATATGCGGAAGTTACTGAAACAGCTGAATTCTACACTTCATCTGCCCCCAAATGGTTGTTTAGGGCTAAAGGAAATAAAAATTATTTGTTTGTGTGTGATAAAGATGATGTCTATATTTTATACCACTAGAAAACGTTATCCGACACTGCTTTACGGGTATTTAAAAAGATTACACCGCTCCCGACCCCACCCCCTAATACGCCGCGGGATAGAAAGGGACATAATGCTTTTTTTTTTTAATGGGTACTTTAAATCACCGAAGCGACCCCCCCCGTGGTTCATTCATGGCCACATCAGCCACGGACACATCGGAGATAAAAATGGTTTCTTGCTCGATATAGCAGCCATAGACAAATGTTTCACACCGCAAAGTTTTCACATTAGGTAATAATAGCATTGGCATTCAAGCTAACATTGGATTGAACTTATAGATAGATATATATATATTCGACATCAATTTAAGACTTAAGATAAATCTACAAAAGACATGGGCAAACAACAACCAAAGCCAGCGGGCTGAGTACGACCGGCCATTTTGATTGTTTGAACCGTCCCTTCTGTCAAATTACTAACCCATGGTGGTCCGCGATTCAATAAATTTGCCCACCCCTGATGTAAATTCGCGCTGGTTATGCTTAATTTTTTTTTTTTAAATCTTGTTTCATTTTTATAATTGTGTTTGATTTTTCGTGTACTCTGTTTTAATTGTAAAAAAAGCCGTTGAATATCACGTGGTCTCCAACTCTTAAACAGATCTGGGTCCATCCGCTGTTTTCGTAGTCACCATGAACTCCAATGCAATGCAATCTCTTTAGACTTGCAGTAAGGACTGAAGGCAACATTATTCAATTACCGTCTGCTTCTCTCTTGCGAGTCTTCCCTCTCCCGCCTTAACCTAGCGCTACTCAGTTCTGTCCCCTTCATGGCGCTAATTAAACGAAATTAAACGAGGCAAAGATATTTAAAAAAAAAAAAGAAAAGACGTATTAAAAGAGGGGACAGATAGAGAGAACGAGTGATTAATAGAGAGAAAAAAAGAGAGAGACAGAGGGTGTGGGGGGGGGTATAAAAAAAAAAAAACTATCCCCCCCCCCAAGTGTTTCCCCTCGCGTGTACCGTCATTCCCTAAAACTGTTAGGACGGTACATTCGCCGGAAGTGTTGACACTGTTAGCCTCTTGTTCTGACCAGCACAGACAATCCTCCACCTCCACTCACTCCCGCCCTCCCTCCCACACAGATCACACAACCACCACCACCCCCACCCCCACCACACTCCGCAAACCCCCCCACCCCCCCCCCCCCCCCAGGGCTACATTCTCTGAATTTTTTTTTCCCCTTCCATTTTATTTTTTCTTAAGACGACAGACACGATGAAAGGAAAAAAAATATAAATATAAAAAAAAAATGGTCATACGACACTTGTCCAGAAGTGTTGGTCTTTGAAATTTCCAGATCGTCCGGGGGCCACTTAGCCGACTGGTGTGTCCCTTTTTCTTTACCCACACCCCCCTCTCCCTTGCTCCATCCCTTTCTCTTAAGAAAATCTGAGTGCCAGGTCATCTAATGAAAAATTGATTGAAGCGATGGGTAGAAAGCGGGGGTGGGGTTGGATTGAAGCCGAGAAAGAAGGACAGACATTAATATATATATATTTATTTATTTATTCAATAGCATACAGAGCCGGTCGTATTTAAAAGGAACTTTATTACATTTTTTGTAAATATTGTTGCCGGTATGGTTTTATATATATATATATATATATATATATATATATATATATATATATGATGTAGTTTATTACTTTTTGTAAATATCACTATAGGAACTTCATTACTTTTGTAAATATCACTACAGGAACTTCATTACTTTTGTAAATATCACTATATGAACTTCATTACTTTTGTAAATATCACTATATGAACTTCATTACTTTTGTAAATATCATTATAGAAACTTCATTACTTTTGTAAATATCACTATAGGAACTTCATTACTTTTGTAAATATCACTACAGGGTCTTCAGTACTTTTGTAAATATCACTATAGGAACTTCATTACTTTTGTAAATATCACTACAGGTACTTCATTACTTTTGTAAATATCACTACAGGAACTTCATTACTTTTATAAATATTGTAAATATAACGCTTCGAAAGGTCACATATGACGTGATCTGTGGATCTAATGGTGAATGATAAGTTGACCAACTTACATCTTTAAAAAATTGCAAACCACCCCCCTCCCCCTCTCTTCCTCCAATAAGCGCCCCGATAGAGCAACACAAATTAGATATTCACAGATAAACACATGTCATATTACAGACACACATGGATTATACACACGCAATACAGGCGAATAGACACAAATGGACAGATGCATTCTAGACAGACATGGATGCAAATTGGCAAATATATCAGACAAACATATAGATACAAATAGACACATACGCCCTAGACAGATAGGATACAAACCGGAGAAATACACTAGACAGACATATAGATAGATACACGACACATCCACACTAGACAGACATATAGATAGATACACGACACATCCACACTAGACAGACATATAGAGAGATACACGACACATCCACACTAGACAGATATATGGATACACCACACATCCACACTAGACAGACATATGGATACACCACACATACACACTAGACAGACATATGGATACACCACACATACACACTAGACAGACATATGGATACACGACACATCCATACTAGACAGACATATGGATACACCACACATCCACACTAGACAGACATATGGATACACCACACATACACACTAGACAGACATATGGATACACCACACATACACACTAGACAGACATATGGATACACGACACATCCACACTAGACAGACATATGGATACACCACACATCCACACTAGACAGACATATGGATACACCACACATCCACACTAGACAGACATATGGATACACGACACATAAACACTAGACAGACATATGGATACACGACACATAAACACTAGACAGACATATGGATACAAGAAACATAAACACTAGACAGACATATGGATACACGACACATAAACACTAGACAGACATATGGATACAAGACACATAAACACTAGACAGACATATGGATACACGACACATAAACACTAGACAGACATATGGATACAAGACACATAAACTCTAGACAGACATATGGATACAAGACACATAAGCACTAGACAGACATATGGATACAAGACACATAAACACTAGACAGACATATGGATACAAGACACATAAACACTAGACAGACATATGGATACACGACACATAAACACTAGACAGACATATGGATACAAGACACATAAACACTAGACAGACATATGGATACAAGACACATAAACACTAGACAGACATATGGATACACGACACATAAGCACTAGACAGACATATGGATACAAGACACATAAACACTAGACAGACAATGGATACAAGAAACATACTACGTCAGAAATACAATACGATCCTTTTCGTCGATCGATTGATATTTCATTTGATTAACTTCCTGATTGACCACGAATATACGTCCAGTTAACTCCGCCGATAGTATACCGCCATGTAACGAAATAATCTGTGTGGTCAATGGTCAAGTATTGATGACCTGCAGCAAGACACGTATTTTTTTTTTAAAAAACGTCTTATGTGTCTCCAAAATGTTCTTTTTTCATTTATCTCTATCCATCATTATTTTTTTTTATCTTATTGTTCCCCACCCCATCTCTCTTGCCCTGCCCACACCTAAATTTCTCTTCCTAGATATCTTCAGCCATCACTCAAGGGATTCCCCCCCCCCTTTTTTTTCCCTGTGTATTGTTTTCTGCCATTGTTTTTTTATTATTATTACTTTTAATATGATCTTTTATAGAACCCCCCCCCCTAAATTTATAAAGGGGAAAGAATATGAAATAAAAAAAAAAGGATGTTGAACAGGGTAGGGACTGTATCAAGTGGTGGAAGAAGGAAAAAAAATCTCACCAGATCGTCTGCTTCTTTCTGGAGTCTTTCTCATGGGTCGCTTGCCATCTTGAGCCGGTCTCCAAGATTCCTAATTGATCCCATTTCTCCTTTAATTGAACACGGAGTGCAGGGTGGGAAGAGGGGTGGTTGGGGGGGGGGGGAACGCTGAAGGGGCGCAACTCTCTAAACACGCCCTCCAGTTACATGAGGGCGCCGTACTCCAAAGACACGAAGAGGTCGAGTTTAGGCGCGCAATGAAATTACCGCTGTCAGAAATCAATCCGGATTTTTCTTTTTTTTTTTTTGTTTTTTTTAATTTCCTAGAAAGAGTTGTGAGTGGTTCGCGGCACACACACGCGCGCACGTACTGAGACAGACAGACAAACAAACAGCCAGATAGGATGGTAGAAATATACAGACAGACGCGATTGATAAATTGCAGATGGATAGATTGAATGCATGAATAAATAATAGACGGGCAGAATAGCAGAAATATATTAAAGACAAACAGACAGACATATGGATGGATAGATAGATAGATAGATAGATAGATAGATAGATAGATAGATAGATAGATAGATAGATAGATAGATAGATAGATAGATAGATAGATAGATAGATAGATAGATAGATAGATAGATAGATAGATAGATAGATAGATAGATAGATAGATAGATAGATAGATAGATAGATAGATAGATAGATAGATAGATAGATAGATAGATAGATAGATAGATAGATAGATAGATAGATAGATAGATAGATAGATAGATAGATATACATGCCGTATAGGATATACATTTTTTAAAATTTTATTTGATTAATTCTAAATTTTCTTTCTCTGTCTGTTCTCTCTATCTATACAGACAAGTTAGACAGACATCTACAAAACCATCTATTGATTGATCTATTTATCTATCTATCTATCTATCTGGATGGTTCATCCAACGGTCACAGGGTCAAGTGACGAATATCTTTGACGGTTTTTAAAAAAAAGCTATATATAATGAAATAATTTTAACGATAAAAGTAAAATAAAGAATACATCTTAAAAGAAAATAACTTAGAAAAAAAAATGGCATTTCTCTTAACAACACTTCAGATTTTGTCTTTTATGTGTAAGTGACATCACCTATATAAATCTTGCTTCCTATATCACTAAAGATAAAAAGCTCTTGTCGTTTCATCGTCATGAATACGTTGAAGAGTGTCGAATGTCGTCTGCTACTGACTGCAAGGGAAGGGGGGGGGGGGAGAGGGGGGGAGACAAAAAGGGGCAGCAACTTCCGTGACGACAAGGAGGAACAACTCCTGGTAATTCATGACGACAGCCATTACGTGATTGAGAAACTGAAGCAAATAGAATGTTTTATATCTGGAGACAAGTTACGTGAGATTTTCTTTCATAGTTCATCTCCTTTTCATGCGTCCAGAAGATGGGAAAGTCGATGGAGAGAAATTCAGCTGCAGCAGACAAGGATAAAGTAAAAAAGATGAGTTCATCTACAAGGTGTTTAATTCAAAGGAAATGTCAACTTTTAGAAAAAAAAATTTGTTGGAGTAATATTATGTTTTAATAAATGGAAATGAGAACAGAAGTAGTAAAAATAAAATTGTTACGTTGATGAAAATCTTAAGCGAAAAGGGGGGAAATGAAATCGTTGAGGTCATTGAAGAGATTTATACTTTATGTTCAATACAAACCTACGTTGTAATAATTCATAATAAATGAAGCTGACAAATAATGAAATGAGAAACACTCAGCATACAGTTTGAAAATATTCTTGGGTGTGGACATAAAAAAAAATAATGTGTTTGTTTATCAGATGGTGTTAATGGCAATATCATGAAGATGGGGGAATCTATCTATCTATCTATCTATTTATCTATCTATCTATCTATCTATCTACCTATATATCTATTTATCTATCTATCTATCTATCTATCTATCTATCTATCTATCTATCTATCTATCTATCTATCTATCTATCTATCTATCTATCTATCTATCTATCTATCTATCTATCTATCTATCTATCTATCTATCTATCTATCTATCTATCTATCTATCTATCTATATATCTATCTATCTATCTGTATGTTTGTCTGTCTGTCTGTCTGTCTATCTATCAATCTATCTATCTATCTATCTATCTATCTATCTGTCTATCTCTATATATTTATCTATCTATCTATATCTATATATTTATCTATATATCTCTACTTATCTGTATATATATAAATAAAAAAAAATTCGTCATTATGCTTTTAAAATGTCCGTGGTCTCAAATAGGACATAACAGAATCATATAATGTTGAGCCGAATAGTTTTAAATAAGAAAATACATTTACTATATTTGTACAATAGCACCAGTAAATTACTGCTTTAGGGAGGTACTTATGGTATATTTATTTTATTTGTTTGCATTTTAAACCATTAAAAACACGCCAATGTCAAGCTTTTGAAAACACTTATGTAGTGTTTATATGACTTTTTTTTTAAACTTAAATCAGTCTCAACAACCGAGATTTTAAACCAATGAAAATGTTTAAAAGAATTTAGCCCTAAGGACGAGTAGCATTTGCTCCGTATTACGTCAGTGGCACGTTGTGTTGATTCCAATAAGAAGGCGAAAATGTGTGAGTCAGCTAGTTTAGGTATGGGAAGAATGACCCCTCTCCCCCACAACCACCCCATTTCAATATATAACACAACCCACAAGGAACCGTTGGTTTCAAATCGTGTTGTTACAACTCACAAAACCGTTAAATCGCCCTGATTGTTATAGATCGGTGTGAAAAAAATGTCTCAAGTACTGTTTTTTTTTGTTCCCCCCGGAACATAACATTTTCTTTTAAAACACAAGAAACGAGTAGCGCAGAACAACAGGGGTGGGAAGGGGGTCGTCGTGCGCGGTAACATTGGTCAACATCTAGCGGTACAAGTAATGTCAACTTAATCCGGTGGTGGTGGTCACCGACGGGTCGAAGCACAATGGACACACACACAATGAGACAATCGGTGGACTTAGTTTTGACTTCGCGTGTATACGTTGATCGCGTTCTGTGTACGCCACAATGAAAACATTGAGAAAGGGGGACAGCACTCCAACTTGAAAAATAACCGCACGTACGTTCACATTCTTTCTACACCGTAGTAAATAACCTCCCCTGATTTTTTTTTTTTTGGTACTGTTGTTTTAAGAAACCCGGGCCTGTCAATTGTCTGGCTCTTCCCCTGCTTTTTTTTTCCCTTCCAGGTAGAAGGAGGAGCGACTTGTACGTGCCAGGTCGCTTCTCTTGCTGCCCCCCCCCCCCCCAACCACCACCGTCCTATCTCGTATCATTCCGTACGCCACCACGCAACTTTCAGCCCTGCAGGCGTTTCATTTTCCAGACGTCACATAATCCGATAAGAGCTGGCGAGCCTTCTGTAGTAGCCCCGAAATAGGGAAGACTCGAGGCGAATGAATGAATGGCAGCTATCTCTCTCTCTCTCTCTCTCTCTCTCTCTCTCTCTCTCGCGAGCTCATTAGAAAACCAACAGCTTAAAGCGTTCGACGATCGAAAACTGGAAGAGAAGAGGAGAGACGCACAAATAGGAAATGGGGGGAGGGGGGGGAGGAAGGAGGGAAGAGAAGAGAGCCAGCGATCCGAACGTTCAGCTATGACGCATGTAGCCCCGCCCATATCAGCAACCCTTCCCTCGAAGACGATTGGCTACCTCATTAAAGGTGCTCTAAAAAACGACAGGTTGGCAAGAAGGATCACTCGCGTTAGGCTAAAGAACAAGAGACAAGGGGGAGTAATTTTAGCAGAGGACCAGAGACGTTCATCTGTTTTATAATATATATATATATATATATATTTACATTTCAAATTCAGTTTGTTTTGGGATTGGATTTCACATCCTTGTCTTGTGTTGTGAGCCATTTCGGTTTAAGTCTTCGGAATGGAGCAGGTTAGACCAGGTCCGTCTGTGTTCCCTTTCTACGCGCCGCATTTCGGGACTAACTTAGCTAGGTAAGGAGATAGATAAGTTAACTCATTGATAAGATGTTCATTAGGCCGACCATATTCAATACTACCTACATTTTAAATTTGATTGTCACTTTGTGGTATTTAAGTAGCACTAAATCGTTTGTAATTAAGAGAGTTCCTATTGTACGATAAAATATTCCTAGAGAGAAAAAAGTTACTTACATTTTTTAGTAAGACTACGTTAGTGGTGGGTTTTAGGTTCAAATCATTTATAATTTCTCTCGCATAACATTCAATGAAACTTTGTTAAATTTGAAGAACTTATGGAAATAGAAAACCAATATAAGTACGTGTTATCAAAGATAATGACATGTATGTTATAACATCATCGTAGGTCACCTTTCTACTGGGGCCAAAACAGCCCCGTAGCGTGAAAATTCTACAGCAGGGGCCAGGCAATAGCAGGGGGGGGCAGTAAATAAATGTTACTAAGTAGAGCAAACAAGCAGAGGGGCCAGACAAAACGCATGGGGGCGGCCCCCCTCGGCCCTACCCCCGCACGCTACGGGCCTGGACCCAAACGACAATCACTCAAAAGATGTAAGTGGTTGATTATCATGGGGCCCAGTGAGTTCGGGTGTTAAAAGAAGTCACTCAATAATTAGTTTTATGTCTGGCGGACGAACCAAATTTGAACTCAGCAACCTATCGTATGTCGTGATACAATATAATAACATAATATCGTGGCACATTTAATTAAAATCATGATTTGGGTCATCTATTTATAGACGAAATAAATCAAATAAATTAAGCGAAAAGTTTTTTTTTTCAAAGACTTCTTGGTTGCAGCCATACTAATAAAACATTAAAAAAAAAGATAGCAACATAGATTTGAGATTAAACAACACATTGGGGTTTATACATTGATAATCATGATTAGATTTAAGCAAACTATCAAGAAGATTATTACAGTTCAATTACTTTGAAATAATACGTTAGACTTGGAGCTGGCTGCAAATGAAATTAAATATATAGGCGAGTTGTAGCCAAGTTGTAGGTAACAGCAGTAGCAAATCTGAACAACAGTTGTTTTTTTTTTTAATAAATAGGCAGTATGAAGTATTAGCAATAAAGAGCCTGACAGTTTAACAGTAATCTTTTCCAACAGAATTTAGAGTTTAGACAAATATAGGTTTTTTAAAATTATTTCAACATATTGAATAATTCATTTACAGTTTAAAAATAGAATCAATATTTGATTAATCTCGGCATTTTTTTTTTTAGAATAGATACAATTTATTTTAGATATGAAACATTCCCTCACACATCAGCCAAAATAAACATATGGAACAATTCTTTATAAAAATTATTATTTTTTTTTATTATTAATTACTAATTTTGTTCAGTACTTTAAAATGGTAACTTTTATTGTCCTCTAAAAAGTAAAAGTATTGAGTAGTACTTATTTCACATTCACGAGGTTTAATTACTCAGTTGTATGTTAAATATGGAGGAGTTTTTCTAACGTGAACTAGTTTGCTTATTATTGGATACTAGCTGTACTCTGAAAATCCTTTGCATAGAGTTATATCCCCTTAAGCTTGATCGGTAGGCTAGTTTATTATTGGTTTCGGGTAGATCCGATTTTTTCATGATTGTATTTTTAAACTGGAATACTGTTGTATTAATTCTTTACTTTCGATGTTCAAGTGAACGATTGTCATATATACTTGAATATTTGTCAGTAGTGTCATCCGAGTCCCCTGTTAAAAGAAAGCATGCATGTTCCCGTATGAATATACCAATATCATGTGTGAGTGATTGTTAATTAATTATATGGTTTCTAGCTTTCGTACATTGTAACAGGTGGCACATGTAGACAGGTTTGAATAGCCATCTAAAGCACACGCATGTAATGTCGGCACAGGTTTTTAAAGAATGTCAGGATCAGACACTAATGAAGTTGAACATTTCAAAATTAAAGGGGTCATTCACTTATTATGTAACCTTTGATCTCTCTCACACTACCCCCCTCTCTCACCCCATGCGTAGCCCTGTGTCGTATACGTCTCTCCACCGCCCCTCCACCCTGAAGGCTTTACGTAAAAAGTGGACAATGCCGAAAGCAGTGTAGTGTTAAATACAATAATATATGAATATGTAAAAAAAAAAGTCATTTTCTTTTATTAGATATTCACTGCAACTACCAAATTCAAACATTACACTCATATATAGCTAAGTAAAACAGAATAGACTAAATGACTTAGAGAAAGCAGATATATAGATTATATAGAAATCAGATTACTCTTCTCTCAGTTAATTGAAAGTAATTTGCGTCATAATAATTCTCGTTAAACTCTCTAAATAAATTCCTTTATCTAGATCTTCACTGTTGACAATTACTTACAATGCAATAGCCTCTCATTAAAGTGTTTCAAAAATAAATATGGCAGCTTCCTTTCGTATTTACAAACACACATCTCACTTTCAGCCAGGTAATTATTATTAAAATAAAATTGGTACAAAGACGTATTTTTTTTTTCTGAATCCTAAAGAATCTATTGATATCTTTTTTTTTATTAAATTTAGTATATAATAATAACAGAAAGCATCGGTGTGTGTATATGTAAAGAAAGTCGAATTAGACGATATTTATAAAAGATGGGGATTTAGATTATATATGGCACAATGAGATTCATGGGCATGTTGTTTTATGTGGGCCTTGTGGCTAACTACCGCTCTCACCACTTCAACACCAGGCCAACGGCTATGATGCGGATGTATTAAGGGCAGGGGTGTTATAGTTCTTAATGGTGCCCGATGTGGATTCTTAAAAATGTCTCCCAATTCCCAAGCCCCCCCCCCCCCCCAAAAAAAAGGCCATAGTTAAAACGGTTAAGAAAGTGTCGCCCTGGGTAGACCCCCCCCACACACACACACACACCAACCCTTCGCCCTCGCTTCGTTCCTTCACTCGGAAAGGGCACTGCAAAAAAAAAAAAACTTACCACAGTAGTGGTTAAGGTGTGTCTCTCATGAAGGGGGTGCACCACACGCTAGGACTACCACTGGATCATCTCTCCCGAGTATATATATCGCCAGCGACTGTTTGTTGGTGGCAGCAGGGGTTTGCTCATCAGACAGTTCTTGCGTAGATCAAGGGTGCGAAGTCTCGGGCGGGTTGAACAAATCACGTGGCCTGTTTTTCATAGCACGTTCAATGTATTCTTAAACTAGAGGGATGAAATGAAAAAAAAAAAGCCCGCAGAGTATGTTAGGTTCAGGGCCGTTTTAACTGCATGTGTCCGGGGGGGGGGGGTCCCTAAGACAACAATTTGAAAGAATTTATGTACAAAGTAAGCAGCATTGGCCCGTTATTTAATTTAATAATTAACCAGGTCATAAACAAACAAACATTAAGAAACTATTACAATGGTGAGCAATGGGGGGGGGGGGTGTCCGTGATCGATACTTTTGGCCGACCCTGTTATTGATGGCCATTATGACAGATTCCCCCCCCCTCTCATTACCTCCGATGTTGCGATGGGCGGTGGGGTGTTGGGGAAGGGGGGTGGTGGAGGAGGAGTGGAGGCCACACCCACAATTCTCAAGATGCCGCTGCGATTTACGCGTAATTCTTATGTGTTAATATTCATCCATTGTGAAAAATAACTAATCTACTTTTTCCTATCGGCATATCTCCTCCCCCTTATCCGTTATAATGGTTCAAGCAAAGAATATGCGGATGCGGTAGGGTAGCTACACAGAAGGGCCCCCAACCACCACCACCACCCCCACTACCACCACCCATCACCCCCATGCGTTAAAGACGACCCTGCCGGTATGTGGCCGTACAGTGCCTGAGCTGAATTTTCCACCCTAATGACAATTGCAGCAGGAAGGAAGGTTTATAATATGATTTGCAATATATGCGTGTAAGTAAAAATGTGCACGAATCAGATAACCTCCAACAGTTAACCTACACATAATAATAATGAAACATGCATGCCGGATACGTTCATGTGTTCGTAAATTACAGAGATACTTACCTTTCATGGTAGATTACCATTCCTGATCGATGTTGACGTTCAAACATGATGAAAGCATGCAAACATACAAGCAAAGTTACAAACATTTATACAAACACATATATGTATATATAAAAAAAGGGACAAGTTCAATCATTGGTTCATTTTCAAAAATGAAGTTCAGATGGGCCCAACCAACTACTTTTGTTTTTTGCCCAAACATCTCTGAATGTTAATAAAGCTTGCCCCTTCCACCCCTCCCCCCCCCCCAACCCAATACCAACGTACGGCTATGTAATGTTTTTTTTTTTTTGTTACCTCCATTTTCTTTCTTTCGTTAATGTCTGCATCAGTACTTTTTACACATTCTGGCCATATTTTTTTTTTCCATACATGGTTCACTGATGCTGCCAACAGTATCCTTGATGTTATAGCTTTTTCCAAAAATGTTTTAAAAATTGAAGATGCACCATCAGTTTCCCTTATGCTGAGTTGTCGGAAAGTTCGGTGTAGGTAATTTGCTTTAAAAGTGCCTATTGCACCCTTATCCATTGGTTGGATTAGTGCTGTTGTATTTTTCGGAAGGTACTCAATCATGGCATCTTCAGATAGTTCGGATAAATAAGTTGGATGCCCTGGTGCATTATACAAAATTATCAATATTTTTTCACTTCTGTACAAACGTGTTTTTTTTTTTTGGCCGTTATAGCAAAACATTTTAGGCCGTAAATCGAAAACGTACCATAATTGATGAAGGCCGTTATAGCGAAATGCCGTATAAAGAGCGGCCGTATAGCGAGGTATGAGTGTACTTGCTGCACCCTGCGAAACCTTTTCATAGAGTTCTATTCCCTTAGTCTTGATTGGCAGGCTAGGTTATTTTTTGGTTTCGGGCAGATCCGATTTTTTCATGATTGTATTTTAAACTGGGAAAACTGTTGTATTAATTCTTCACTTTCGATTTCATGCAGAACCCAAAAAGCTCTATTACTAAATTAGATTATGTGTACATTTTAACACGCGGTAACAGCATGGAATTACAAATACAGATATCACAGTACATAATTAATGCTGATAGATAAAGTGTGACTTATCTGGCTGACCACTGCATTTAGATATCAAAAAAGTATTTCCCCATTTGTCTGTAAATTAATGTTTTTGTTCTTTGTCTCACCGTGCCAGCATGACACCGGACAGGTTCAGGTTCCCCATCCAGCCGCACTTCCAGTTCGCCCCGGCGGTCATGTTTCACGGGGTCCACCCACAGGTCGTTCCCCAGCCGATGCCAGCGTCGCACCACATCGCGGCCTGCTCAACTCTACCCCGCATGTCCAGCCCGGCGGTGGCCCCGGTCACTCCCGTGGCCCAAGCGCCGAGGCTGACCTTCACCCAAGAGGAGCTGGACATGGTCCTCTACGGATACACCAAAGGGAGAACGTCTGACAGGTATCACGGACACGCGCTCTCAGGACTTAAATTTGGACACGTCTCGCACAGTGAGTACTACTTAAAATGCATCTAAACATATTTTTCTAAGCTTTTATGTAAGTTGCTCTGTCTGGCAGTAGGCATATTCTGTTGTTGTTTTGTTTGTTTTTTTTTTTTTTGGAAATTGGGAAATTTGAAATCAATTACCACCAATAGATTAAAAAAAAATTGAAAACGTGTATATTCGCGATGACATAAACACTTTTTAAATTAACAAAATTATTAAGGAGCCAGAAGCTGATACAAAAAAAATGTATCGTCCATATGACGAAATTAGCAGAAAGAGATTTTGATGGGTCATAATATTACGGGTTCATAGATGTCTGAAGCTGTTTCTTGTGTCGATGGTGCCATGCAATAATTGTGTCGATGGAGGTCATGCATTAACTGGGTCGATGGGGGTCATGCAATAACTGTGTCGATGGGGGTCAGGCAATAACTGGGTCGATGGTACCATGCAATAACTGTCTCGATGGTACCATGCAATAACTGTGTCAATGGTACCATGCAATAACTGTCTCGATGGTACCATGCAATAACTGTGTCAATGTTACCATGCAATAACTGTCTCGATGGTACCATGCAATAACTGTGTCGATGCAATAATTGGGTTGATGGTGTCAGGCAATATTTGGGTCGATGGTACCATGCAATAACTGTGTCGATGCAATAATTGGGTCGATGGGGGTCATGCAATAACTGGGTCGATGGGGGTCATGCAATAACTGGTTCAATGGGGTCATGCAATAACTGTGACATCAGTTGACGACAGATATAATAAGATCAAAAAGCTAATGTGTCATCTACATCGGGGGACATCTTACAAACATTTAACTAAATAATCGACCTAAACATTATAATATACCCTACTGTTTCGTTTCCCTTTTGACTATGACACACCATTACTTGTGTTTACGTTCCTCTGTGTGTTTGTGTGTGTGTGTCAATGTGATAAACCGTACTGTTGTATAACTTTGTTGTCGTGTTTTTTAAAAATATGCTCAAATGGCCATACTATTATTATGCTTTCGTCACAATGTCAACAAGGGGCATTGAACGCAAATGACTGAGAAAGGGACAATCTGCTAAACTCAAGGATACTGCATTAATCTGTCTACAACCCGCTCAGTCCAATGAATTAAAGACTATTGACACACCACCATCTTGTTGAATACCCAGATTTTGGAAGCTAGAAGCAGAGAGAGAGAGAGAGAGAGAGAGAGAGAGAGAGAGAGAGCTGGTGGAAGAAAGAGACTGGGGGTGGAGGTGGGGAGAAGAGATAGAGAGAAAGTGAGTGGGAGAAATAGGGCGACACACAGAGAGAATGAAGTGAATGGACCCATGATTCGTTCTAGCGATTCATCCACACGGCCAGGGTCCGATTGCGACCATCACAAGATCTCCCCCTCCCCGGTCACCCCCCCTCCCCACCCCCTCGGGGCTAAACAAATACTCAGCGTAGCTTAGCCATTCTGATTTTTTTCCTTCCTTAAGGGAGTTAACCCGAACGGCTACGGGGGTGCGTGGGAGAAAGGGAGGGAGGAGGGCGGGGGGGGGGGCGTCGGGCCATGCGAGGAGGTGGGAGGTCTTAGGATGAGCAGCGAACAAACACAACAAGGTGTTGATATTCTGGAGGGAATGGGAGGGAGGGAGGGTTGTTAATGAATCTTCACAGCTACTAGCCATCACCCCCAGTGTTCACCTTTTTTGTACTTAACTTAAGCGTGCCTTTGATAGAAACTGACAGTCTGTTGTAATTATAATCGCCCAATTCGAACGATTGTTTTAATGAGATTTTTTTATAAAGATTTGACACGATGCCATTCGAAAACATAAACGACCGCCATCCTAAAGAAAAAATGGGATGAAACAAAGAGAATACAATTATTGAACATGGCAGCAAGTCGTAATGTTTAGCTCAACAATCTGCAAATCAGTCTGAATCGGGTGGGGGGGGCAATTCTTTTTGAATCGCGGGCCACGGTGGGGCTGTTAAATTTGACAGGCGGGCCAAACGAGGAGCAGACGTTGTGAGTGTAAACAAGAAGTAATATTTATGAAAGGAAAACATTATAACATTCAAAACTAATTGCTGTACTTCACTCTGAAAAGAGTAGCTGGCAAGGTTTAAAAACAGTTCCGCACGCCGGATTTGTCACGTGGTCTGCAGTTTGTCCACGGCTGGGCTAAATGATGACTGAATTTTGATGGATGTGTTTAATGTTAAATGGGAAAAAAATATATGTTTCACAAAGGCATTATTTTAAATGTAGGATTAGTGAGAAAAGGAACCAGACATTAAATACCGACTGAAGTAAAACTCGAATGACTTATAAGCTGGCAAATTAGTTAAATCTCAGAAATACAATAAAATACAAGTAATTAAAAACAACTGTAGAAGGTTTAAGAATGTACATATTTATGACTATACATATATCTTAATCTCTTCCTTTCTCTCTTTGAACTCTCTCAGTAATCTGCGGGCTGAGACTTAGTCTCTTAGAGCCCGTGAGATCAGACTTGCCGTGTCTCTCAACATCTGGAGACTGCCATAAAGCCCAATGGCCAGCAAGCTTCCGGACTGGTCCACCCTGTGGTCCGCCAGCCCGGGGCACTCGAAAAGCAAATGATCTACGGTTTCCTCCACCTCCCTGCAGTGTCTGCAAAGGGTGTCGACATTGGGCCTCAACCTTCCTTTCTAGCACGTTACATTTTCTAAAAAAGAGAAATTTGACCGTAGAGCGCAATTGTCTGTTTTATTTATGTAATGCGATTTGCTACGTAGAACTGTTATTAAGAAGACCAACATCAAATCAAATGACCAAACTAAAAGACTAGATTGCTTTATTCCAAAAATATTAAACCAAAAATAATAATTATGCCAATTAAAAAAAATTCCTCGCCAATCTATGAGACGTAAATTTAAAAATTAACAATTTTTTTTTCATTTCTGTCGAACAGCATCTATGTTGTTAGACGTTCATTTTGCTCGGTAGACTTCTGAACGGTATCGTGTATGGGTGAGGTCAGAGGTGAAGGAGCGGTAAGGGCGTGGAAGCAACGATTTACTGTGTGTATTGTACTGGGATAACGACCATCGACCATAGTGTAGACATAGTGAATGAGGGTGTGACTAGTACGTTCGTAACTATAGTTTGTGTACATTTGGAGTTACGAAAGACTATAACTTTCAATGCAAAGTTTTTAACCTCTCTTTCTGTTAGTCCTTCTCCACTTGTTATTGTTTATCTAGAGATTATATTAATTTAAAACGTTTGATTATTCCTTTGAAATTTTCGTATTTAAAGATACATTTATTATTTTTTTTTTTAAATCTGGTCTCCGTGTATCGTCTGCTGGACAGCAATTTAAAAAAAAAATTATTTTCAACATCAACGATTGCTGCAAACACATTTAGTTTAAAAATAAACATTTCTGCAAAATTCTTATAATACCATTATTGTTCTTTGATTTACTGAGTACATGTCGTAGCTTTGTAGATATGAACAGACCTTGTCCCCCCGTCTCAACGCATTCATTATGACTGTTTCAGGTATCGACAAAATACTGTGTGACCACCGGACGACCCCGGAGAGCCTTCACAACGTCAGCCTGGGCAGCTCGCACAGCAACAGCAGCAGCAGCAGTGGCGTGGACGGCGGCCACCACAACAGCAACACCAGCGGCGGCAGTCACAGTGCCAGCTGCGGGAGCGGCAGCAGCAGGGGCGGGCTGGCGGGCGGCGGCGGCGGCTCGTTTTCATCACCGCAGGCGCCTCACGGGGCCACCACGCCCGCCTGCAAACAGGTTCTGTCTGGAGGGAGCGGCAATGGCAGCATGTCGACTGTCACTGACAGCGTCAACACCAACATGCCTCCGTTAGACTCAGTGTCACTGGAACTCCCCGAAGGTAATACACGAGATTTCTCGCGGGTTTTCCCGGTCGGTGGCGGAAAATTCGTAGTCCAGCATAATCAGTGCCGAACATAGGGATTTGGGGGCTCGGGGGGGTTCTTGGCCTCTTTGGGGCCCCTGCATTTTGTTATTCGACACCATGACATGAGATGATGTACTTAATATTTAATGTAAAAAAAATTTTTTGGCGACCCCCCCCCCCCTTCATCCTGGGGTCTGCGGGAACTTTCAAATTTGGACCCCCTTACCCCACCATAGGTACGCCTCTGCCAGCATTTACTAGGGGTGGACTTAGGCCAGCCGAGGTCCGCAGGCAAAAATATTGAGTCCCTTAAGTATGGCATATAAATCAGCCTCTCATCTTAAGTGAAAATGTAGGTCTAACAGTTATCGTTTGAAACTGGAACCATTCCAATGTCTATTTATACCTCTTAAATTTATTTTTCTCTAGTCATTTGAATTAGATGAGTCAGGGTGGTCATTAGGTATTTAGTACTTTCTGAATTAGACAATTTCTTAATCGAAAAAATAAACTAGTTCATCTAGATTGCATCTATGAGTACATCCATTCCATGGATTTCGTATTGGTGTTGTTTTTTAAAAGCGGTTGGAGTTTCGACAACTTTTCTGTCAATGAAATACTTATTAATCTCGGTCCCCCCTAGAATAACGATACTAAAAAATTGTGACAAGGGAAACCCTTTTAATGACCCGACCAGTTAAGTCATTTTAGTAATCCTGTAGCCATTGTTTGTTTTTTTTTAAATGCTCTAAACTTTAACTGTTCGATGAAATGTTGGTCAAAAGTACAAAAGTAAATCACTAAATTAGGACATCATTCAACTACTTCCAGGTCTGTCCATCTACCAAACGAACTTCGCCGGCACGGGTCACACGGGTGTTTTCTGTACCAGGACGGTCATCTCCAGGTCGACCAGGTTCGGGCCATTCAAAGGTCGAGTTGTCCACACCAGCGAGACGAAAACAAGGGACGATAACTCTTGCATGTGGGAGGTAAGCTGTGCTGAGTTATTGAAATCAATGCTTGTCTGTGTGTGTGTGTGTGTGTTGTGTGTGTTGTGTTGCGTTCTGTTGTGTGTTGTCTTGTGTGTGTTGTGTTGTGTTGTGTGTTGTCATGTGTGTTGTCATGTTGTGTGCATGTGGGTTGGCTAATGAACGTGCAGGTATATTTGCAGTGTGGATTTTGTTCGTAATTCGAAACATTGTTCATGACACGAGATATAAAATATCAAATTTGTTTTTTACATGAACTAAATTAGTTGTCTTAAAACAGTACCGTCTTTAAGCATGGGCGTATCCAGGTCCCCTTATAGACCCGCTTGCAGCAAACGCCCTTTTTTTCTAACACCCGCAGAAAATGGAGCCAGCGAGAAACAAAAACAACCTTTCTTGAGTGTAAAGGATGTTATTGTATGAACTGGTTTATAATGAGAAACTCAATTCATGTCCATGGTTCATATAGTTTATTGACGACACAATAAAATATAAACAGAATAAATTCAATATAATTCACAATGACTGACAATCTCCTCAACTCAATGACTAATTACTTATTGACAATAAACTCAACTGATTAACGAAAACTTCTGAACTGTACTCGAATACTATCTCTCTCTCTCTGTACTCAACTGAACTGAACTTCTGAACTCAACTGACTTGACTGATTCTTCTCAACTAAACATCGTCTTTATATAATTTACTTGCATCCAACTCGAACATTCCACATCGCTCTGTCTCTCACTCATTTACACAATACAATTTACAATAAACATCATATTTATTTTCTTTAACTATCTGGAATCTTGACCCCGTGACCTCATGTTGACCTGGTTGGCCAAGCTCCAATCATACACACACACCTGTGTGCATAGTATTCACAACTATACCATGACATTGAGTATTATCTTAAAGTGTCTTTGCAAGATCTGAATTTAAAAATATAAGACAATATTAAACTCACATTCTACGCGTGTCCATGTCTAGTGGAGTGTCTCTACTTTATGGTCTGGGCTAGATTTAAATTTCTGACAGGTTAATTAAATAATTGGTATTTTTGCATACTATCGAGGCATCATTATCGTACTGGTACTTAGGACTCAAGAAGAAGTTGTTTTTTTTTACTCCATTCTGGCACCATTCTCTGCGGTATGGTAGTGGTCTAATGGTGGACGACATATCGTTCTTTGAAATGGTTGTTACACGGGTGACGGAAAAATGGGTACCACTGTGACCCCCTCATACTGCTTACGCGGCCGCATTCCGAGGGAGTCGATATTTAAACATTTATGAATAAACCTAGCAATATTTTTTTTTCTGTTTTAAGCTGTACTAGCCAAGCCACACTGTAAGTTAAGCTGGCATGGCTTAAAATGCTTAATACATTTATATAAATTTATATAAAAATGGCTTTAAGCCATACTACTGTAACCCACAAGGATGAGTTCTGCTAGTTTGGCTTAAAGCTAATGCAACGTTTACAGAATCTAATTCAGCTGAATGTAGTTCAATATTGTATATTGTTTCACTTCTTGCAATGAATTCCCCCCCGTGCTACAGATATTTCAAGACGGGAAACTGAGTCACTTCATTGACGGGAGGTGTCCGTCAGGTAGCTGGATGTCATATGTCAACTGTGCCAGGTACGCGCAGGAACAGAACCTGATCGCGGTCCAGGTTGGTAGTGCTCATCTTTAACAGACACTGACACAATCATAAGCAACACATTTGCAAATGCACTAATATATTCAAACACAGAAAAATAACATATTCAAAATACACATATTTATGCCAGCTACTTCAAATACATATTCAAAGATATTGAAACATACGCAAGCATAAACACAAATACACCAACCTATACACTCAAATATATATCTAATATAATAATAGCGATGTGGGTTCTGCGTTAAATCGAAAATATAGAACTAATACAACAGTATTCCAGTTTAAAATACAATCATGAAAAAATCGGATCTGCCCGAAACCAAAAATAACCCAGCCTACCGATCAAGTCTAAGGGGATACAACTCTATGCAAAGGTTTTGCAGGGTGCAGCTAGTACATATATAATTGCACTAAAAAAAAAACATAAAAGCATACACAGATCACACATTTTAATGAAGCGTACATATCATGTAGGCAATAATATGTTGAAATATAGAACATATCAATCAATTCGGCATATGTTCATACACGTTATATTGTTCACTATGACCCAGATTGAAGGAGAGATCTGGTACGAAGCCTGTAAGGACATTCCCCAAGGCACAGAGCTTCTGGTCTGGTACGGCGACTGTTACCTGCAGTTCATGGGTGTCCCCGTGGCCCTGAAGGAGATGGCGGACGGCGGGGCCCAGGAGGAAGTCGACAGTGAGTCAATTAGTCTCTGTATGTCGGGGCCCTTTTGAAGCCCTTGTCTGATTTTTCTGTCTTTTTGTATGTAAATTATAGCTCAATAATACCAATACTAAGATCAATAGTATGAAATGATAATGATTTGATTGACGACCATTAGTTTCTCGCCTTTTAAAAATTAAAAAAAAATAATTAGTCTTTAGAAACGTAGCATTGAGCATGCGTGTTACAGCATCTATATCATAGGTATGTATAGCTTAATAGTACGGTTTAGCACAGTGATGATTACAGTACTGTTTGAATGGAATGTTACGCTGTGCAAATTTTGCGTAAAGTAGTGTAGTGTTGGATATTGACAAGTTGAATAATGTAGTGCAGACTGTTGTGTACAAATTAGTGTAGTGCAATATGACGTAAGCTAGTCGATAGAAAAACAAAAGATGCACATCATTTGTATACCTAAAATAAACAATGACTGAGGGGAGTGAGTTCCAAAACCTGCTGAGTACAAAATTTTCAAAAATTGAGCTATCATACTCATTAGCTTATTTCCCTATATTGGCACATATTCTGGGAGTGGTTAATTCCGAAAAATGTTAAATACCGTTTAAATCAGCGCTATTAATTATTAACCACTCCCAGAATATAT
This sequence comes from Bulinus truncatus, assembly GCA_021962125.1. Lineage (NCBI taxonomy): Eukaryota > Metazoa > Mollusca > Gastropoda > Planorbidae > Bulinus > Bulinus truncatus. The sequence continues at coordinate 4,447,501 of JAGDYQ010000029.1, read as the reverse complement.
GCGAATATAGGGAAATAAGCTAATGAGTATGATAACTAAATTTTTGAAAATTTTGTACTCAGCAGGTTTTGGAACTCACCCCTTCAATTACTGTGAATTATTCTCACTATTGCTTGATACACACACCAGTTAATTGAGTGATATATGTAGTTATTGCATCATGTTACATGCGTAAAAGATACATCTCCAATCAGTTATTGTACCGCGTGTTATTCATTATGTAAGAGCTAAATATCGAACCAGTGATAGTGTTGAGTGTTATATGTAAGAGATAAATCTGCATACATTTACTGTATCGCGTGTTACACGTGAGAGCTATAAACTCCAATGAGTTACTGTATCGCATGTTACATGTAAGAGCTATAAACTCCAATGAGTTACTGTATCGCGTGTAGCAAGTAAGAGCTATAAACTCCAATGAGTTACTGTATCGCGTGTAACACGTAAGAGCTATAAAAATCCAATGAGTTACTGTATCGCGTGTAGCAAGTAAGAGCTATAAACTCCAATGAGTTACTGTATCGCGTGTAACACGTAAGAGCTATAAAACTCCAATCAGCTCTGACAAATTCCACCCCATTCCATCTCTCCCACGTTACTTCAGCCAGTGAGGGATTCAGCTGTGAGCGGTGCGGCAAGGTGTTCGCGTACAAGTACTACCGGGACAAGCACCTCAAGTACACCCGCTGCGTGGACCAGGGCGATAGGAAGTACCCATGTCACCTGTGCTCCAGGTGAGAGGGAAACAAAAAGTGTTCGGTCTGCTCGCTTGTGTGTGTGTTGCTGTTTTTGTTGATTTTTTGTTATTTTTGTTTAAATTTTTACTTTACCATTGAAATGTGGTTTTAAAATAGAATGAATCCATCAGCCGATCAAGCCATTGGTCGATGTCTCGTACTATTTAGTCCTATTTACTATAACATAACCTCCTGACCCAAAACGTTCTTAGGTTGGGGTCCGAGTGCAAAATTTAGCGGGGCTATTGAATTTATCATTACAAGATAATCCCATCGGTGTGATTCGGTATTTCCCATATGAAAAGCAAATGATTTAATATATCAATGAAAGATGGCCAAAAATACACACACATATATATATATATATATATATATATATATATATATATATATATATATATATATGTGTGTGTGTGCTTTGGCAAGAACTTATTGTCATAGGTCAGCATTGTCGCTTGCATATTTTGCCTCTATCCTTACAAGAGTTCTTCCGCTTTAAAAAAAAAATTTAGAAGCTTTCTTAGAGTAGGTCAGTCCAAGCAATGTGTGATGCCTGGATGTAAGGGAGTGGAATGAAGAGAAACCGTTAAACTTATATTGTTTCATGAGGATAATTTTAAAAAAAATGTTTTTTTTTTTTTAATTTGTAGTTATATTAATGCGTTTAATTTCTGCAATCTGGATATTTAAAAAGCGATGTATGTGTAATAGTATGTGCACTAGTATATGTGTGTATCATTCCAAACTATCACAGGTCCTTCGAGAAGAGAGACAGGCTCAGGATACACATCCTACACGTTCACGAGAAACACAGACCACACAAGTGTGTAGTGTGTTCCAAAAGTTTCAGCCAATCGTCAAGTCTGAACAAGCACATGAGGGTGAGTAAAGAACATCCTCAACAATTATTGATTTATTTATTCAATCTTGCCTCTGAGTTTCCTTCTTTGCTTTAAACATAATTTTAATGGAAAGTAAAATACTTCTAAAGTATCTCGGCTTTCAAAAAAGTTGTTTTTTTTTTGTTTTTTTTAAACCTTATTCATTTGAATTTTTTTGGATTCCCCCCACCCCATGCGCTTGACCACCAGGTCCACAGTGGAGAGCGTCCATACAAGTGTGTCTACTGCAACAAAGCGTTCACCGCCTCCAGCATCTTAAGAACTCACATTCGGCAACATTCCGGAGAAAAACCGTTCAAAGTAAGTCTTCATCATTTACCACCACCCCCCACCCCCACCACCCCCGGGGCCCCTTTACCCCGAATTATCCACATCGCAGAATACGGCTCTAGTTCTTCTTATGCCGCTGCCAAATTAGAATGTTGGGCATTTTTTTTTTTTTAAAAGGGACACGTTTAAATAAAAATGCAGCTGTGTGTGGGGGGGGGGGATGTTGATATCCCTGGCAGGAGCATTACAGAAGTCAGTAGACACATTTACAGTTAGTCAAAAAAATCATTAACGCCGTATCCCCCCCCCGGGCATGCAATTAAAGCCTTCTTCATATGACCCCCCCCCCACACACACACCCAGTAACACGTACGCACACACATCGCACATCAGTGTTTCTCAAACTTTTGTTGCCACTTGGGTTCCACACATAGTGAAACATGTTGAATTTTTTCCCCTCCTTTTTAACATCACGATGTACACATTTTACTAATCGTTAAAAGTGTTAACTGTAAGGGTTTAAAAAATTTCAACTTTCCGTATTTTTTTCCCCCCCACCACCAGTGCAAACACTGCGGGAAGGCCTTCGCCTCGCACGCCGCCCACGACAGCCACGTGAGGCGCACGCACGCCAAGGAGAGGCCGTGCTCGTGTCACGTGTGCGGCAGGACATTCCAGCAGCCGTACGAGCTCAAGTTCCACATGGGCTCCCACATGCAGTGACCGGCAGCGGTGACCTCATCTACTGGACACTTACAGCGATCAAGGCAAAAAAAAAAAAAACTTTTGTAAAGCGAGTGGTCTGATTGGCTCTGTCACAGACTATTTATGTGCGCAAGAACCAACTACGTGGCGAAAATAGCAGTAAAAGTACTGGTAGGCCTATATTTGGTTTCCGAGTTAAGTGCCCACATTCTGATGACGTCATTTATATAGTTTCGTCTTTCTGATATTATTAGGTCTACTTATTTATGAACATATTTTATTATAATGTACATAAGTGTATACTGATATAAGTTTGTTTTTACTTGTACATATTTGTGTAAATACCCCTACATTACATTGTTCTATTATACTATTTTGTTCTCTTCGTCTTAGAGTGACAGTAATGACTGAATTCAAAATCGTTATTATTGTAATTATCTTTGTGCACTTAATATTCCTGTCTTTTTTTATTTGAATGTTCTTATAAGCATTGAGTATCACAAAGACTTTACAATCGTAATAATAAAAATAACAAAGGACAACGACATAATGGTAGACTTTCAAAATTTTTGTCCAAACGAGTCAAAATGACCCTTTTTTATATAAACATTGGAGTAATAAAAACCATATTAAATTTTAAAACTAACGAGAAAATGTACAGCCAATCGGATGTTTCCTTGTGATGGAGTAATAAAAACCATATTAAATTTTAAAACTAACGAGAAAATGTACAGCCAATCGGATGTTTCCTTGTGATGGGTAACACGTTTTGAGACACGACGGCAAACTCGGTCGCCTGTCAATTTCCGTTTGTTTTTTTTTTTATTTTTGATGCTATTGCATTGGTTTGATGGGTCAGTGATAGGTCCGTTCTCCATCGTAAACGGCGAAAGGATCCCATACTCTCCTCACTGTTAAAGCCATCGATCAGTTCAAGGGGGACTGACTGAAGCCTATCATTATAAGAACACGGAAAACTTGACACTGCTCGGACTACACAAATACCGCAGCTACGATAACGATCTTTATATATATATATATATACTTGCATTCAGTGGCGCCCGCCCTTGGCGTCACTGTTGAATGGGCGTGTCCAATGTCAATTGACCACGACCATATAAATCGTACCAAAAAAAACGAGGCCAGGTTTTTACCGCTAGGTATTTTTTCAGGCGCTTACAATCTCTACCTTTGGGGTGGGGGGGGGGGGCGCTCCTCTCTGAGATCACACCCATTCCGCCTATGGCTATTTCATTTTCTGATCTGAGGGTGGCCCTATGGACAAAGCCCTTAACATGTGCTAGATTTATGTCGCCTCTGGCGGGGGCTTGGGTTAGGGCTGTTTAACATACCCTAGATGCCAGCCCAATGGTCCCGTAGCTGCTTGCCTGATAAAAAAAATTATGCAATACTCTTCCACTCCCCCCCCCCTCCTCCAACCCTTCCTCACAACGTGTTTATTTTTAAAGGGTTTATGTCTTAAGAGAAAGCGAAATGGAGAGAGAGAGATAGAGAGAGAGATAAGGAGAGAGAGATAGATTGAGAGAAAGATAGAGATAGAGAGAGATTGAGAGCGGTTGAGAGAAAGAGAGAGATTGAGAGAGAGAGAGAGAGAGAGATTGAGAGAGAGTGAGAGATTGAGAGAGAGAGAGAGAGAGAGATTGAGAGAGCGAGAGAGAGAGAGAGAGAGAGAGAGAGAGAGAGAGAGAGAGAGAGGTAAACAGACGGAAATTAGGTAACAAATGAAAGATAAGAGAAACAAACTGTATCTAAACATAGATAAGTGTGAAAGATGCAATTGTTAAACTGGAGGATAAGCCGATGCTACGTAAATTATGTCTACAAATCAACGTATTTGTATGTCTTTAAGTTGTCTACGTATGAATGATACGTACATATATAAATGGCACTAATTTTGTACATATTCCGTCTTTTGTACATATTTCTCTGTGATACAATCTTGTGTAATATTGTTCGCTAAATTTGTGTTATCGTTTTGACTCAATTTTTTTTTCTTAAATAAAATTTATTGTAACTATGGTTTACTGTGGTTCTTTTTGGTTCTTTTTGGTTCTTTTTGGTTGTTATACCCCCCTCCCCCCTACACAAACAGACGTATACACAGGACCAGGGGCGCCGAGAGCCAACAAGGGCCCCAGGGCAGGACATCATTGCGGGCCCCTTAATAAACAATGAGTCGTGAAAAAATTCACATGGTCGGGGCGGCCGGGCCCCCTTACAGATGCGGGCCCCCTGGCAATGACCCCCCTGACACCCCCCTCTCGGCATGCCTGCACAGGACACATGAAGTGTTAACCGACCGGTTTACTTGTCACTAGTTTGTCTCCCCTTGAATTAGATTATTAATTAAGAGAGGGAGAGACAAAATAAGCTACCAAAACAAATGTAAGCTATTTACTTACGACATTCAATTCTGTGATACCGTGTACAGCAGTGTTTCCCACACTTGTCGATTCGCGAACCATTAATATATATATATATATATATATATATATATATATATATATATATATATATATATATACATAAAAAAAATCGGATCTGCCCGAAACCAAAAATAACCTCGCCTGCCGATCAAGCCTAAGGGGATATAACTCTATGCAAATGTTTTGCAGGGTACAGCTAGTATATATATATACCTAATTTGGTCAGTGACCTACAAGTATGGGGAAAATAAAAAAGGGATAAAATACGAGAAACTTGTATATTGTGTCTAGTACGTAATTACTATGATCCACCACTGACTGTCCGCTTCACAATTAGCTCCACACTTTGAGCTACATTAGAGATATTCAGATTTTCTTAGCTTGACTATTTTACAAAATTTTGTGCGTATGTGTGTTTAAACTTTGAATTGAAACACAGGTCAATGTTATCTTTTTTTTTAAATGCAAATAAAAAGTGAAATGTCCCATATGAAAATAGTATTTAAAGCCACTCAAACAAAATGTCGTCACCAAATAGGTTGAACAACAATTTCCCCTTTCCCGTTCCAGATATTTCTTTTTTTACCTAAATTAGCACTTAACACTGGCTCCTTTCTCTTGTGTGTCTGTTTAAATGATTAAATATTTTATTAATTCTATTTCAAAAGATTTCTACTCTTCAGTTAATTAGGCAAATAGTTTAAAAAGAAGCACCGGAATAAATGTCATTTTTCCCCCCTCCTTTGTGAAGAGCTATCATCCCAATTAGCTCCATAGACGTCATTATATGTCTGTGTGTGTGTGTGTGTGTGTCTGTGCGAATGCGCGAGACAGCGTCTGTTTCAAAGCTTCTTGTATTCCTGGTTATTAAATTTAACACACACAGAAAAAGACGAAAAATAATCTTATCTCACTGAATGGTTACACAGTTTAAATTATTGCTCACATTTTAAAAAAACTTTCTACTGTTACTCTTCCAATTCTAAGTTTCTTGTTTTATTATTTGTGTTTGAGCGCGAGAGAGCGCGTGCATCTACACTGACGGACGCGGCCCCGTAGTTTTTTTTTTTTACAATCTCTCGTTTGCCTATCAACTCGAGATGTGTTGAAGTATTGTCTCTGTCTATTCACACGGCCGCGCACACTCAACAAGGAAAAAGACGCCATCGTTCCTGTATCAAAGTGTACCGATAGCCATCATAACATTCTCAAGTTACTCAATGGGAAAGAATGAAACGTATTTCAGGTTGTGCGGATATCTTTTTTTTTTTTGTTAAATTATTAAAACAGCGCCATATTTGCTTCTAAATTCAAGTAAAAGACCAGAGTAAATTGTTTGCTAATGGCAAACTGTTGACCCACAGCTAGAGTTGGGTTACCCCCCACCCCACACCACCCCACGGTGGGGCCAGGTGCCAGGGCTAGGGCATGTTGACCCCATTAAGGATTTTTTTTTTTAAAGTTTAAGAGTTGTGAGTGAGTGAGAGTTTTATATTTTTTCTTCTGTTACACAATGCCCCGTCGTTCACTCTTCACTTGTCTTTATTTGTTTTGTTTTGATTTTTGTTTTTGTTTCATTTGTTAATTACATCAAATATTGGTTAATGGGCTTTTTATTTCAATTAGATACATCCAACAAATATTAATGAGAGAAGCAGGGAGCATGATTTATACATAGGGAGGGAGGAAGAGAGTGGAGAGAGACTGACAGAGAGGGAGGGAGGAAGAGCGTGGAGAGAGATTGACAGAGAGGGAGGGAGGAAGAGAGTGGAGAGAGATTGACAGAGAGGGAGGGAGAGAGTGGAGAGACTGATAGAGAGGGAGGGAGGAAGAGAGTGGAGAGAGATTGACAGAGAGGGAGGGAGAGAGTGGAGAGAGATTGACAGAGAGGGAGAGAGGAAGAGAGTGGAGAGAGATTGACAGAGAGGGAGGGAGAGAGTGGAGAGACTGATAGAGAGGGAGGGAGGAAGAGAGTGGAGATCGACAGAGAGGGAGAGAGTGGAGAGACTGATAGAGCGGGAAGGAGGAAGAGTGTGGAGAGAGACTGATAGAGAGGGACCCAGAAAATCGCAGGGCGGATCTCCGTTAAAAAGGCCCTTTTGTTTATAAATATTAATATATCATACGTAATGTGTTATAAGATCCCATTGTGGAGTAATGTGAAAATAAATAGGTGTGTGTGTGTGTGTGTGTTTGGGGAGGAGCGGGGGAGAGGTTATAGTACTATTAATGGGAACACCTGCGTGAGTTATGATCTTGTCCCAAAAGTAGGTCAAGTAATACTTCGTTTGAAAATCTGTGTCTTTGACCAAAAAAAAAAAACATTTCTTAGTAAATGTCTGGACGTCATTTTCTAGACTTCATTATGACAACACCTTGAAAGATAAAGAAGTTGAACAACTTGTCAAATTTTCTTTTTTTTTTTTTCGCGATTTCTGAATGGCGATATTTGGACGCACAGAGCCCAAGTCTAAGACTCTATCGTCTTAGATGAGTTTCGAATGAATACTTGAGGTCTATTAAACTTCTCGCCACTGAAGAACTGCGGATAATGAGTTACTGTAGAAACAACATCAACAATACGTCACAGCTTTAGGGTCAAGGGGCAAGGAAAGGGAGATGATTAAAACAAAAAGTTGTAAGATGCGAGTTGGAGGGGAGTGGTATAAACAAACAAGTTCTTTCCCTTACTCTCTCTCTCTCTCTCTCTCATTTTGAAGGTGGTCGTTGCTTCGTATGAACAAATGAATATGATATTCTTAGTGTAGATTTGAACTGAGATGCAGATTATTTCCCCCCTTTAGGGACATTCATGGAAACTGTAGTCGATAGGCCTCTACACCCATCACAGATTCACGAATGGGCTTCTACACCCATTTCAGTGTCGCGAATGGGCCTCTACACCCATCACAGCTTCACGAATGGGCCTCAACACCCATCACAGCGTCGAATGGGCCTCTACACCCTTCACAGTGTCACAAATGGGCCTCTACACCCTTCACAGTGTCACGAATGGGCCTCTACACCCATCACAGTGTCACGAATGGGCCTCTACACCCTTCACAGTGTCACGAATGGGCCTCTACACCCATCACAGTGTCACGAATGGGCCTCTACACCCATCACAGTGCCGCGAATGGGCCTCTACACCCATCTTGGCGTAACGATTTTACCTCTCTACCCATCTAAGAGTCACAACTATAAACTACTGATGTTCACTGGCCATGGATGTACTAAGGTAGTACACAGTACCCTTTGGTAGCTAGCCGGATATTCAAGCTGCACTCCAATATAGGGAGCTGAACCCGTAACCTACAGCAGTAACTGCAAGACTGATCATTAACTGATGCTATATGTGGTCCAACTGAAGCCATGCGTGGCCCAACTGAAGCCATGTGTGGCACAACTGATGCTATATGTGGCCCAACTGATGCTATGTGTGGCCCAACTGATGCCATGTGTGGCCCAACTGATGCCATGTGTGGCCCAACTGATGCCATGTGTGGCCCAACTGATGCTATGTGTGGCCCAACTGATGCTATATGTGGCCCAACCGATGCAATATGTGGCCGAACTGATGTCATGTGTATCACAACTGATGCTATATGTGGCCCAATGTATGCCATGTGTGGCCCAACTGTTGCGGTATGTGGCCCAACTTATGCCGCATTCTGAACCTTTATAAATATATGGCATGTGAATGTGAGGAAAACTGGTAACCTCAGATATGCTATCAACGAAAGGTGTGTGTACGTGTAACCTGCAGACTCGTGAATGTTTAAGGTTATAAATAATTTATAACCCCTAACTGAATTTGTTTTCTTGTTAATTATTATGTAAAAAAAATAAAAATAAATTACTTAGATAATTATATTTTCTTTTTTAAAGCAATCGGACGTATTGTAAAGTAAACTTAATGTTGTGACCAATCAGCGCCTTCCAATAGTGTCAAAACTCTTCATACGTTCCATGCTCATTAGGCAGTAAACAATTTAAAACAAAAATTACCTCGTAGAAAATAAATAATACAAATGTAATTTTATGGTACAATTCATTTTTTTTTAAATTTCATTTAAATCATTTGGTTTTTTTTTTTGTTAAAATATCACGTCAAATTGAAATGATTGATAACTTTTGTATACTTTTTGTTTTAAAGCCAAAATAAGCATATATTCATTTCAATCGCTGATACATAGATTTAAAAAAAAAATTAGGCTGTTTATTGTCAACATTAACACCACTGATATTTTTTTTTGTTATAATTAAGCATACATCGAAATATTAAAGATAAAAAAAAAGCTTGTAAAAAAATCTTGTAACAGTGTGAATGATTATGTTTAACATAAACAGGAAGACGAACATAGCAGACATTTAATAGTGCTACGCCAAACGTCACTGGAAGTCTCTATCTGGGGGGGGGACCCTAAACATCCACGGAAGTCTCAGCCTAGGGGCCCTTCTAAATAACCTGGTAGTCCTTTCCTCAGGCCTTTCAAACATAAAAAGAAATCTCTTTTTAAGGCCCCCCCCCAGAGTTCTAAAAATAGTTATGTATAAAAATAAAGAAATTGAAAAAAAAACAAATATTTACAAGACAAATAAGTAGAGGTCTGATAAGACAATTTCACTGAATTCATAAAGTAAACTGTCAGTGTTGGTATGTAGTTTTATCACAGTTGGTATTTTTTGTAGATAAGATAAATTCATCTAGAAAAATACTGATACAATAATAATTTCACAGAATTTAAAAGGAAAGCCCCTTTTTTTAAAAAAAAGGTTATTTATATACTGAAAATATATAGTTTATAAATTAATAACATAATGAAAGGAAAAGGTCGAAGCATTTTAAAACTTTTAAGAAACAAACAAAAAATAAATAATAATAATAAAACAGTTAATAAAATAATACTAAAAAAAGTCTTGGGTAACATGCAATTTTTGATCAAGTGGAACAAATAAAAATGGCATTTTGATGAAGTACATTAAATTCATAAAATAATTCATGGAATGTAATAAAGGACTTGTATAATAAGTGGACATTTCAAAATGTTAAATATAATTAAGGGTCAAGGTTTTGCAAAGGAATGTTTAGAACTGTCTAAAATTTGAAATTTAAAAATGATTTGTTGTTTTTTTTAAAATGTAAATATAACTCTAGGTTTGCATCTTTTTATCACAGTTGAAAAATATTTGTTTACAAAAAAAGCATCAGGTAAAAAATATTATCACAATATTAGATGATTTTAAAAAAAATGCCATGAAATATGAAAGTGGCCCAATATAGGCTAGGGCATATGAAAGTGGCCCAATATAGGCTAGGGCATATGAAAGTGGCTAATATAGGCTAGGGCATATGAAAGTTGCCCACATTAGGCTAGGGCATATGAAAGTGGCACATTGGTCTTAACTGTTTTAGTAAGCAGCAGCCCAATTTCTAAACTTGATTAGACTGTATAATTTGCCAACTCAATGGATACATCCATCAGTTCTGAAGAAAAGAACAAAAATATATGTTTAAAATAAAATGACAATATATTCAATAAAATAAAACACATCCGTTTCATCTCTCTCTCTCTCTCTCTCTCTCTCTCTCTCTCTCTCTCTCTCTCTCTCTCTCTCTCTCTCTCTCTCTCTCTGTGTCTCTCTCTCTCTCTGTCTCTCTCTCTCTCTCTCTCTCTGTGTCTCTCTCTTACTAACTATTTGTATATTATAATTTATACTATTCTGCCCTGAAAAATTTACAGACATTATTTAATTTCATAGAATATTATTTTAAAAAATATATTTTATTTAAAACAACTGATTAAAAAAAATGTCAATACATCATACGCGCGCACACATACATATACATCATACGCGCGCACACATACATATACATCATACGCGCGCACACATACATATACATCATACGCGCGCACACATACATATACATCATACGCGCGCACACATACATATACATCATACGCGCGCACACATACATATACATCATACGCGCGGACACATACATATACATCATTGAAAATTTAACTGTGTGTCTGGTCGTTGGGACTTTCATGAAGTGTGAAAATATGGTTTCTGTGTATCCCAATGTTGAGGAAATTAACAAAAGTAGGCTCGGGAAACTTTGTGATTACGAGTATTAAAAACAGGTCAATAAAGAACAAACAAATACTGAGTAAATCGATTATTAGCGTATTGATATTCATCAAGCTAGCATTCTGACTAAGTGGCTCTCTAAGATTTAGAATAAAAATATTTCTCTGATGGCAATAAAAAGTTCTCTAAAGTAAATAGAGACCAATTAGGTGCAACGACGCCATCCCCCCCCCCCCTTGCCATGCTAATTCAACTTGTGTAATCTTTTTTGCGAACTGAATCGTCATATAAAACTTTCAGAAAAGTTAAATGAAATTTTGAGAAATAATATGTAAAACTTGGTTTATAATTGGTTTATGAAGTTTTTTTTACATGTAATATCTTCCGAACCATTTATAAAATTGTTTATTATTATTATTATTATTTCATTCTTTCGCATTTTTTTGGGATAATTTAGTAAGGCTGACACATAGTCTTAAATAAAATGTACCTGTAGATCCATCTTCAGGAGTAATGTTGTACAATTCGTATTTACCACAGCAAACAAACTAATAAATAAAAACAAATGTAAAAAAAAAAAAGTGAAAATTAATACCTAACAGTATTGCCACAGAATGAGATATATATATATGTAATAACCATAATAGGCTAGAGAATTTACAGTTGGCTCAGAGATGGTTTTAATTATCTGGCCACTTAGTAGCGGAAGTGAAAATATTAGTTTAGAGCAGACGATAGATTTTGGTAGAGACAAGCAGACGGACTTGATTCTTCGTCTCACAGCATTTTTTGTACCATGTATGTATTCCATAAATAAGAATAAATAAATAAACATATATATATATATATATATATATATATATATATATATATATATATATATACAACCAAGTCTACTCAGTGATTTCTACTTGTGATTCGTCTCATACATATGTGGACACTTAATATAATTTAATATACACCCAAGTCAGTCAACAAGAACAACTCCAAAGAGACAGAATTAATATAATATACCAGTAATATAATATACAAGCTACCAAGAAACAGAAGTGCCACGGAAATAATATATTATCTACTAATCTACAAACGTAGCTATGACAATATAAATATATATATATATAATCGCCTAAATTTTGTTAGAGAATGGTGTGGAACGATACAGCACCTGCGCGCACACGTTCAATGCGGACGATTCTTTCCTTTATTAATTTGTGTCTGTCATAGATCTCAATGTCCACACTATTTAATAATATTATAACTTACTGTCATTACCAGAGATAGTCAATACCGTTAACTGTCTGTGAATACCGGTGACTGTATATACAGTGACTGCCTTTAAATACCAGTGATTGTCAATACCGGTGAATGTTTGTCCACACCGGCGACTGTCTATACAGGTGACTGTCAATTCAGGTGACTGTCTGTCAGTTCCAGTGACTGTCAATACCGGTAACTGTCTGTCAATACCGGTAACTGTCTGTCAATACCGGTAACTGTCTGTCAAAACCGGTGATAGTAAAGTCGCTTGACAAAGGAATTAGGAAAAACACTTGCCTCGCCATTCTGACCGATCCTAGCTGGCCCGGCCAGTATGAGCAGTGCTAAAACAATGTTTCTGCCGCAAATGTAGCTGGTACAATCACCACGCCGCTCTGTAGGCGTGGCAGACACGCGTCATGCGCCGCCAATTGAGCTAGTGTTACAGGCACACAACACCATGTCATGATAGCCTGTCATGAGCTATGTTTATAAATACCGATATATTCTTATCATAAAATATCAACAATTTCAAGCCCAACTTTATCTGAACAATAGCACGGTTAGAAACAAAGATTGTGGATAAAAATAGTTAAATAAAATATTACACTGAGAGATCATGAAAACTGTATTTGATGACGCCATCACTATTAGGTATAAAATGTTCATAATTACATACTCTTTAATCAGCGCGATTTTAGAAATCTCTATGAATTTTTTTTTTAAAATCTAAATTGGAAAGGACGTTAAATACACAATTGTTTGAATACTTAAGGTAAACTATTTGATTTTCACTCATTTAATTTTTTCTATACGTGAACTAAAATGTTAAACTATAAAATAAATTTTTCCTAACAGCTTTTGCTTTAAGACCAGCTAAAAAATTATTGAAAACCAGTTCTATTTTTATTATTATTCAGTGACCGAAAAGATCCAATGGAAATGTGTTAAACGTGACAAATGTTAAATGTTGACTTCTTTCAATACCATGACAACCCCTTACTGAATGTATGATTGTGTCAATATTAGTGATGTAAACATTCGAATACAAATAAACATAGCTTAGTATCTCACAAATAATATATCGTAAGAGAATTACAAAATAAATCATCCAATCCGTGTTTTGAAAATCCCGTATAGCAACAATAGGAGTTTTGTAACAACCAAGTAGCCAATTAGCTTAAAAGTATTGAAAAGCCATACTGTGTATTAAAATTAACAAATCATTCTAGTTTCAGTGGTTCCACTATTCAACTTAACCATTATCAGAAACAAATAAAGCATGTTTGAAACGTTTTTGTGTAAACGTCTAAGATTCTTAGAAGGTAATTGATTTTTTTTTCTTTAAATTTACAACGAAGTTTATTTGGCATAGAGGATGAAGAGCGCTCGACAGTCAACCTGAGAGTCCAGGGTTCAATCCTCGGTGAGAAACTTTTTCTGGTCTTGGTGAAAGTTGATTATTGCCTTTGCCTAGTACATCATACAGTCCGTTAGCTTTATATTCATATACTTTTGGACTTAGGTGTGTTTTGTGTCAGTTCACTTGGAGCTTTACAATTACAAACAAATGAATATCAAAATGAAATCTTGGCAGCTGCTGGCAGGCTTTGTATTGGCAAGTTTACAAGGTAGGTTACAGCTTACAATACATATTGTAATTTAAAATGTTGGACTTCCTTATACAGGTGCAAATCACTGCTTGCTTCGAAACTGATTGACTTTTCTTCTTTAAAACGTTGTTAGACATTGGGGACAGAATTCAAGAGATAGATATTGTTTACAGAATTCTATAGATATACATTGTTGACTTAATTCTAAAGATAGTTATTTTTGAAAGAATTCAAGAGTTTAAAATTCTTGACAGATTTCTAGAGTTAGACATAATTGACAGAATACATATTTACTCTTACATGTCATTAAAAAAATGCTTCTTCTACAGTTGTGTTCGCTCAGGATATGTACTGGAGACCAGACCATCCCAAGTGCTATGAAAATGCATTTATAAGAGTTTTTGTGGATTTCAACACCGCACCAAGTAACTCTGTGAGACTGGAAGTTGCTCAATTTTCGATTTCAAGACACAGATAGTAAATAATATTTTTAAAAATTACACAAGCAGTGTCAGGCTTAACTACTGCTGATTGGGTGTGTGTGGGTTGGGATGTGTGTATGTTTGTATGTTTGTGAATATATATGTGTAATACTGTGTGTATGTGTTTTTTTTTGTTTGTGAGTGTGTGTATTTGTTTGTGGTGTGTATGTGTGGATGTGGTCATGTGTATGAAGTTGCGTAGGTGTGGTTTGGTTGTGTCTGCTTGATTGTCTATAAAAAGTTTGTATCTGTCTGTAGTGTGTTTGTGTGTGGGTTTATTTTGTGCTTGTGTGTTTGTTAAAGTGTGTATGATAGAGTTTGTATGTGTCTGTGGTGTTTTTGTGTGTATGTGATGTGTTTTTGTGGTGTGTGTGGTGCATGATTGTGTGTTGAGTGTTGATGAGGTTTATGTATGTATTTGTTTGTTGTTTGTGTGCAATTTATTCGTGTGTGTGTTTGTGAAGTGTGTGAGTTTGTGTAGATGTGTTGCTTTAGTTTGTGTTTAAAGGTGTGTTGGTTTGTGTGTGCAGCGGGCAGTGTGTATGTGTTGTTTTTGTTTGCGTGTCGATTTTTCGTTTGTGATGTGTTCGTGAGATGTGTGTTTGTGTAAGGGTTTGTTTGTGTGTCTGTGTGTGTGTGTTCATGAGGTTTTGTTTTAACGTACTCAATTACTCCGTTTAAATTTGGATTATTTTATTATTTAGACAGTATCAATAAACTACAATATAATTTGTATTGAAATCTATTCACTTAAAACAAATATAATCGATTAGGAGGAGTTGAATGTCGGGGGGGGGGGGCAAAGTGTGGCCATGTCCCCCCCCCCCCCGGCCGTTACCGCAAGTTTATGTAAGACATCATTAAATTATCGAAATATTTTTTGTTCTAAGACCAAATATCAACAATTACAACAGTTTTGGCCTCCTCTCCCCGGGTCAAAGTTTTGCCCCCCCCCCGTCAAAATCCGCCCCTGGGTGGGGGTATGCGATATTTTACAATAAATACATTTACGATTTATTATTTTAATATAATTGAAAAAATAAACAATATATTTCTTAATTTTTTTTTTGAATAATCAAGGGTAGGTAAGTAACACTACTGTATTCCCTTAATTAAATTTATTATATACACAATTAAGTGACGGTATACAGTGGCGGCGATGGGAAATAAAAATAGAATAGGGTTATGTTTGGAATGAGTATTTATATTGTCTTATTCTGTGTAATATTTAGGTATGCCATGTTTGGCCAAATGAATGTCTTTTGGATAACTTTCTTGTCCATTTGACGTGTCTTTGTGAGGAAACTAAAAAGAATGGCATCGCCATAACCATCAGGATACCGAAACAATTAATGTCCGCTATGGCATACAGAGTTGTTGTCTTTGACGGCGAGAAAAGAATCAACGAGAGCTGTGAATATAGAGTATACGAAATGTTCGGTAACTATGGAAACTTATTTACAAGTTCGAATTTTAAAAAATAAAATAACGATCGTAAGTTACATTTTGCAGACAAAACTTTTCTCTTAAGTCACTTGTTTATATTACGAATATTAATGTAATCATTGTTATTTTATACAGGGCTGGGGAGCCGGTCTCGGTGCCGGTGTCGGTGGTGTCGGTAGTTTTGGCCGGTGTCGGTGTCGGTGGTGTCGGTAGTTTTGGCCGGTGTCGGTGTCGGCATTTGTACTTTGCCCGGTGTTGGTGTAGGCATTAGTATTTTGTCCGGAGTCGGTGTCGGTGTCATTTGTACTTGTCCGGAGTCGGTTCGGTGTCGGTGTCGGCATTTGTACTTGTCCGGAGTCGGTGTCGGTGACGGTGTCGGCATTTGTACTTGTCCGGAGTCGGTGTCGGTGACGGTGTCGGCATTTGTACTTGTCCGGAGTCGGTGTCGGTGACGGTGTCGGCATTTGTACTTGTCCGGAGTCGGTTCGGTGTCGGCGCAAAAACTCCCCCCCCCCAAAAAAAAATACTAGAACTTTAATTAAATAATCCAGAACAACGTCAGATAGTTCTTAGCCAATCTTTGATTTAAAGTTTTCTTTAGTTCTTCTTTTCTTTTTAAATAAATACTTGATAAATCTGTTTATCAACAAATGTATTATTTTCCAAAGTAAGATTCTCTACATTACAGAACTGTGACTGAAAGCAGATAGGAAGGCTACTTGCTATGTTCACTCTGTTATTCAAATATTGTAAATCATGAGAATTTTTTAGTTTGCATCTGTCTATCAATATCTATGTTGGAGAAAGATTACACACAAACCTAGTCAAGTCTTTTAGAACTTCAAAGAATGTTCACATTATCCACAGCTTAATTTCTCTAAGCCAGAATGAAACATTACCAATCTAGTCACAATGGCACTACATCAAAGTCCAGTCCGTAGCTGGAGCTGTTGAGGCGACCCCCCTCCCCCCCACCTATTACAATACAAACATTTTCAATTCATATGTCAGGTTTAATTCGGGTGTAAAATAACGATTCCTTCCTCTATTAACTGTTAAGTATGTAGTGTCTTCAACTCTTCATATGTCTCTCTCTTTTCTAAAATTAGGTCTGGAACAACCATCTTTTATCATTGTCTGTAGCCCTTGCCGTGATTTTATTTAAGCATTCTGCATTCTCTGAATGGCCACTTAAAAACTTCCAAGCATCATTGCTCTATTATTGTTGAATATGTCTGTACTTTGCAGTGATTTGCTGACTTAGGCAATCGTTAATAATAATCTTGACCAAAATTTGAGCATAAGCCTACACATAAATGAGAACTTATTAAAAGTAGCGAATTGGCCGCTTCAGGTTTACTATAAAAATAACATCCCGCATACTGTGCCATATCTTGAAGTAAACCATTCACATGTGTTACTTCAATGTATTCACTGCAGCTACTCTTGATATCCATACCTAGTATTTTTCGTGACCTTTCAATGTTACATGTACAACTGGGTGGTAGAGCTAAGAAGATTAAATATACAATTAGACGTGCATCTTTATATATATATATATATATATATATATATATATATATATATAGATATATATATAGTATGAGATATATACAGTGGAAAAAATACACAATTATCTCCCTTTGACCGTGCGTGTGTGTTAGTGTGTGAGCGTGTGAGTGTGTTTGTGTTGTGTGTGTGTGCTCGTGCGTATGTGCGTGCGTGTGAGATCCCGGTAAGGATGAGATGAAATCTCTTAGATCCTAAAAAAAACCACCAATGGGGTAAAGTTTTCATATCGCCCTTCTTTCACCCCCCCCCCCCCCCGTAACCGTTGCTGTAGAGCTAGTCGTCCTATTTAGCCAAGACTTTATTAATACACCGTGTGAGTAGCTGCTCAAAACGCGGCTAGCATTACTTGCCCAACTAATGTCTGGTACCTGATTCAGATTACACACGGTGGCAGTGTGGTAGAGCGCTGGACTGGAAAAGTTAAAACTGTTGAGCATTGTGCTAGCAAAACTGTCCTACAGAATATCCGTGGCTACAGAAACAGATGACCTCTACTTCATCTGACCTCTGACCCCTAGCTTTATAACAGAATCTTTATTTTATCTCACACCTGATTTAAAGCCGCGGTGGTCTTAGAACTTCACTAGCGCCTGATATAAATCAGGGATCACTCATAAGGGTCAATTTAGGACCTTTGAGTTTACAAACGAGTGCACCCCATACGCTAATTAGCTGCTAGCATTATGGGATGGTCAAGTTCAGGACTTATGGATGTATGTCTTTAGTGTAAAAAAGGTTTCCACCTGTAAACGCTGCCTCACCTGTAAACTCTGCCCCACCTGTAGACTCCTCCACCTGTATATTCTGCCCCACCTGTAGACTGCCCCACCTGTAGACTCTGCCCCACCTGTAAACTCTGCCCCACCTGTTGACTCTGCTCCACCTGTAGACTCTGCCCCACCTGTAAACTCTGCTCCACCTGTAGACTCTGCCCCACCTGTAGACTCTGCCCCACCTGTAGACTCTGCCCCACCTGTAAACTCTGCCCCACCTGTAAACTCTGCCCCACCTGTAGACTCTGCCCCACCTGTAGACTCTGCCCCACCGGTAAACTCTGCCCCACCTGTAAACTCTGCCTCACCTGTAGACTCTGCCCAGCCTGTAAACTCTGCCCCACCTGTAAACTCTGCGCCATCACCTACGATATGAAATGTTTTGTTTAATGTTAGATATATACATTGATGCTCGTATTGATTTTTTTTCAGAATGACAGTTATTTTTTTAAAATTATTTTTCATTGCAAAGTAAAAAAATGCACTGCAATACCGATAGTAGAAGAACCATACTTAAATCCTGTCCTGGATCTTAGATCAACGAACGGTGTGACTCAACAATCACAAGGTCTGACCATTGTTGTAGGTTTTTTTTTTTTTTTTGTTTTGTTTTGTTTCTCTATGTATTCTTCTCACCCCCCCCCTCTCAAAAGTCCATCATAAGTAAATGAGCTGATTAACGTCTGAGTCTCATAAACAACTATCAAAAGTAACTTTTACATGTAATCACTTAACTGGTAATAGATGTATCTGATAATGTGCAGGGAGGGGGCGATAATTCCAATGTTTACATTGTTTGATTGTTTTATTTTGCCGCAAATTACATTGGAACAACGTGTCTTGAACCTATTTTTATAACTTAACCTTGGCGAGGCAGTGGTTTCCCCAACCCTAGGCCGCGGTCCGTGGATCAAATGGTATTGGGCGGCCCAAAAAAAAAAAATTAATTTTTTCCTCTGTATTTATTTTCTTCGTGGCATTGAAAGTCAAAACAATAGAAATAGTACACGCCCCCCCCCCTCTCCTAGCGGGCCCAAGTTAAACTACAAACGTTGACCAGCCCGCGGGGAGAAAAAGGTTGGGGACAACTTGATTTATTTCCTCAGATAGGGAGGGGGTGGCATTAATTAAAAAAAATTATTTAGACCCACTCGTAGAAAACCTACTTAAACAAATATAATATAAATAGTAATGAGCCAACCAGTAGGAAAAGATGAAATTCATGAAAATCATTAAAGATATGTAGGAATTTATATATATATATATATATATATATATATATATATATTGAGGTTATTACACTTTACTTTCAGAATCGCCGATCGCAATATTTATCTTAATGTCGTCTGCTGTGATTGTAAATTTCTGATTTACTGACAACGTAATCAGAAGGCATAATGCAAGTTAAGATCTATGGAGAAATAACTCTGTATGGCACGAAATTTACCAAGATCACAAAGATCGTCTGCTAAGTTCCATGTATTTTCCTTATAAGGACAAGTGTTGTTGTTTTTTTTAACTGTCCATCAAATTTACTTTTGTAACTATCCATGAATATTACTTTTGGTACTATCCATGAATATTACTTTTGGTACTATCCATGAATATTACTTTTGGTACTATCCATCAATATTACTTTTGATACTATCCATCAATATTACTTTTGGTACTATCCATCAATATTACTTTTGTTACTGTCCATCAATATTACTTTTGTTACCGTCCATCAATATTATCTTGTTGTCTTTTAATTTCACTTTATCATTGTTATATTATGGTTATATTATTGTTTTATTATTGTTTTTTATTATTTTATTATTGTTATATTATTTTTTTTTCCTGAGCATTTATTATTTCCTCGTTAAAGTATTTTGTAAATCAAATTTTATTCATTGGTATAAAATAAGGTTTTTAACTTCTATTATAGTACATTGAAAACTTTTTCAAGGAAAAGGAAAAATATTTGTTTCAACCTTTAACATAATTTGAAATAATCCTAAAAAAAAAATCATTTAACATTTGAAATAAGAAATGAAGTTTTACCCGATAAAATATTAAAGGAATAGAAACTGTTGCATAATATTTTTTTTTAAGCCAATATTTTTTTTTCAATTGCTGTTAAATAAAGATAAAAAGAAAATTAGTTATTGTCACCAATAACATCACAGACATATTTGTTATAATTAGGCATACATTGAAATATTATCAAAACAAAAAAGATTGTGACATAAAGCTTGTAACAGAGAAAAAACAAAGTTATGTTTGAAATAATCAGGAAAACGAACGTAATAGAGATTTAATATCGTTACAATGTAAATAAAGGATAAAATGTCCACAAACATTTTTTTTTTTACAAACGATGATAATGGCACGCAGTATTTAACTATCACCATCATATATAATAATACTCATTTCCAGTGAGCGTTAAATCGAAAGTAAAGAATTAATACATCAATATTCCAGTTTAAAATACAACCATGAAAAAAATCGGATTTGCCCGAAACCAAAAATAACCTAGCCTACCGATCAAGCATAAGGGGATATAACTCTATGCAAAAGGTTTTGCAGGGTACAGCTGGTAATGACATATTGGTCATCTTTTAATGGTGAGGCTATTTCTTATTTCTTTCTGGCATTCCCCCAGATTTCTTTTTACCTTTCCAAGTCACCCACATTCGACAAAATGTCAATGATATAGCCCCCCCCTACCCAGGGATGTCATATAGGGTGACGCCCATTTAATTCCTATTTATTTTTTCTAATGCGCAAAGCACATTTACTAGCCAGGAAAAGGAGGGCGGGGGGGAACATTAGAATTTAAAGACGACAAACCCATTACTCTGTTGACTTTTTTCTGTGTTACAAAAAAAAAATAATGTGTTATTAGGGTTTATACAAAAACCGACTTTTTGAAAAAAAAAACCGGTTGTCGAATGCTTCGACTTTCGTAAAAAAAAAAAACCTGTTTTTCGCCGCCGGTTTTTAAAAACCGACCCCCCCCCCCTATGGGTTATTCATTAACAAACAAACAAAAATTCACGCTATGTAAGTAACCATTAGTGCATTTATAGATTATAATCCTTAGTGTCATAGTAGATGTCATAATTTCACTGTCAGGGCCGTTTTTTTTAGGAGACTCCCCCCAATCATCTCTTGAGATCTCTGCTTGGGGGGGGGGCTTATAAAACCTGTGACGGTCTTTACCCAGTGCCCCCTCAAATATAAATAGAAGTATCTATTTAAGGGCCCCCAAATCATCTCTGGATGTATATGCCTATGGGCCCTAAGCAATTTCTGGTCAGTCTTTAACTAGAACCCACTCAAATAACAATAGAAGTAGCCTATCTATTTAAGGAACACAATAGAAAGTTCTAAGAACATTTATGTATATCGTAAAAACAGATGAAAAAATAATATTTCACTGAGTTCTTCAAGTAAACTGTTAGTGCTGGTATGTATTTTTATCACAGATGATATTATTTATAGATAAAATAAATTAATGTAGAAAAATACTGACAAAATAAAAAATAATATTTATACACATTAACTTCAAAGAATTTAAATGGAAAGCTCTGAGAAAGTAAATTGTTTACATACTGAAAATATATAGTTTATAAATGAGTAACATAATGAAAGGAAAAGGTACAAGCATTAAAAAACTTTTGAGAAACAAAAAAACCGATATATGTTGTTAATAAAATAATAACAAAAAGTCTTGGATAACATGGAATTTTGATAAAGTGGAAGATAAAATATAAATGACATGTGGATGAAGTAAATTCAATTATAAAAGACTTGATTGAATATAATTAAGACTTGATTGAATGTTATAAAAGACTTGATTGAGCTTAACAAAAGACTTGAATGAATGTAATAAAAGACTTATACAATAAGTGGACATTTCAAATTGTTAGGTATAAGTAAGGATGACGGTTTTACAAATTAATTTATAAAGACTGTCTAGAAGTTGAAAAATTTTAAAACTTTTTTTTTTTATTACCATTTTTGAAAATTAAAATAAAACTCTTTTAAGTTTTCATTTTTTATCACAGCTGAAAAATATTTGTATAAAAGAAAGCATCACATAAAATATATTATCACAATAATAAATGACGAAAAAAAAAATGCCATGAAATGTGAAAGTGGTCTGTTGGCCTCCACTGCTTAGATTTGCTTAGACTGTCAGATTTGCCAACTCTATTGAAACATCCATGAGTTCTGATGAAAAGAACAAAAATATATTTTAACAAAATACTATGGCAACATATTCAATTACATAAACATCCATTCCTTGACATATAGATGTGTGTCTGTGTATGTATATATATATATTAGGGTGCCAATGTAATATATGTAAAAAAAATGTGTTTTTGTTGTTTTTTTTTGCCCACTGTTTAATTATGTTCATATTGGTATTACTACTATGTACTGTACACAATTTCATTACATTTAATTGATATTTACAGGTAGCTCAAGCATTTTGAAGTTTTGAAAATTTTGTCTTTTCAATAACCACAAGAGTTTTAATGGCTCTTTATTTTTTTGGCTCTCCATAATGAAGTGCCATATAAATTAACTAAAATCTTTTTACTAGCAAGTTTATCTGCACATTGTTTTCAAGAAAATTTTATTTTATTTTATTTTTACTATAATATAATAAATTACAAATAAGTCATAAATTTTTACAAAAATAGATGTCAATTATTTAGGATGGGTTGGCCTTAAAAAGAATGCAGCACGCGAAGACAGACTCTCAAAAAGAAAATGAGATTGCATTTGTTGAAAGACCTTTTTGATATTGCTCACAGAGATGCATTAACTATGATAAAACTGCAAGAAGACAAACCGTTTTTAGAAGCACAAAGAGGAAAGGGACTAAGATGGAGCATGGGACCTGTTGACACTAAGCTGGCTAAAAAAGAAGAGCAACATCGGCAGCGAGTTTTAAAAACTAGAAATCAGAAAAAAGAATAAAAAGCTGAACGTCCAATCAGAGGCGTAGCGAGGGGGGGGGGCAAGGCAACTCCACGTATTTAGGTTCGACCATCCAACATTGTGAGTCCACAATCGACCACTACATTGGATCGAACACAAATTAGTGACCGAAATGCCACATTTATTTTGGCTGCAACTGCACAGTCTTTGGGACACAGTACCGCCAACATTGTTCTGAATAAAGAATCGATGAGACAGGCAAGACGAAAACATCGAGAAAGTATAGCCAAGGAGATAAAAGATTCATTTGCTCCAGTTACGGCTCTGACTATACACTGGGATTGCACGATGTTACCTGCTTTAATGTCTAAAGAATCAGTGGATCGTCTGGCGGTATTTGTGTCTGGAAATGGGATCATGAAGCTTCTAGACGTTCAACAACTGCCAAGTGGAACGGGAGAAGCACAGGCTAAAGCTGTTTTCGATTTGATACAGGAGTGGAATTTAGAGACTGGTATTCAGTTCATGTCTTTTGACACAACAGCAAGTAACACAGGTCGAATCTCTGGTGCATGTGTACTGTTGGAACAGGGACTGAATAAAAGTCTATTAAGTTTAGCGTGCAGACATCATATTCATTAATTGTTGCAAAAGTGTTTGAAACATGGGAGCTTTAATGAAGAGTGAATATATGGTATCGGGTTTTTCCAATGTGTAGGAGATTGATTACTTAATGCTTACAGAGAAGGAAGTTGACGGTTGAGTCTAGAGTAGGGAAGGGGAAACTTTCTAACCCGCTAGCTACATCGGGCTTTTCAATTTGACAGCAGGACCTTGGCCTAGAATAGACGGTTGGTGTGTTTGTTTGAAGTCATTCAAGAAAAAAATTAATAATCATTTGGGTGAAGGAATGGAGGGGGAATGGAGGGGAATAGAGGGGAGCAGAGCCAGGATCAAACAACTTGACGTACCGGACTTGGCCAGCGGGCAGTATTTCGCCCTTGACTGGTCAAGAGTAACGATGTGATTTTGTTGATGTGTATTAAACAGGTAATGAAGAATAAACAAAATACTGAGTCAATCGATTATTAGTGTATCGATACCCGTCAAGCTGGCCTTCTGATAAGGTGCCTCTCTAAGCCAAGAATGAAAATATTTCTCTGATGGCAATAAAAATCTCTCTAAAGTAAAGAGAGCTTTGCTGACAAGTTGATCGCCATTTTTTTCCTTTGCCATTTTAATTCAACTTATGTAATATTTTTCGTGAACAGAATTGCTAAATGAAACTTTTAGAATTGTTAAATAAAACTTAGAGAAATGTTATTTAAAAACCTTCAGAATTGGTTTGTAAAGTTTTCTTTTTTTACAGTTGATTCGATGTAAATTCATATCTTCTCAAACAGTTCTAAAAATGTTGTCTTTTTTGTTATTTTGCTTTTTTTAAAAAATAATTATTACGTATTTTGCGGTAATACTGATGCATAGCTTTAAGTAAAGTTTACCTGCGGAATCTTCTTCTTGTGTACTGGTATCAAAGTCGCACTTGCGACAACAGAATAGCTAAGAAATAAAAAAAACTGTATAAAATTAAAAACTAGATCAACATTGCCACAAAAATGAGCTAACAGAGTAAAGAAAAAAGACAGCAAGAATTGCTGATGGAGAAATATTTCAGTACATATTTAATGAAAGTATTAAATTACAACCGCACTATCATATCACTTCCGAGATGAAGTACGACGGATTGATAGTCACTGTGTCATGACCCATACCACAAGAGTACTAACAAAGACATACAGCAGTTTGAGAGTCACTGTTGTATGATATCTTTGAGAGTCACTGCTGTATCACATCACTATTATGAAGAGGCACAACTATTTGAGAGCCACTGCTGTATCACATCTTTGAGAGCCACTATTGTATCATATCACTACCAAGAAAAGACACAATGTTGTGTTGGCTGATGTAAAGTTACGAAATACTAGCAAAAACTTTCAATCAAGTCTACTCATCCGAATGTATAGAGTTTGAGTACAGCGATAGCATGAAGGGAATATTTGTATTACTTAGAATTTAGATTATAGTAAAATATACCACCCACATAGTTTATTAGCTTTAAATCATCTTAATTATTTTATTACCTACAACACATTCTCACCCTCTCTCTCTCTCTCTCTCTCTCTCTCTCTCTCTCTCACACACACACACCTTTACACCAATTATCTCCCCTATGTCCCCCATTTCTCCCTCACCCTATCTCACTCTCTCTCTCTCTCTCTCTCTCACCATTACATCAATTATCTCCCCTATGTTCCTCATGTTTCTCTCTCGCTCTCTCAACTTTAACCTCCCCCCCCCACTCCACATCTACAGCACATTTTTTTTTATCTACAGACTTCTTCGTGTTAAGAACGATAATCTATTATAACTGTTATAAGTTGCTAGATAAAATTTCTTTCTTACAATTTCTATTATCATATCATAATCTCCCCCCCCCCCCCAAACCATAATAATTGTGATTTGTTTTTAAATTATTATTCTTTAAAAAAATTAAGCTATTTATTTTTCAATTGGGGAATATATATATATATATATATATATTATATATATATATATATTATATATATATATTATATATATATATATATATTATATATATATATATATTATATATATATATATATTATATATATATATATATATATATATATATATATATATATTAGGGTGGTTCAAAAAAAATTTTTTTTAGTAACTTGTAGTGCTTTTTGATTTTTCTGTTATATGTCATGAGATAATGAAATACCAACAAAAACTGAGTCATTCTATCATCATTTACTACTGCCTCATGAGGATTAAAAATGGTGATAACTGCCGATTTTCTCGTTTTTGTATCATTAAGCCAGAAAAATGTTGAGGTTTCCACATTGAAATTATAAATGTACTGAGAGTTCCAAACAGTCAACAAAATGTTCACAGACTCTGAAAATTAACATTCATTCAGTAATCAGTACTGCCTAATTGGATTTGAAAATTACAATAACGGCCTTTTTTCGTTTACGCAACATAAACTCAGAACAATGTTGAGCTTTCAACAGTAAAATGTTCACAGAACCAGTTAAGTAACATAAAACACTGTTCATTGATTGAGTGTTGCCTTCTTTGCATCTGGGTACTGTTTACGGTGTGACTCAACAACCTGATACAAGTACTGCTTTTCATCTTCCTTTTTTGTTAATGACTTATTGAAGTTGGTTGCCAATGCAATGCCTTGCTCTGCTGAGTCATTAACAACTTTTAGTGAATGGGCAACCACCTTTGCGTGTTGGTACGCTTCCAGCTGTGGCCACTGCTCAACAGGCAAGTTCAGAAACGATTTGTCGAGATTCAAGACCTGAAAGAAGAAGTGTGATCTGCTTCCAATAAAATAATCAAGTTTCTTATCACATAGTTCTTCTTTGCCAGTGTAATTGATTGACCTTTCTGAAGATGTTTCATGTTCGCTGGCAGTTATAAGACAAGATGCCATCCTTGTCTTGACCTCGGCTGAAACAAAGTCAGAAAACAGAGCCAGTGGCACGAGTTCTTGTCCCAAGTACCAAAGATGGCGTCCAAGTGCCGCAATCCCTGTGACTGCAATGATCTTGGAAGTGGTACGATAGTTGGTGAGGCTTTGAATAAGAGACATATCGTTTATAGGAGCATCACAAGGTGATGTACAAGATATCCACGCTTTGACATACACCAATGTTGTGAACAGTCCAAATTCTAAGCATGCTGTGCTCTCATGTCGACTGAGCTTAAACTGTTCCTGAAACAAATTCAACTTCAGAACATACAGCAACTGTGACATCCATCTAGCATGATGGAAAGCCCCAGGGCCAAACACCTTTTTGAAAATGTCGCTGCATAGGACTTCAAGGATGTGGTGTCGGCAAGCCAACCATAGCAGTTCTTTGCCTAGTTTTTGCTCCAGTAGCACACATGCGCCATTGAGATGGCCGGTGTTTGCTGCAGTTGTATCAAATGACATTCCTGCAATGCTGTTAGTCAGCTCCCAATCAGTGATGGTTTCTGCTGCAGCTTTGGCTATTTGCTCACCTGTTCCTTGTACAACTTTTGGAATAGCCAAAAGCTTTTCAGTTGTACGACCTGTTACAATGATTGCTACTCGATCTTCTTTTCCTGGACCGCCAGCTATTGAAGGAAGCAATTTGTCATCGAAATGTATAACCAGTGGGCCATCTCTGTTGAATGCAGACTTCACATCAGCAGCTACTTGAGTACGATGCTTTGATCTTGTTCTTCTGATGCTGCTGACAGACAAGGACATACCTGATGCATTTTGTCCATAAGTCGTAGCTGCTGCATGTAGAATATATGCAGCATCTCGATTGCTGACACTTGTATGATCTAGTGCTGCAGCTAACTGTGGACTTACAGCTTCATTTGCAGATGTTTTTGCATGCTTTTGCTGTGTTTGACCTTGTGTCAAACTGTCTGATGATTTGCATTCAGGATTGTAGTCACTGAGTTCTGCACTACTTTCTTCATCAAGATCACTAATGTCACTGGTGTCACCGTTATTCAAACTTGCCGATGCTGGTACACTTGCCTGAGCTAAATCATTTAGCCTCCTGTCTTCTTTGGTCCTCAGTTCAGTTTCTCTTTGTATTCTTACTGCTCGTCGACCTTCTACTGCTGTAAGCTGCTGATCTATTTTACCCATGACATACTTCCTTTCTTCTTCAATTTTTATTCGGTTCATCGCATCATGATGAGCAATATCAAACAGGCCATTCATATCAGCTTCAAAATTTGACTCCCTTGCCATCTGAGCTGTGCCACCACGGGTCTTATTGCGACAGACAGTTCTGTGTTTATCAACAAGAAGTTTTAGCTTGTGGATAATACTTCTCTCTTCAGCTGATGGTACTCTTGCTCTGGCCCATATCTCGCAAACCTGTCTAACAGTGACTGTAACCGATTCAGTTTTAGACAGTTTTTCATTATTGTGATGATGATAGTAGACTTATTAAACTTCTCAAGTTGTTGGTAGCATATTTCCATTAAATAACTGTACTAGTTCACCAATCAGATGAACATATGTCTGAGATCTTGTAACAGCCATTTTAAAAAATTGTCTCTAATAAATCAATAGCCAATACCTCCTAGAAATAAATGCAAATTAAGACAAATATTAAAAACTTGTAGACAGTACAATCAAAATGGAGTTGTTTACTGTTTTAAAAGTTAAATATTCTTTGCACTTGCAAAAAATAAGTAACAGTTGACCAGTCTTCAATTTGATCTTTAAGCTGGAAATAATATCGATTTTTGGGACCAAACAAAAAATTCACGTGCTTTGAGGCAGTACTAATTTAACTTCAAATGGAGTTATATTTTATATTTAAGGTCTCTGTAGTACAGGTAACACAATTTTTATGAAGCACTAGCAATTTTTCAACTTATATTTTTTACCTATGCATTGTGAACCACCCTAATATATAATATATATATATATACGTTCAGTCAATAGCAGCTCATATGCTGGTGTATCGTTTTATTGAAACTATTCGGAACAAAGTATGAACATAGTCTAATTAAAACTCTCTTGTACACAATTTTTTTAATAGTGTAATTGAAATACAAACTTATTTGTTAAGAACCAAAAAAATTTCACTTATAATTAACTAAAAATCCCCTCAGCAGCCATAAAGAAATTTGTTGATTTTTGGTTTTTTTTTTTACAATTTTAATTTTATTGTAAAGACTCATCAACTGTGTAAGTACATGAACTATTTGTTTATCTTCTACCCGTGTAAAACAACCAATGGATTGTTTTTTTTTTGGTTTTCTTTTTGTAGTGCCCTTCCTTCATCTCAACATAGTTGACGGTGCAATTATCATGAAGGCACATCTGGACATTACAGATTGTGACTGGGCAAACATGGGGTCGAATAGTGACCCCCCCCCCCCACAGCCTGATGATCTGGCTTCATTATGAATTGCAGATCAATTGTTATTGATAGGTTATTGATAGGCTAGCTACGTGAAACTTCATACCCCCATCCCTTCCACTGAACATTTCGTTATTTTAGTAAAAAAATAATAATTTCATATTATATCTGATGCTAAATGGACGAAGCTGACATGCGCATTAACCTTTGACCCATAAAAAAAATACACATTTAATTATATCTCATGTACTATGGATGACAAAGACATGCTTATTAACTTTTGGGCCATAACGAAAACCCTAGGTTAAAATACCTTTTTTTTTTACAAAAATACATACCCCAGAAATCAATATCCAAATCATTCTCAGCAAGGTCAGACACTGTGGATGAAATGAGTGAACTCATATCATGTGACATTTTATTACAAAACATCAGGTACATATTTTTATTGTGTTTTGAATAAACTATATTCATCTGCTGAATGATACGTTCTCCTCTTTTATATGTAGCGATTGTGGAGTGTGTGAATTTCGGTGTCAGTGTGCGCGTTTTGTTGTGAGTGTATGCGTTGCGTTGTGAGTTTCGGTGTGAGTGTGTGAGGTTCGGTGTGAGTGTGCCCGTTTCTGTGTGAGTGTGTAATTGTGTGCGTTTCTGTGTGTGTAAGTGTGCACGTTTCGGTGTGAATGTGTGAGTGTGTGAGTGTGTGCGTTTCTGTGTGAGTGTGTGAGTGTGCCCGTTTCGGTGTGAGTGTGTGCGTTTCTGTGTTAGTGTGTGAGTGTGCCCGTTTCGGTGTGAGTGTGCCCGTTTCTGTGTGAGTGTGCACGTTTCGGTGTGAATGTGTGAGTGTGTGCGTTTCTGTGTGAATGTGTGAGTGTGCCCGTTTATGTGTGAGTGTGTGAGTGTGCCCGTTTCTGTGTGAGTGTGTGCGTTTCTGTGTTAGTGTGCGAGTGTGTGAGTGTGCCCGTTTCGGTGTGAGTGTGCCCGTTTCTGTTTGAGTGTGCCCGTTTCGGTGTGAGTGTGTGAGTGTGCCCGTTTCTGTGTGAGTGTGTGAGTGTGCGCGTTTCTGTTTGAGTGTGCCCGTTTCGGTGTGAGTGTGTGAGTGTGCCCGTTTCTGTTTGAGTGTGCCCGTTTCGGTGTGAGTGTGCCCGTTTCTGTGTGAGTGTGCACGTTTCGGTGTGAATGTGTGAGTGTGTGCGTTTCTGTGTGAATGTGTGAGTGTGCCCGTTTATGTGTGAGTGTGTGAGTGTGCCCGTTTCTGTGTGAGTGTGTGCGTTTCTGTGTTAGTGTGCGAGTGTGTGAGTGTGCCCGTTTCGGTGTGAGTGTGCCCGTTTCTGTTTGAGTGTGCCCGTTTCGGTGTGAGTGTGTGAGTGTGCCCGTTTCTGTGTGAGTGTGTGAGTGTGCGCGTTTCTGTTTGAGTGTGCCCGTTTCGGTGTGAGTGAGTGAGTGTGCCCGTTTCTGTTTGAGTGTGCCCGTTTCGGTGTGAGTGTGCCCGTTTCTGTGTGAGTGTGTGAGTGTGCGCGTTTTGTTGTGAGTGTGTGAGGTTCGGTGTGAGTGTGTCCGAATAATAATAATAACATCTCATGATTATGTGACTGAATAATTTCAGTGTGCAGAAAATATGATTATGACCTACACGTGGTGGATTAATGATTATTGTCGTAATCAAGAAATGACACACATGTATATATTAAAGAAAAAAAAAGAAAAACTAACAATGGTTAATCATTTCGCAAAACAATAAAAAAAAATAGAACCGCCAACAGATTTATATAAATAAACGCAGAAATTCGCGGCTTAAAAAATAATAAAACAAGTAATTGTCACATCATTAACAGAAATACAAAACACACAAGTTCGTATCTTAAATCAACTTACGTGTTTCCTTCTAAGAAACTCATATGAAAGGAAGGTAAGCACCTGAAAAATAAAAAGTAGTAGTAGCTAAGTGGAAGAAAAATATAAACAATCATTTTGAAAATCATTTTTGGAAAAATTAGCAAAATTATCAAAGGTGTATTAACTCTTCAGACAATTTACGTGAGCGTATGTGTTTTACTCTGTGTGTGTGTGTGTGTGTGTGTGTGTGTGTGTGTGTGTGTTTTTATACCGTGCTGTAGCACGGGTTACCTTATAGATGTGAGCATTTAACTCATCACTTTAGATAAACTCAAGATTCTAGATCAGTTAGACCATGTAAAAAAGTAAAGTTTCCCTTCTTGGCCCTAACGGGTCAAATGGGGCAGACGAAGTGTAGAATTCATCTGTTTCCATAACCTCGGAATATGAAGAGATGGTGTGGTTAGCAGAAATTTCACGTGGAAAAATTCCATGGGCCTCACATAGAATCGAACCCAGGAATCTCAGGTTGACAGTCGAGTATCTACACCACTCGGCCATCCGTCCCCATGTTAGCCCATGAATATGGGTAGAATTAAATGTTGGTTTGACAATATAAAAGAATCGACAGGGTTATCGATGAAACCCGCGCAGGATAGGTGACTCTGGAGATATATATATCTGTTTTGGGTTGCCATGGTTATCCTAACGGCCAGACCAGTTAATGGTAGGATGATGATGGAATTATTAAATATGTATGTTTTAGAGTCAAAAAGTTGTGTTAATGAAAAAAAAAAAACAATGTGAAATTTTCTAAAGAGCAGGACCGGATTTTGATCAATAATCCCAATCGAATCCCGCCCCAAATGAGACCCTTTGTTCGAGGATGAAAGTAATATTCCAACCATTCCCCCCCCCCCACCCCCACACACACGCTAAAAGTAACTTGATGTGCTGCATTTCTAGAAACAGGGAAAATGTGTTACTTCAGATGTACTTACGTGGAGCAGATAGTAGACTAGAATGCCATTGTTGGAAGCCAGGTTTGGGGTGGAGAGTGCGATGAAACACACCCCCGTGACCGCATGTCTGTTTAACACAATTATTGTGTCATTAAGGCTGTAAGAAATAATTTAAAATATATATATATATATCTGTAAATACAAAATTACGGCAAATTGCAATTTTGATTTTATCTGACAAAATATTTATCAAATTTAATTGAGTAAAAAAAAAGCGTGGGTTCTGAAGGAAAAAAAAACATTAAAATAAAAAATATAGCAAACTCATGCTGAAGCTATGGTGTTTTAGCAACTACAATATATATATATATATATATATATATATATATATATATATATATATATATATATATATCAGTCTGATCTGATTGAAAAAACTTTTTTGTTTGAGTAGATTTTAAATAGAATTCTTCTTTTTTTGTAGAACAAACAATACTTTAATGACTGCAGTGTGAAAAGTCCCTGTAAGGATGAGATGAAATCTATTATATCTTATTAACCACTAACGGGACGGTTTTTTTTTTGCAATGACTCTTTCTTCCCCACCATAGCCGATAGTGCAGTGGCCGCGTAGGCACCTCGGGAAATATAGAGGCGACTGTAACATGATAAATCAATTGGTCCTCACCGGGGTTTGAAATGTGCATCATCTACTGTTATACAAAAATTACTTCATTATTACAGACACCAGAGTAACCAGCTATACACCAGTGTTATTAATGTTTACTAGCTATAAAACTGTGTTATTAATGTCTACTAGCTATACAACCGTGTTATTAAT
Source organism: Bulinus truncatus (assembly GCA_021962125.1). Classification (NCBI taxonomy): domain Eukaryota; kingdom Metazoa; phylum Mollusca; class Gastropoda; family Planorbidae; genus Bulinus; species Bulinus truncatus. Next base: position 4,414,667 of record JAGDYQ010000029.1, on the reverse strand, counting down.
GTTAACTAGCTATACAACAGTGTTATTAATGTTAACTAGCTATACAACAGTGTTATTAATGTTAACTAGCTATAAAACTGTGTTATTAATGTCTACTAGCTATACAACAGTGTTATTAATGTTAACTAGCTATACAACTGTGTTATTAATGTTAACTAGCTATACAACAGTGTTATTAATGTTAACTAGCTATAAAACTGTGTTATTAATGTCTACTAGCTATACAACCGTGTTATTAATGTTAACTAGCTATACAACTGTGTTATTAATGTTAACTAGCTATACAACAGTGTTATTAATGTTAACTAGCTATAAAACTGTGTTATTAATGTCTACTAGCTATACAACCGTGTTATTAATGTTAACTAGCTATACAACTGTGCTATTAATGTTAACTAGCTATACAACTGTGTTATTAATGTTAACTAGCTATACACCAGTGTTATTAATGTTTACTAGCTATACAACAGTGTTATTAATGTTAACTAGCTATACAACAGTGTTATTAATGTTAACTAGCTATAAAACTGTGTTATTAATGTCTACTAGCTATACAACCGTGTTATTAATGTTTACTAGCTATACAACCGTGTTATTAATGTTAACACCCTGCTGTCTATAGCGAATTACCAGAATAGGCAAGGGTTTCCTGATCTTCGGTTCCTGGCAAACATGATTCCAAAAAATATCCACCCGAACTGCAAATGAAGCAAGCGATATAAATGTATACATTCATGACATGCAACGATAATACAAACAGTCGCCCCTTGGTTTGTTTTTAAAAGATACACAGGTACTGGGTTATTATTATAGCAGCTTGTTACTGATCCCCCCTCTCCTCCGACCCCTTCCAAATCATTGACACCAAGGGTAATAATATATTCCCCAACCTGGTTCACTAGAAATCGTAACCTTCTGACATGATTTTAGGTCCCCGGGGGGGGGGGTTTGGGGCAAGTAGGAGACATCGGCATTTTCTTGCAACTGAGACCATGACGACTAATTTTTAGATGAAGTGGTGGGTAATCTTTATGAATCGCGGGCCACGGCGTATAGTTAAATTTGACTGAAAGGGCCGGACCTGTGGAGAAGACGGTTTGATTGATTTTGTGTAAAAAAAAAAAAAAGAAAAAGCATTAAACGTCATTTAAATAAAGAAACAGAACATGCAATTTATGATCCACATATTTGTGCTTACAAACAGTGGCGAAACAAGGTGGGGGAGGGGGGGGGAGGGGGGCATTGGGGGCACCCCCCCCGAAATAAAAAAAAAATTAAAAGATTATTTTGTTTTCGTACGAATGCTTGTAATGTAAGTAAGTTGTATCTCATGATGTTTAATACAAGTGATTTGTTTTGCCCCCCCCTCCCCCTGAAAGTTTGGTCTAGTTGCGCCACTGCTTACAAACGAGCGCATATACAAACATGCATTACAGTGCACACATCAACAGATAAACGGTTTTTGCTCGGGCCAGCATAATGTAATATGTACAGACAGGTATACAGTGGCTTTACCGCAATACGTGGTACCAGATATCCAGTGACTTTGCTAACTAACTACTAGTTAGTCGGGGAAGGGGGAGGAGGCTTCCTGAACCCGAACGACGCAATATTTTCCTCGCGCATCCCCTCTCCCCCCCCCCCCACCCCTTTCCACTTAGAAGGGCATAGTCTTCTTCGATATACTCTCGTTTAAACGAGAGTCACGTGATATTTATTCCTTTTTTTTTTCTGTGTAAGTTTATATATGTGGTTTCTTACAAGGCGAAAGTGCCTACCAAATGCACAATCGCAAAGACAATCGCAGAGAGTGCAGTGGTCGAGGCAGACACCACCGGATGCCTCGTGTCGCCGTCTGGTGTCGCTATCTGATGTCGCCGTCTGGTGTCGCTGTCTAACTCTTACAGACGGTTGTTATGGTTTTCTTCCGTCAAGAAAACAGCTATATAAACATTCAAAGGCAGCTATATACACATTCAAAGACAGCTACATGTATATACACATTCAAAGACAGCTATATACACATTCAAAGACAGCTATATACACATTCAAAGACAGCTACATGTATATACACATTCAAAGACAGCTATATACACATTCAAAGACAGCTATATGTATATAAACATTCAAAGACAGCTATATACACATTCAAAGACAGCTACATGTATATAAACATTCAAAGACAGCTATATGAACATTCAAAGACAGCTACATGTATATTAACATTCAAAGACAGCTATATACACATTCAAAGACAGCTACATGTATATAAACATTCAAAGACAGCTATATACACATTTAAAGACAGCTACATGTATACACACATTCAAAGACAGCTATATACACATTCAAAGACAGCTACATGTATATAAACATTCAAAGACAGCTACATACACATTTAAAGACAGCTACATGTATACACACATTCAAAGACAGCTATATACACATTCAAAGACAGCTATATACACATTCAAAGACAGCTATATACACATTCAAAGACAGCTATATACACATTCAAAGACAGCTATATACACATTCAAAGACAGCTATCTACACATTCAAAGACAGCTACATGTATATACACATTCAAAGACAGCTATATACACATTCAAAGACAGCTATATACACATTCAAAGACAGCTATGTATCAATTCACAGAGGACTATATTTTCTATGATGCAATCACACGCACACGCTATCAAAATACTTCATGTTGAAAAAATAGAATTAAATAAAAAGATAATTTTAGTACTTACTTGTAAACAGATTTGAGTCCAAAACTGTAAATAAAACCAAACGACAGACCACCGATAGAGACTAGTAATAGAAAGCAAAGACTATGTCAATGATGGTTTTCACGTGCATTCGCCGAAAATTTACAAATACGTAGAAAAATACAAGGATAGAGGCAAAGATTCTCTGAAGTAACAAAAACGAAATCTAGCTTACCGACTGGTGCTATGAACCCTATCAGAAGGTATCTCATCTTTTGGACGTCTAAAATATTATAGATGATGTATGTGAAGGACATGGTGTAGCCCATGCTGAACAAAGTCAGGAGACTGGCCATCTTTGTTTCTCGGTTCTGAAGAGGAATAAAAAAAACAACAACAACATTCTTTGATTCCTATTTCTGACTGCAAGTCTTGCGTGGGAAGGCTTAGTGCGATTATTGATGGAACAGAATGCCGGAATTGTAGCAGTATAGACCTTTCTCACTTGTATTCCTGCGCGTCAGCTGTCTTTGTGAAAGGGTTATAATGGGCTTCCGGTCGCTTTGTTTATACTTGATTAATACTTAGCTCGATTATTTTTCCTACTTTTTTTGTCTAATATATGATAAAATGACTTTAAATTTAATACCAAAATTTAATTTTTGTGATGTTGACAAGTTTTTAAAGTCACAAAATATCCCGATATCAGAGAGAGAAGTTACGAAGGGTTACAAATACTTCTCTGAGAAGTATGTCCATGACATGAAAAGTTACATTTTACACTAAAATTGTTATTTAAAGTTTTTATAATTGACGATTAGGGTTACCAGCAGGCCCGTAGCGTGCGGTGGGGGGGGGGCAGGGAGGCCGGGCCCCCTGCTTATTTGCTCTACTTAGTAAAATGTATTACCTGCCCCCACCCCTGTTATTGCCTTGCCCCCTGCTGTAAAATGTCTGGCCCCTGCTGTAGAATTTTCACGCTACGGGGCTGGTTACATGTTTAGGGATAGATACGCCCATGCTCATGTACATTATATTATTTAACCATGATTGTTAAAACAGTATATTTTTGGTTAGCATATATTGTGCGATAGATAGTAATTAAAACTCGGTAGTAAAAGGTTTGAAACTACTACCTCATATTCAGTGGTGCAACCAGCGAAAAGTACTGGGGGGGGGGGGGGGGGGCTCACATATTGAAAAAAGACAGTTTAACAGTCTTATTAGTAACTTTATATAGTAAAATATGTATTGATGATTTGGTCTGGGGGCCTGAAGCCCCCCGAATTGCGCCACTGTTCATTATGCTGAGGTGATGGTCAATGTGTTATTTTTCTTAAATAAACAATATACAGTTACAGACTTTAGCTCTAAACTAGGAAGTGTAGTCAAACTATCAGCGAGATGCTATAGAAGCCAGAGAGAAAATCACGAACCTCATAATTTACAGGAAAAAGGAAAAACATATGATATTATAATAAAATAATGTTGCTTATTTAATATTTTTAAAATGAAAATATCTGGTGATTTTTTGGTGCGAGAAGGGAATTTATATATGTACAGCCAGATACAAATATGTTTGAAAAATGACAAATTAACAAAAAACATAGCCTTTTGGTCAAGGAAGTCGGACTACAATGAGTCATATTCAAAATGTCAACTTTATACATTGGTATACAATTGTACTTTTTTACTGAGTTGAAGTTGTTTGCATTAAACACATGTTTAACTGTTTACAGACAGCCCATTAAAATATTAAGATTAAAATGTCGAGAGCATACAGTAGTGTTAGCAGCGGTCTTTAATTATAAAAATTATATCGTATAGTATTAAAAATCAGAAAAACATTGTTATAGTTTTTACATTTAAGATAATAATAAATAATCACACTGAAAAATATATTTATATATTATATTTTGATTATTTGATTTTCATGATTAAAATTAAAAGAATAGCGGCAACAGAAATTTATTATTCGCAAATTCAAGTACATTAATTGGTACCGGAAGTGTAACTAGCCCCTCTAAACAAACAATTCAGTAAGGGGACTACTTTATGAGAAAGGTCTATATTGTAGTTAAGCAAAAAAAAAAGGGGGGGGGGAGGGCGGGGACGGGTGTGGGAGAGTGGGAGGGGCCGAATAACAGTCTAGTTGTGCTAAAATGAACACAAACACACACACAGACACACACACAAACACACACAGACAGAAACACACAAATACACATACAGAAACACACATAGACATACACACAAACACACACAAACACAGACAGACACAGACAGAAACACACACACACAACGCAAACAAACAAATACAGACACAGACAGACACAGACAGAAACACACACAGACATACACAGACACAGAAAGAAACACACACAGACATACACACAAACACACACAGACGCAGACAGAAACACACACACAGACACACACAGACACAGACAGACATACACACAAACACACACACAAACACACACAGACACAGACAGAAACACACACACAAACACACACAGACACAGACAGACATACACACAAACACACACACAGATAAACATTCACAAACAAACATGTACATACACAAACACACACAAAAAATATGCGCACAGACACCCACAAAGTCACACAAACAAACACATTTTACACACACAAATACATTCGCACACACAAACACACACAAGTACACAAAAACACTAGCACACAGACAGAAACAAACACACACACACACACACACAAATACACATACACACAAATACATACACAAACAAACGCACACACACGCGCACACACAGACACAAAACACACACACACACACACACAAAAAACACACACACACAGACACACACAAAGACATACAAACACACACACACAAAAAGACACATAAACACAAGCACACACACACCTCACACACACTAATCTTGCCAACTTTACAAATAGATAAACAATGTACTCACTTCTTCAGTTGATCTAATGAAGATGCCAACCCACACTGCAACACCCATGATGAAACTCCCGGTGGCCGGCAACAGAACATTTTTCTTCTTTGTTCCCCTTTGTTTATTTTAAATGGTAGATAAAATAGATATCTGTTTACATTTGGTTTTCTCAATGATGACATAACGGCAAGTTATTGATCTATATATATTTATTTATTTTTTGAATAAGAGCAGCAAATTGAATCATCTTTAATTTTATACAGAATATACAGAAACGTACTATATATATATATATATATATATATATATATATATATATATAATAGATCGAAGTAAAGCTTGGAACTAATAAATGAAACATTCACACCTAGACATAGGACTACATAAGATTGATGGTCGTGCGATGAAATACGCACATACACAAACTATAAAGATATAAATAAAGATATGTACGAATCAGACAAAATACACACATACACAAACTATAAAGATATAAATAAAGATATGTACAAATCAGACAAAATGCACACATACACAAACTATAAAGACATAAATATATATATATATATATATATATATATATATATATATATATATATATATATATGTATAATAGATCGAAGTAAAGCTTGGAACTAATAAATGAAACATTCACACCTAGACATAGGACTACATAAGACTGATGGTCGTGCGATGAAGCGCTCGACTGTCGACCTGAGGGTTCCTGCTTCGATCTCCGGTCAGGACCAGAGGATGTATCAGGTCATGGTGAATGTTCCCTCTATACCTACTGTGGTGCCTCCATGGCTATTGCACCATCGTCTATGGTGGGAATGAAAGAAGGTCCCCACAAAACTTTCCCATTAGTGGTTTATAGACTCTAAGAGATTTCATCGCATCATTATACACACGCACACACACACAATATAGCAGTAGGCAAGCCGTCCATCTCGAAAGATGATGGTAGCGCTCTGGTTAGTCGTCTAGTCGTTTTTTTTGATAGCAGGTTCTTGAGTGACTCAGCAGACCGATCCTGGACTGGCAGACTCTTCCGCAGTGGCCACAAATGAAGCTGGGTGGGGGACCGAGGGCCTGTTTCTGTCTTGCGGTCTTCCTTCTCTGTCTTTTGGTCTCCTGCTATTGGTTCCTTACTTGTTCACCATTAAGGATGCCTTTGTGAACAGCCTGACGCCACCCACTCCGGTCGTCGGCGAGCTGTTCCCAATTGTCGAGGCTGATGCCGGTCAGTTTGAGGTCGCGTTTGCAGACATCCTTGAATCGCAGTTGCGGGCGACCAGCGGGGCGATGCCCGGTGGCGAGCTCGCCATATAGGATGTCCTTTGGTATGCGTCCATCTTGCATTCGATGCACATGACCCAGCCAGCGTAGACGTCTTTGGCACAGAAGGAGATGCATGCTCAGTGAGCTGGCTTGTTTGAGTACGGCAGTGTTGGTGATTTTGTCCTGCCATCTGATGCCAAGGATGCGACGGAGACAGCGGAGGTGGAAGCTCTCGAGTCGATTTTCCTGTTTGGTATAGGTAGTCCAGGTTTCACTGCCATATCAAAGAGTGCTGAGAATACATGCCTGGCATACCTGAGCTTGGTGTTCCAGTGTCAAATGTTTGTTAGTCCATACTCGTTTAGTCTGGCACATGACACTGGTTGCTTTGGCGAAGCCTCACCGGTCGATCTCGTCATCCAGGACGACTGCTGGTGATGGTGGAGCCCAGGTATGTGAATTTGTCGGTGACCTCCAGAACTTCATTGTCGAAGGTGATTGAAGGTGGAGCTTGGATGCCTTGACCCATGATGTTGGTTTTCTTGATACTGATGGTCAGTCCGAATTCTATGCATGCCGAGCTAGGCGATCCACTCAGAGCTGTAGGTGTTCCTCTGTGTGTGCTGTCAGGGCTGCGTCATCAGCGAACAGCATGTCTCTGATAAGGATAGTGCGGATCTTGGTTTTTGCTCTTAGGGCGGGCCATGTTCAGCAGCTTCCCATCACTTCTGGTATGTAGGTAGACACCTTCTGTAGAGTCTTTAAATGCGAAATTCAGCATCATAGAGAAAAATATGCCGAATAGTGTAGGCGTAGAACACAATATACACAACAAGTTATATATATATATATATATATATATATATATATATATATATATATATATATATATATATATATATATATATATAAAGATTTTTTACCAAAGAACAGCGAAAACAGCTCATGATCGTAACAAACGACGAAATCAGACAAGTTGAGCCAGCTGTAATGGCTGCAGTCGAAATCTGTGCAGTGCTCTGTGAATTAAATAACGGACATCGACAACAAATAAAATTTAAAATTTATAATGGATGATTATATTTATTCTATTATTTTTTTTTTTAGACCTCTGAGCATTTGAGTAATTTTCCACATAAAAGTTAACCTTTATTAAAAGCAAATGCACGAAGATAACGGAGAAAGTCTTGCAAAAATGAAATGAAATATATTAGCGATTAATGTTCTGTGTTAAATCGAAAGTAAAGAATTAATACAACAGTATTCCAGTTTAAAATACAATCATGAAAAAATCGGATCTGCCCGAAACCAAAAAAATAACCTAGCCCACCGATCAAGCCTAAGGGGATATAACTCTATGCAAAGGTTTCGCCTGCAAAACCTTTGCATAGAGTTATATCGCCCGCCCTTGCTCTCACCGTTGGTCATACCCGAAACGATGTGTAAGTGGTAGATAATGGACATATACATGTTACTAAAATTTCAATAGACATATGAACTGTTTGCACGTAAAAATATCATCCAGAGCAATTACGGAAATATGAATCAGCCAAACTACACCCATACACAAATTAAGATGTCAATAAAGATATGTACGAATCAAACAAAATACACACATACACAAACTATAAAGATATAAATAAAGATATGTACGAATCAGACAAAATACGCACATACACAAACTATAAAGATATAAATAAAGATATGTACGAATCAGACAAAATACACACATACACAAACTATAAAGATATAAATAAAGATATGTACGAATCAGACAAAATGCACACATACACAAACTATAAAGATATAAATAAAGATATATTTCAAAAGTTATAGAAAGTAGTATTTATTTATATACTTTTTAAAAATATTCGTTACTTAGTTTCATGGCAGTAATCGCTGTTTTTTGTAAATCGTTCCATCCAGATAATAACCTCTGCATTGCAAATTTTGATTTTTTTCTTGTCAAATTAAAGACACCGCAATGAATATATGCTAACACTGAATTGACAACAGATGTATAATTATGATGATAGCCTCTAAACGTACGGTTATTATTTATCGAAAATCATTGATAAACACAGGGTGTTATTGTGGTACACATGGTGTTATTGTGGTACACATGGTGTTATTGTGGTACAGTGTATCACTATTTAGCTGCTACAGTTTTACAAAGTTGTCCCACATGTCTACCGAGCTTTAAATGGGTACCTGACTTAAGTTGGGTGAGTAAAGGCGGCTGGGCATTGTGCTAACCACACAATCCCTTCATATGCAGAGGTTATAGAAACAGAGTAATTCTACACTTCATCTGCCCCGATGGCCCGTCAGAGCTAAGGGAACTTTACTTTTTACACTATTACAAAGAAATATGACAAAAATGGCGGCAATCTTTTTAAATGATGCTCTTTGTGCTAAGACTTATGTACAAAGAGGGGAAAATTATAAATTTCAACAGGCAACCGTCTACTCACGCTTTTTCCTAATACCACAGGGAATGATGCAGCAGTAATGGGCTATGTAATCTGCATATACTTAATAATTTTAACGATGAAATAATTTAGTATTCATAATAGCTCTGTGTATCTTTAGCTCACCGTTGGATAAGATTTACAATTATTATGCATTTTTTTCTGTTATTTTAACGACAGTAAATTATTACAAAAATTAGGCTTCTATATTCTCCGCAAAGAATAATTAATTACCTGGTCTAGACAATTATCAAGCGCAGCAAGCAAAAAGCAGATATTCATCTAAAAATAGATGCATGTAGATAGTAATTTGAATGTAGTCTTATTTGTTCAAAATGTCATGTAGCGAAGGATATTTATAGAAGGATTCAATGGGAATTCTTGCTTTCTGGCATCATTTATTAGAGATGATTTACGTTGCAAGTCGTCCAGTTAGCTGTGAACTATCTTAATTAGAGAGAATCGATTGCGTCATTATTTTGAATAAAGTAAACAAAAATAAGTGCTTGTAACAAAGTAACTAGTTCACATGTTTCCATAGATATATAAGCGAAGACGGATGGTCGTGCGGTAAACCGCTCGAACTGTCGACCTGAGTGATTTTGTTTCCATTTTCGATCAGGACTAATGAATATTTCGTGTCATGGTTAAAAAGTCTCCGCTATATATCCCCGTGGTGCCTCCATTGTCATTGCACTATAGACTATGGTGGGAATGAAAGAAGATCCTATTAACGTTTATAGGATCAAAAAGATATTGTATATCACCCTTACATGGGCGTCACACAGAGATATAAGGATGTTTTTTGTGCAAATTAGCCTTTAATTTTGTCGGCTTTTCCAGGCTTTTTTTTACTGATATTTAAGCTGCTAACATGTATTTGAAAAATTCTATTACACACGTTTAACCACCAAAAAAAAAAGAAGAAATAAAAGGCATTTGTGCAAAGACTTATAACATTTATCTCTTACTTACTATAGCACTAGCTGGTTCACAGTCCTGGTTGAAGAGGTTTTGGCTAATTGTCTTGTGGATGTCTTCCACCAATTTCACATTCACATCATACAGCCCAATGCTCTGAGCTCTTGCCTCGTACATCACGTCGTAAGCTTTTTGATATGTCTTGAGAAACTGGCGTGAAAATGGTTCCAAAGTTGGCGCTGACAGCTACATCAAAGAATATATATATATATATATATATATAAACACCAACCGATAGCCTTGATGTACCAAGTCGCTCAACTAAAAGGACATACAGTTATTTTAAACTTTTGACAAGGCAGAGCTATCGAGTTATCCGGTATTAATCGAAGCCTCTAGGATAGGATCGAGCTTTGCGAATTCAAATGTGTACGTGCGAGTTATTCTAACTCAAGACACATTTCGTCACAAACATAATGAGAAGTATTTATTGTTTATAACTGTGTACGACTATCGATAAAATAAAAGTTGTTTAGATTCATATGCCTACTTACTTTAAACCTACTTACTTTAAACCTATTTACTTTAAACTACTTACTCTAAATCTACTTTCTCTAGACCTACTTTCTCTAAACCTACTCAATGTAAACCTACTCACTGTAAACCTACTCACTGTAAACCTACTCACTGTAAACCTACTCACTGTAAACCTACTCACTGTAAACCTACTCACTGTAAACCTATTTACTTTAAAAAAAACTTTCTCACTTTAAGCCTACTTTCTCTAAACCTACTCACTCTAAACTACTTACTTGGAACCTACTCACTCTAAGTCTACTTGCTTTGAACCTAATCACTTAAAACCCTACTTACCTCATGAAAAGCTTTGCTTAGTTTCAGAGACAACTGATCCTGTATATCTGAAAGTAAACGAATCAATTTCAAAGTATACTAATAAATTCATTTTCTCTCTACAGAAAAATTACAAAGTATATATATTAGGGCGCCCCAAAAAATGAAGTTTTGAAATGTTGATGTCACCCAACAGAATATGTCTGTATGGTGACAGTAGTTAACCTGCAAAATTTCAGCTCATTTGGACAATGTTTAGAGGTCCCCCAAGAGGTTTAAAGTTCCACATTTTAGTGTAAAATCATTTGCGGTCAAATCTAATGCAGCGTTAATGTTGCATTATATGCGAAACTGATATATTAAGTAACAAATTGATGCTTAGTATTGTTTATAATATTAAATGAAACAAAATATATAAATCTTGAATGGTTTATATTTTTTAATTTGAAATTTAAGTAAAAAATTATGAAAGACAATGTTTTATTCATTTTGTCAAGTTAATTCTTGAAAGAATGTCAATGTGCTTGAAAAATAATAATAATAAGCAATGCAAATAAGCATTCCTACTATTTATTTTGTACTTTGTACTGTAGGGTAGACAAAAATTTAAAAATCAATCTCCAACCCAACCATTTGTGCAGCAAGCAGAAGAAATTCCAAATAATCATCACGTGAATGACTGACCTCAAGTTGACATTTGATAAATTCTTTAATCGAATCAGACACGATTATTAAAGGGGCGGATCTGGCTTCAGGTGTGTGGTTTAATTCTGGCCATTTTTCTCGAAACCTCTTAAAAACAAAATGTCTGGTCCAGTGGATGGTCCAAGACAAACATTGAATGCATCGGAAAGGAGTACTTACAATATGTGATGATGGCATGCCATCCATAATAGATTACGTCCCAGGGCTACTTCTAACATTTTCGATTTAACTCAGAGCCCAAATAACTATGATATATATAACTAGCTGTACCCTGCAAAAACCTTTTGCATAGAGTTATATCCCCTTAGGCTTCATATGTAGGCTAGGTTATTTTTTGTTTCGGACAGATCCTATTTATTCATGATTGTATTTTTAAGGGGGTTTGGGATGTGGTGGTCTTAGTAGACATATACTACGATATATCCAGGTTAAGCTCATTTTCGTCCTTTGGCAAATGACTAAGGTACACTACACCCTGTCCCTCTGTCCGTAGTTGCAAGGAAAACCATTACCTTGCCATTCTGATTGATCAGCAGTAATACATCCTGCTTGTCTGGCCAATCTGTGCAAGTGCTAAAACACTTATTTCTACCGACAGATGCGGCGGGTACAATCACCACGCCGCTCTCTAGGAGTACCAGACACGCATCATGCTCCGCAAGTTAAGCTGGTGTGAAAGGCGCACAGCACCCTGTCATGTTAGTCTTTTATGAGCAATGTTTTTAAATACCAATATATTCATGTCTTTAAATATCAATGATATCAAGCCACTTTATCTTTTGATGTGTAATTTCATTAAGCCTGAACAATAGCACGGTTAGAAACAAAGAATGTTAATAAAGATAGTTAAATAATGTATTAGATTGAGAGATCATGAAAATTGTATTTGATGACGCCATCAATATTAGGTATAAAATGTACATAATTACATACTCTTTAAATCAACGCGATTTTAGAAATATCTATGAACTTTTTTTTTTTAAATCTAAATGGGTAAGGACGTTAAATTAAAAATTGTTTGAATACTTAAGGTAAACTATTTGATTTTCACTCATCTTTTATTTTCTATAGGTAAATTAAAAATGTTAAACTGTAAAATAAATGGTTCTTAACTGATTTTACTTTAACACTAGCTAAAAAAAATTCGAATATTGAAAAACATTTCTTTTTTATTATTCAGTGAGCTAAAAGTTCCAATTGAAATGTGTTAACCATGATAACCCCTAACTGTACGATTGTGTCGATGTCAGTGATGAAAACTTTCGAATACAAACAAACATAACTTAGTATCTCACAAATAATATATTGTTAGAAGATTAATAAGAAATCATGAAATCAATGTTTGGAAACCCCGAATTAATACAATAGAAAAAACACTAGGAGTTTTCTAGCAAATAAATAGCAAAACCAGTTTTCTTCAAATGTATTGAAAATCAATAATATGTGTTCCATTTGACAAATCATTATAGTTTCAGTGGTTCCACTATTTAAATTAACCACTATCACAAACAAATAAAGTATGTGTGGAACGATTTTGAGTAAACATCTAAGATTCTTAGAAGGTAATTTTTTTTTTCATTAAATTCACAACGTAGTTTATCGGCATATAGGTTGAATAGCGCTCGACTGACAATATGAGAGTCCAGGGTTCTATCCAGGTCCTGATGAAAGTAGGTAAAGGGTCCTTTTAAAAAGTTGGTAATTATCTGACCCTAGTACACCACATAGTCCAGTTCCTACATATTCATACAATTTCGGACTTTTGTTAGTGTCTTTTGTTTCAGTTCGCTTGGAGCTTCACAATTACAAACACATGAAAATAAAAATGAGATCTTGGCAGATGCTTACAGTCCTTGTATTGGCAGGTTTACAAGGTAGGTTACAGCTTACAATACATGTTGTAATTTAACATGTTGGACTTCCTTATACAGGTGCCATTCACTGCTTTCTTCGAAACTGATCGACTTTTCTTCTTCGTCACATTGTTAGACAATGGTGACATAATTCAAGAGATAGATATTGTTTACAGAATTCTATAGATATACATTGTTGGCTTAATTCTAAATGTACTCGTTTTTGAAAGAATTCAAGAGTTTGAAATTGATGACTGCCTTCTAGAGATAGACATTGTTGACAGAATAATCAATTAAACTCTTATATTTCGTTAAAAAGCATACGTTTCTTTTTACAGGTATGCTCGCTCAGGATATGTACTGGAGACCAGAACATCCCAAGTGCTATGAAAATGCATTTATAAGGGTTTTTGTGGATTTCAACTCCACACCAAGTAGCTCCGTGAGACTGGAAGTAACTCAAGTTTTCAGATCCAGCACACGAATTGTAAATAATATTTTTTTTAAAAATTACACAAGCATTGGCGGGCTGTACTACTGCTGATTGGGTGTTTGTGGGTTCGGTTGGGTGCAGAGGCGCAACTAGACCAGACTTTCGGGGGGGGGGGGGGCAAAAAATCACTTGTATTAAACAACATGAGATACAACTTACTTACAAATGACTAATTTTGGTCTAATCTTATAATTTTTGTTTGTTTCGGAGGGGGGGGGGAACAAATGCTCCATATGCCCGCCTCTTGTTGCTCCACTGGTTGTGTGTATGTTTTTATGTGTGTGAATATGTATGTGTGAGACTGTGTATGTGTGTGTGTGTTTGTATTTGTGAGTATTTGTTTGTGGTGTGTGTGTGTATGTGTTCATGTGTATGAGTTTGTGTAGGTGTGGGTTGTTGTGTGTGTTGTGTTTGTGCTTCTTTGAGTGGGTAAGAAAGTGTGTGTGTGTGTGTGTGTCTGTTGTGTGTTTGTTTGTGAGTTTATTTTCTGCTAGTGTGCTTGTTAAAGTGTGTATGATAGAGTTTGTCAATGTCTATGGTGTGTTTGTGTGTTTGTGTTTTTGTGGTGTGTGTGAGGTGCATGATTGTGTGTTGAGTATTTATGAGGTTTTTATGTGTGTATTTGTTTGTGTGTCATTTTTTTGTCTATGATGTGTCCGTGTGATATGTGCTTGTGTAAGCTTTTGTTTGTGTGTGATGTGTCCGTGTGATATGTGCTTGTGTAAGCTTTTGTTTGTGTGTGATGTGTCCGTGTGATATGTGCTTGTGTAAGCTTTTGTTTGTGTGTGATGTGTCAGTGTGATATGTGCTTGTGTAAGCTTTTGTTTGTGTGTGATGTGTCCGTGTGATGTGTGCTTGTGTAAGCTTTTGTTTGTGTGTGATGTGTCAGTGTGATGTGTGCTTGTGTAAGCTTTTGTTTGTGGGTGATGTGTCCGTGTGATGTGTGCTTGTGTAAGCTTTTGTTTGTGTGTGATGTGTCCGTGTGATGTGTGCTTGTGTAAGCTTTTGTTTGTGTGTGATGTGTCAGTGAGATGTGTGCTTGTGTAAGCTTTTGTTTGTGTGTGATGTGTCAGTGTGATATGTGCTTGTGTAAGCTTTTGTTTGTGGGTGATGTGTCCGTGTGATGTGTGCTTGTGTAAGCTTTTGTTTGTGTGTGATGTGTCCGTGTGATGTGTGCTTGTGTAAGCTTTTGTTTGTGTGTGATGTGTCCGTGTGATATGTGCTTGTGTAAGCTTTTGTTTGTGTGTGATGTGTCCGTGTGATATGTGCTTGTGTAAGCTTTTGTTTGTGTGTAATGTGTCCGTGTGATATGTGCTTGTGTAAGCTTTTGTTTGTGGGTGATGTGTCCGTGTGATGTGTGCTTGTGTAAGCTTTTGTTTGTGTGTGATGTGTCCGTGTGATGTGTGCTTGTGTAAGCTTTTGTTTGTGTGTGATGTGTCAGTGTGATATGTGCTTGTGTAAGCTTTTGTTTGTGTGTGATGTGTCAGTGTGATATGTGCTTGTGTAAGCTTTTGTTTGTGTGTCATTTTTTTGTCTATGATGTGTCAGTGTGATATGTGCTTGTGTAAGCTTTTGTTTGTGTGTGATGTGTCAGTGTGATATGTGCTTGTGTAAGCTTTTGTTTGTGTGTAATATCTCCGAGTGATATGTGCTTGTGTAAGCTTTTGTTTGTGTGTGATGTGTCCGTGTGATATGTGCTTGTGTAAGCTTTTGTTTGTGTGTGATGTGTCCGTGTGATATGTGCTTGTGTAAGCTTTTGTTTGTGTGTGATGTGTCAGTGTGATATGTGCTTGTGTAAGCTTTTGTTTGTGTGTGATGTGTCAGTGTGATATGTGCTTGTGTAAGCTTTTGTTTGTGTGTGATGTGTCAGTGTGATATGTGCTCGTGTAAGCTTTTGTTTGTGTGTGATGTGTCAGTGTGATATGTGCTTGTGTAAGCTTTTGTTTGTGTGTGATGTGTCCGTGTGATGTGTGCTTGTGTAAGCTTTTGTTTGTGTGTGATGTGTCCGTGTGATGTGTGCTTGTGTAAGCTTTTGTTTGTGTGTGATGTGTCCGTGTGATATGTGATTGTGTAAGCTTTTGTTTGTGTGTGATGTGACCGTGTGATATGTGCTTGTGTAAGCTTTTGTTTGTGTGTGATGTGTCCGTGTGATATGTGCTTGTGTAAGCTTTTGTTTGTGTGTGATGTGTCAGTGTGATATGTGCCTGTGTAAGCTTTTGTTTGTGTGTGATGTGTCCGTGTGATATGTGCTTGTGTAAGCTTTTGTTTGTGTGTGATGTGTCAGTGTGATATGTGCTTGTGTAAGCTTTTGTTTGTGTGTGATGTGTCAGTGTGATATGTGCTTGTGTAAGCTTTTGTTTGTGCGTGATGTGTCCGTGTGATATGTGCTTGTGTAAGCTTTTGTTTGTGTGTGATGTGTCCGTGTGATATGTGCTTGTGTAAGCTTTTGTTTGTGTGTGATGTGTCAGCGTGATATGTGCTTGTGTAAGCTTTTGTTTGTGTGTGATGTGTCAGTGTGATATGTGCTTGTGTAAGCTTTTGTTTGTGTGTGTGTGAGTTTGTGTGTATGTGTGCTTGTGTAAGCTTTTGTTTGTGTGTGATGTGTCAGTGTGATGTGTGCTTGTGTAAGCTTTTGTTTGTGTGTGATGTGTCCGTGTGATGTGTGCTTGTGTAAGCTTTTGTTTGTGTGTGATGTGTCCGTGTGATATGTGCTTGTGTAAGCTTTTGTTTGTGTGTGATGTGTCCGTGTGATATGTGCTTGTGTAAGCTTTTGTTTGTGTGTGATTTGTCAGTGTGATATTTGCCTGTGTAAGCTTTTGTTTGTGTGTGATGTGTCAGTGTGATATGTGCTTGTGTAAGCTTTTGTTTGTGTGTGATGTGTCCGTGTGATATGTGCTTGTGTAAGCTTTTGTTTGTGTGTGATGTGTCCGTGTGATATGTGCTTGTGTAAGCTTTTGTTTGTGTGTGATGTGTCAGTGTGATATGTGCTTGTGTAAGCTTTTGTTTGTGTGTGATGTGTCAGTGTGATATGTGCTTGTGTAAGCTTTTGTTTGTGTGTGATGTGTCAGTGTGATATGTGCTTGTGTAAGCTTTTGTTTGTGTGTGATGTGTCAGTGTGATATGTGCTTGTGTAAGCTTTTGTTTGTGTGTGTGTGAGTTTGTGTGTATGTGTGCTTGTGTAAGCTTTTGTTTGTGTGTGATATGTGCTTGTGTAAGCGTTTGTTTGTGTGTGTGTGAGTTTGTGTGTATGTGTGTGTGTTTATGATGTTTTGTTTATACGTACTTGATAACTGCGTATAAATTTGGATTATGTTTTATTATTTAGACAGTATCAATAGATTACAATATAATTTGTATTGAAATCTATTCACTTAAAGCAAATATAAGCTATTAGGAGGAGTGGGGTGGAGGGGGGTGGCAGGGTTAGGGTGGGGGTACACGATATTGTACAATAAATACATTTGTGAATTATTTTTTACTATAAGAGTAATTACAAACAATATATTTCTTTATTTTTTTTTTAATAATCAAGATAGGTAAGGTACATTACTCCATTCCGTTTATTACATTTATTATATACACAATTAAGTAACTTATACAGTGGCGGTGTTGGAAAACAAATAGAATAGCGTTATGTTTGGAATTAGTATGTATATTGTCTTATCCTGTGTAAAATTTAGGCATGCAATGTTTGGCCAAATGAATGTCTTTTGCATAACTTTTATGTCGGCTGGACATGTATTTGTGAGGAAACTAAAAAGAATGGCATCGCCATTACCATCAGGATGCCGATATAATTGATCGCAAATATCGGATACAAGGTTGTTGTTTTTGACGGTGAGAGAAGAATCAACGAGAGCTGTGAATATAGGATATACCAAATGTTTGGTAACTATGGAAACTTTATTTACAAGTTCGAATTAAAAAATAAAATAACGATCGTAAGTTACATTTTGCGAACAAAACTTTTCTTTTAAGTCAATTGTTTAAACAAAACATCATTACAGACATTGATATATTCTAATATATATTTGATGTATGATAATATGTATCTGACCTTATGTAGTTCTAGCTGTGGGCCCAGGCCTTTTGAGTCAGCGGGTCTAAGACGATAATACTGTGACTCTCCAATGACTCTATCGTTATGCATATTTGAGTTAATTCAGATTTTCCCTTCAGCTTTTAAGACCACCGGGCAGATAAAACGTGCGGGTGTGTGTGTGTGTATATGTGCGATCGTCTGTGTTGGTGAGCGTGCACGTGCGCGTGTGTTCGTGTGTGCGCGTGTGTGTCAGATCCCTATTAGGATGAGATGAAGTCTCTTTTATCCTAAAAAAAACCCACCGATGGTAAAGTTTTCATAGTGCCCTTCTTTCATCTCCCCCCACCTTAACAGTTGTTGTAGAGCTGGTCGTCCTATTTAGCCAAGACTTTACTAAGAGACTGTGTGATTCACTGCTCAATACGCAGCTAACATTACTTTCTCCACTAATGTCTGGTACCTGATACAGATTACACACGGTGGCAAAGTGGTAGACAGCTGGACTGGAAAAGTTAAAACTGTTGAGCTTAGTGCTTGTAACAAAGTCCTACAGAATATCAGTGGCTACATTAACAGATGACCTCTACTTCGTCTGACCCCTGACTTTATAACATAATCTTTACTCTATTTTTTCACACCTGATTTAAAGCCGCGGTGGGCTTGGAACTTCACTGGCACCTGATGGAAATCAGGGATCACTCGTAAAGATCAATTTTGGGACCTTTAGAGTTTACAGACGAGTGCACCCCATACGCGAATTAGCTGCAGACATGATAGGATGGTCAAGTTCAGGACTAATGGATCTTGTTCTTTACGTGTTGGTCTTTTGTGTCAAAAAGTTTCCCCCCTGTAGAATCTGCCCCATCGCCTACGATATGAAATGTTTTATTTAATGCCAGATATAGATACCTTAATGCTTGTATTGATTTTTTGTATTATGAGAATAAGGTTTTTTTTTTCTTTTTTAATTTCATTGCAAAGTGAAAAAATGCACGGCAAGACCAATAAGGGATGATAAATTTTTAATTTTTTTGCCGGATCTTAGGAATCATAGATCAACGGACGGTGTAACTCAACAATCACAAGGTCTGACCACTGTTTGTAGTTTATTTTGTTTCGTTTCTATATGTATTCTCCCCCCACCCCATCCAATTAGCTAGATCTGATTAATGTCTGAGTCTCATAAACAACAATCAAATGTAACTTTTATATGTAATCACGTAACTGGTAATAGATGTATCTAATAATGTGCAGGGGGGATAATTCCAATGTTTACATTGTTTGATTGTTTTATTTTGCCGCAAATTACATTGTAACAATGTGTCTTGCACCTTTTTTTATATAACTTAACCTTGGCGAGGCAGTGGTTTCCCCAACCCTAGGCCGCAGTCCGTGGATCAAATGATACTGGACCGCCTCAAAAAAAATTATAATTGTTTTCCTTTTTATTTATTTCCTCTGTGACATTGAAAAATTAAAACAATATAAATAATACATCCCCCCACCCCCGGGCGGACCGAATTTAAGTTATCAATCGTTGACCGGTCCGCGGGGAGAAAAAGGTCATGGACCATTAGACTAGGGGATTGATTTATTTCCTCAGATGGGGGAGGGGGGTGGTATTAATTAAAAAAAAACCATTCAGACCCACTCGTAGAAAATTAATTTAAATATAATATATATATAATAATACTCATTTCCAGTGTGCGTTAAATCGAAAGTAAAGAATGAATACAACAGTATTCCAGTTTAAAATACAATCATGAAAAAATCGGATCTGCCCGAAACCAAAAAAAGAACCTAGCCTACCGATCAAGCCTAAGGGGATATAACTCTATGCAAAGGTTTTTCAGGGTACAGCTAGTATATATATATATATATATATATATATATATATATATATATATATATATATATATAAAATAGCGATTTAAGTTATGCGTTAATTGCAAAGTAAAGAATTAAAACAACAGTATTCCAGTTTAAAATACAAATCATGAAAAAATCGGATCTGCCCGAAATCAAAAATAACCCAGCCTATAGATCAAGACTAAGGGCATATAACTCTATGCAAAGGTTTTGCAGATTGCAGCCAGTATAATGATTATAGTAATGAGATAACCAGTAGAAAATGATGAAATTCGTTGAAAACCATTGAAAATTTGTAGGAAATATTGTTTATATGTAAATGTTCTTTAACACTTTACTTGCAGAATCTTCGATTGCAGTTTTAATTTTGATGTTGTCTGCTGTGATTTTAAATTTCTGATTTACTGGCAACATATTGAGAAAGGCATAATGCAAGTCAAAATCTAAGGAGAAATAACTTTGTACACATCATGTAGTTATCATCTCTGGCAAGAAACTTACCAAAAGTGCATTGAACGTCTGCTAAGTTCCATGTATTATTCTTATAAGTACAAGTGTTTCTTCTTGTTAATTATCCATCAATATTACTTTTGGTACTATCCATCATATTACTTTTGGTACTATCCATAAAAATTACTTTTGTTACTATCCATCAATATTACTTTTTTTGTATGTAAATATTAATTTTAATGACATGATTTAAATAATCTTGAAGCCTATTCAAAATGTATAAATGTGTATAAGTGTTTGCGTGGTTTATACTGTACATTGATGTTTAATCAGATTACACCAAAGATAAATAAACTTATGTTCTTTGCTTTTAAACTTTGTTGTCATTCTAAATTCATATTATTATAGTCTTTGTTAGATTGTTGTTTTCCACATACATACATTATTCCACGTGAAAATACTGTGTTAACCAATTTGTTTACATTGGTATACAAGAATTTTTTTTTATTATTATTAACATTTATTGTAGTACATTCAAAAAAAAGGAAAAAAGAAAAATACGTTTGTTTAACATTTGAAATAAGAAATGAAGTCTTCATGATAAAATATAGTAAAATTTATAACCCGCGTAGCAATATGAACGCAAAAAAATTCAAGGGCCAAACAGTTAACACATTAAAGTAATATAAACAAAAGTGTTACAAGTTCAAACAATCTTTTCAACTCACGTTTTTTTTTCTAACTATTGGAGATGATTGCCACCAAGTCGAAAAGTAATTCATGAGGCTTCATTAGTTATATTCATGAGGCTTCATTAGTTCTATTCATGAGGTGGTATTCTATTCCAGAGGTTATATTTATGAGCAGGCTTGCGGAGCCGCCATATTTTCATGAGGATTCATTAGTTCTATTCATGAGGCTTCATTAGTTCTATTCATGAGGCTTCATTATTTCTTTTCATGAGGCCTCATTAGTTCTATTCATCGGCAGGCTGATTTCATGGTACTGTTTCTTCTCTGTCAAGGATCGCGCCAGATCTCTTATTTATTTAATTGTAAACACAACTTGTAACAGCTCACAACTGTTCCGTTTATTGCTCAAAAACTCTTATTTAAATATATAATCGTCTAACCCAGTGGTCGGCAAACTTATTAGCCAAAGAGCCAAATATGAACATTACAACAATTAAAGAAAAAAATTGGGAGCCAGATCTGCTTGTTTAGTAAACTTTTATTACATTAAATTTTAGTAAACTAAATAAGTATTACACTAAATAAAACTAAATGCCAGAGCCGCACTTAATGAGCCAAAGAGCCAAATGCGGCTCCGGAGCCGCACTTTGCCGACCACTGGTCTAACCTATGCGTGTATTCACTCACGTAGTTTTCATATCGTGCATTGTGCGTTGTAATACTGTTATAGAAATTTACATTTGGCTTTTATAGCCATAAACATCCTTAAATAGAACGCATACGTCGCACGATATGAAACTACCCTCGATCGGGGATTTCCGAAACTTTTCGCATCAGTTACAGTGTAAGGAGACGACTAATCACTGTATTATTTAACTTTTCGGGGGAACTCCAAACCTGGAAATTTTCGCATCCGTCATTCTAAATACAACAATGATTTCTTATATTATGTCTTTGTTATTTCTGTTCATATCGTATTCTGTTCATGGCTTTAAAGGTCATATGCTCTTTTCTGTTGCAGTATTTCGTATATATCCTTCTTTGTTATCCCTTCTGCTGGATTTCGTTCAGCCACTTCAGCAGGCTTTTCTACTAGTTATTGAATAACCTCTAACACTTATTATCCAACAATGAACATTAGCGCTTAGAATCACATCTTTAAGATAAATTACTATATTAATTATCCGTTCCACCGACACAGTAAATAACTTCTTACTTGCTCCTTCGGTAACTTCCTTATTCCACTACCTTCACACAACTTAACAAAACCTACACCCAACCTCCCTCTTTCTGTCGTGACCTGTACATAACCTCGCCCGCTACAACTGACCAACACTGACCCTTTCTCCACCTCCTTCTCCTTCCCACCTGTCTAATTAAGTAATACCTAACGATACACACTGCTGCTATTAATCATCAGTCCTGACCTACTTTCACTGTACTTACGATTCGTTTGTCTATCTTTCTATCAATCAATCAATCAATCTATCTGTCTATGTATCTAACAATATGTCTATCTATCTATGTCTGCCTATCTCCTTTCATTGTCCCTTACTTTGTCATTCTCGTTTGCTTTAATTTGTTCTATTATACATCAGCAGTCTCAACCTTTTTAGCGACTGTATGTCCGCTGGTACCACCCAGACGTAAATTCGCAAGAAAATGTCCTTAGTTTCATATTGGAATGTGCATACATATCTAAGGCGATTCTTGGGCACAGTGGTTTGGTGATGAGTCCACGCAGTGAATTGCCGGCATTCTTTAAACTCTTGGTCGTTGTAAACGAAAATTACTTATCGGTGCGTACCACTGCAAAACCTTTACTGGTACCCCATGTGGTACGCGTAGCCAGCCTAGCTAAAAGGGTAATGGCTGGGAAAACATCCAGGCCCACCGACAGAAATTTAGGGCCCCTGGGCAGGGATGTCACGGGCATCCCCGTGCTGATATTAATATTTTCAAAAGTTGATAAACCAGCTCAGTCCGGGCTGCTAAAACTCGCCCTAAAACTCGCCCTAAAACTCGCCCTAAAACTCGCCCTAAAACTCGCCCTAAAACTCGCCCTAAAACTCGCCCTAAAACTCGCCCTAAAACTCGCCCTAAAACTCGCCCTAAAACTCGCCCTAAAACTCGCCCTAAAACTCGCCCTAAAACTCGCCCTAAAACTCGCCCTAAAACTCGCCCTAAAACTCGCCCTAAAACTCGCCCTAAAACTCGCCCTAAAACTCGCCCTAAAACTCGCCCTAAAACTCGCCCTAAAACTCGCCCTAAAACTCGCCCTAAAACTCGCCGGGTCCCTGGGCATTGGCTCCCACCCCTGCCCCCCCCCCTCTTGGCGGCACTGGAAACACCCACCATAGATCTGTATATGTAGGTGACTGGACTCGATAGGTTTGGACACAGTGACTTTCATCTGGTGTTTTATTCAGAGGTCTACGATAAATCAGATTATAGTAAAACAAAAAAATAATTAAAACATTTCTATGTATAGCTATAATCTGTTTTTATTTTTTATGCAATGACGTCATCAAAATTTGTTTACAATAATATTCAAATAACTATAATCTCTAACCTGTTTTATTTCTGAAGTGTCTGCGCCGTGGGTTTTGTTATTTTGTTTTCTTCCATTTTGTTTTAACCTCAGCAAGAGTGAACCGTTGGTAATGTAGACTGTTACAGTTAATGTTTGTATTTTTTTTTTAGAATAGAGATGTGTCAACTCTTCAAATTTTCTTTTAACTCAACAAAATGTTTCAATAGGCTGTTGTAACATAAGTTGATACATTAGTCCATGAAACATAGATGGGGGTTAGGATTTTGAACTATGGCAGTGCACACAGAAGAGACAAACAATTCCATTTAGAAACGCATTGGTGAAAACAAAAAAACAAAAAAATAAATATACATGTTAGATTCAGAGACTTAACAATGCACTCTAGACAAATATGTTAGATTTATAAAAATAACAGTGCACATAATCAGACTAGCATATCGGATTAATAACAAATATTAACTGTGTAGATAACTAGACAAAACTACTACAATTTTATAAAAACAATTTCGCAACAGAGGTTTTTTTTTTGTAATTGATTTCAGCTCTTTTAGATAACGAAAAGACCAACTTTTTGATAACGAAAAGACCAACTTTTTGATAACGAAAAGACCAACTTTTTGACAACCAACAGTCTGAGTACCTGATCCATCACCAAAAAAAAAAGAAAAAACAACCAGATTGGTCAAATGATACACCTGCGCGTACAGACGCTTCTGATTTTTGTTATTCTAGCTTTTCAAGGTAGACAACCCAGCGCTGTTCTTATGAATCGAAAGACTTGGCATCCGCCAAGCCCACCCACACCACCCCACTCCCCCACCCCCGGGCTAAAGGACAGAGGAGGGGACCTGATGTATACATTTGTATTAAATCTGGAAATAAACTCAAATGGGCCTGTCAGGCATTTCTTTTAATATGGGCCCCCACCCCACCACAGCTAACTCTGAATGGTACTGTATACAACACTTTAAACGAAGTGGCGTAGTGAGGGGGTAAGGGAGGGCATCATGTCCCGGGCGCTACCCACAAAGGGGCGCCAAATGGTATATTTTACATATATAATATTATATTTTCGAATGGGGGGGTGGGTGTGCGCTAAAAAGGTATTGTGCCCCGGGCGCGAGATAAGCTCGATACGCCACTGCTTCAACAGTACGTGATATGCAGAAATATGGAACAGTTTAAACCTGACATAGTCTTATTCCCTTCAGATAGCTTATTATTGGGGGAACGTGGAGAGGCGGGGGAGGGGGGGGGTTGGAGTAGGAGGGGGGACTATCATTAAACAACACTTAGTAATCACTGCTCGCGGTATACCATGATAAAATATACCATGATAAAATATACCATGTATACCATGATAAAATGTACCATGTATACCATGATAAAATATACCATGTATACCATGATAAAATATACCATGTATACCATGATAAAATATACCATGTATACCATGATAAAATGTACCATGTATACCATGATAAAATGTACCATGTATACCATGATAAAATATACCATGTATACCATGATAAAATATACCATGTATACCATGATAAAATATACCATGTATACCATGATAAAATATACCATGTATACCATGTATACCATGACAAAATATACCATGTATACCATGTATGACTAGCTGACATATATTTCCATGACAACGTCATTTAATGCCATTATAACTCACTGTCATTACCAGAGATTTGTTTGTATGCCCAATAACGGTGACTGTCTGTCAATACCAGCAGCAGTCTGTCAATACCGTTGACAGTCAATACCAGCAGCAGTCTGTCAATATCTTTGACTGTCAATACAAGAGACTGTAAAATATTTCTTGCTATCATCATCACCACTCAATGCCATTTTCAAAATCTGTGCCATTTATACCAGACGCTGTCACAATCACCCCGTCGTCATTGCCACCATACACAACATTCTACACCCTAGGCCACTATCTCTCCCCCTCCCCCCGGGCAACTGTATCTCTGTGCTAGCCGTTAAAACGTCGCCGCCCTATCGTACGGATGGGGGGGGGGGGTACGTTCGTTTGATCCACCACACCGGAATATCACACACACACACACACACACATTTATACCCAGGGGTGAGCAAACTACCACCCGCTGTACACTAACGGCCCGTTTGGCTGCACTTCACTACCCAGTACCCACATACTATCAATGGGTGTGGGAGGAGGTGGTAGGTGGGCGGGCCATCGCCAATTCATCGATTTTCAAAAAAAAAGCTCTTTGTCCAGCCTAATTTTTTTTTTTTATGGAAGACAAAAATATGACCAAATATTTACAAACTGTGTCCACCCCGAGTATATCCCGCAACATTTAGAAATTCCAGACTTTGACATTTTTCGTGTTCCTTTATACGCAAGGAATCTTTATTTTACTTCTGTCCACCGTGCAGAGCCGGAGGCCCTTAAGGCGTATTGGCTTTATGAGCACCCCGTTTGCTTAGAGACTGCAACGATAAAGGGTGAGGTAGCATTAGACCAGTGGTCACAAGATACGGCCATAGACGTCTTTCAAGAGGTAGATGAAGTCAAAACCAAGGTAAATAAAGAGTTGTAAAAGCACGCATCTTTTTTATTTTAGCTATATATATATATATATATATATATATATATATATATATATATATATATATATATATATATATTGGCTGTACCGGAATTCGGCTCCGGCCAAAATCCGGCCATTTTACAAATCCGGCTCCGGCCAAATTTTTGGATTTTGGCCGGATTTTCAGCCGGATTTCTGTCTTACTTTACTGTTTAACTTGTTCTCCTATTATCACCCAGTGAATACTAAACACATCTCTATGGCTGTTACCATTAATATGCCCATAGCAACGATTTTTCTACAGATGAAACTACACATTTTCTTCCGACACATCATATATCATTGTGTGCGGTGCGATGACCTCGTTACGAATGACACAGTTTCATAAGCTAAATATAGCCTCAGCTTTTGGAATCCCACGTTACATCAGTGATGTTTGAACTCATTCTAATAGATCCAATTATTTCATTGGACGGCACACACATATTCCTGCAAAACAGCGCGCGAGGGTTACCCATACCCAGAATTCAATGCATTTTTGTCAACTCTTTTGCTTACTGATCGCGAACCAGTTATCGAATCATTTCTAATGGCAATTGATTTTTATTTTCTTATTGCAATTTTATACAGCAATATTTGAATTTTACGTTTTTTATTCAATTAAAAACTTGACTTTGTTCCTTTTTATAGGTGAGTTAATTTTTAATACTTTTAAATAGCATTATTTATGATCAAAACAGTTGGTAGACTTGGTACTTTACAGTAACAGCTTAATAGTAGTCAGCTAGATATTTTAAATATTTTTTAATATTTTTGTTTAATTGTTTTGTTGTTCATTAGTTTAATTTGTTTTAATTATTGTGTAATTTTTTTTTTTTGTTATCAAACATGAAATAGATGACAGACAAAGGGAAATCCAGTCCAGTTTGGGAATATTTCAAAGAAAAGGAAGGTGACTTATCAAAATGTCAGTGCTTGTTGTGTCCCAGTATCATATCTCGTGGCAAAACAGAGGAGCCAAAGAAGTTTTCAACATCTGCCATGCTGACCCATCTTCGCTCTAAACACTATAAGGAATTAAAGGAATACAATCAAATGCAAATCCTTATGAAGAAGAAGGCAGAAACATCAGCAATGCAGAGATCCGGTGCAACTGCCACAACATCTTCGTCAACTAAAACTCCAGTCCAGCAAACCCTTCCACAACAGATTGAACATACGAAGTTATGGGATATCATGAACAGCTCAGCAGTGAAAATTCACAGAGCCATTGCAAAGATGATAATCACAGACATGGAACCAGTACAAATTGTTGAGAAAAGAGGATTCATTGAACTGATGCAAGTTTTGGAAAGACGTTATACTGTTCCCTCAAGGAAATATTTTGCGGAGCGCATCATTCCAGAGATAAATGATGAAGTGTGTGCCCAACGAACGGCAATGTTAGATCCAGAAACTGCAAGGTATCTCTCATTTACTACTGATACTTGGACAGCAGAAAATACAGTGCAATCATTTATGGGCTTAACCGCCCATTGGCTGACGAATCAGTTTGAAACTTTGAGCTTTGTGTTGGATTGCATGCCATTTGATGGGCGTCACGATGCCGGTGGATTGTTAGCGGCCTTTAAGCAGATGTTAGACAAGTGGAACATTGATGCTCAGCGAACTCACGTTGTAATCAGAGACAATGCATCAAATATAAAAAAATGTTTCCGAGATGCAGCTCTCCCAAGCCTTGGGTGCTTTGCACATACTGTACAGCTAAGTGTTCACGATGGCTTGCTTAGTCAACGAGCAGTGTCAGACATAATTAGTATTGGCAAGAAGCTGGTTGGCCACTTTAAACATTCGTCGTCTGCCACTTGTCGTATAAAGGAGCTACAGGCTGAACTCGGTTTACCAGATCACCAATTGATACAGGATGTAAGCACTCGATGGAATTCAACGTTCTACATGCTACGTCGACTGTGTGGACAGCGTCGTGCACTGACTATTTACTGTTCAGAAGTTGATGGTACTTCCTGTCCAAGTGCACATCAATGGTCGGTTGTTGAAAATGCTGTATCAACTCTGGCACCTTTTGAAGAGGTAACACGGGAAGTAAGCAGTGATGCAGCACGTATTTCACTTGCAATACCTCTTGTTGCAGTTTTAAGAAACCTGTTGACGAAGGACGGTAATGATGCAGGGGTAAAATTTATGAAGTCAAGTCTGCTCGAGTCTGTGAATGAACGTTTTGACAACATTGAGCATGAACCCCTGTATGCAGTTGCAACATTGGTTGACCCACGATTTAAACAGAGATTCTTCACGGAACAACAACTGACAGCAGCCAAGGCAGGCGTCCTGCTAGCATTCAGCAGTGTCACACAGAGTGCTATGGGTGATATTCAAGTTGATTAGAATGAGATTGAGACATCTGAAGAATTGCCAGCTGAACAACCACGTCTGGATACGCCTGGTAGTGGCAAATCAATTCTTTGGGACTGCATTGACGAAATTGTACATACATCAGCAAGTGCAACTAACAGTGAACAGCAGGAACCAAGAGGTATATACATCGAACTACCCAAGTATCTGGCTGAACCAGTGATTAATCGACAGGAGGATCCATTGCATTGGTGGAGACAGAATATGGAGCGTTTCCCTAGTCTTGCTGCAGTTGCTCGCAGGTACTTGGGTGCACCACCAACAAGCGTTCCATCCGAGCGCTTGTTCAGTGTAGCTGGAGGAGTTCTGAACGAGCATCGTAGGTCACTGTTGCCAGCTAATGCTGCTCGTCTTATTTTTTTGAAGTACAACTCGAAGCTGATCAAAGAGTAGAATGACAGTTGACACACAATCGATTTGAATTTGAAAAACTTGAAAACTCTAGACTCTAGAGTATTTTAATTTTTACTTTTTAGTTTTTAGTACTACTTTTTTGTTATTTACAGGAAAATGGAAATCAAATAAAATATCATTTGAATGATTGATTTACAGTTTTAATTGCTATTTCGCCACTGTTGCCACTTTCCCAGGAGCTGATTACTATTAGTGATAACTGAGATTAGCCAAATTCTGCAAACTATCGTTACTACGTATTTATTCTAATAATCCCCCATATTAATTCTAATAAATTAAATAATAATAGCCCATCCCCCATTTCTTGGCCCAAATATAGCATGTTTTAGGTTATTGATAGAATTGTATTTACCTGAGAGGCTGAAACATCCAATAATCCCCCATCCCAAATTTGGGGGGGGGGGAGTATCCAATCTATTCTGATATATTTACAGCTTTACAATAAAGTGACAACCGAATCCGGCTCCTGCCGGATTTGTATTGACAAATCCGGCCAAATCCGGCTCCGGCCGGATTTGAAAAAATGAAATCCGGTACA
>JAGDYQ010000029.1:4361211-4384370 GCA_021962125.1 Bulinus truncatus | reverse complement strand
GCATTACTTCGTTCTGGACCATATATTTATAGCGACAAGATATGACGTAATGGCGTGAATAAATGTGAAGACGCATAGATAAACGTAGATAGGCTAAATAAGCAATGAATGAAACTAGATAGACAACAAATAAACGTAGACTATTCAGGTAACACGTAAACAGGTCGCAGATAACAGACTTAGGTCTAGTAAATTTTACAGTGTATATGCTAAATACCACCACCAATAACAGATTAGGTACGTAACTACAGTATTATCTGTTTTCTAAGGTGTACTTAAGATATTTTTTTGTTTCATAATATTATTTGGAAAAAAGTAGAAAAAAAAAGTTTGAAACTTTGTGTGAAACAGTTCCTCTACTAGATTTGACTGTACATAAAATATTTTATATTTGTACTTTTTTGTTTTTGTGTAGGTAATGTTTAGAAGATTGAATGTTTTGCTGAGCTATGAGTTAAAACTAACCGGTGCATGCTTTTTTTTTGTTTGTGTCCACCCAGTGTCCAGAAGACAGGCGACACGTCGACTACAGGCGGAACGTCAACTCAAACTACGAGGACACCGAGAATGCGGACGAGATCTGTGCCAGCGCGTTCATTGGTCAATATCTGTACGAGTTGTGGAAGAACCAGTGCCTGTGTGACGTCAGAATTAGGGTACATGGATCTGTGCAAAACTGTTTTGAGTTTGTTGTATAAAGAGAATGAATAATATAGTTAATTTAGTTAACGTCAAAGACTTCAGGAGAAATTTCGTTTATCCTTCCCTATCCCTTTTCCCCAAAACATCTGACTTAACTTCCGATCCCCAGTATCACAATCTCGCCTTTAGGGCTGTGTTGCGATGGTCGTTTGTCTGTGGGGAAGCTAGTTCTGAACTGGATACGTGAGGTCAATAATTTATATTTGCATACAGCCACGTGACAAGTAAATACAGAACGACTCAAGTCGGGTGCGATTAACAGCACTTAGACTTTATTCAAAGCAGGTACATATAAACATCTAGTTCTAAAAAGAACTCCTAGCTGGGCCGCTAAGTTACAATATGCAGATCATAAGTATCCAAATAACTCTAAAGGAAGTTTAGAGTCGGGAGTCAAACAGACTCGTATGACGTGGGCCCCTCGGAGTGGGGGAATGCGCGTATAGTCCTGTCCCCGCAAGGGGATGTACTGCTCCCCGATTACTAAAACTCATCTCCTTTTATATCATTGGAACATACTCTGAAACATACATCATGTCGTGTCATCCAGGTGTACTGATGAACGGGGCTCAGTTATCATCTAACCTGGTCCGAGGAATTAATCTCATGGGGGAAAGGGGAAAGAGGGATGTCCGGCGGAGCCGTGTCCACCGTCACGAGGTGTACTGGACAACGGTACCATATGATAAGGCGCGTACGCTCTGTTATCATCCGGCCTGGTCCGGGGAATTAATCTCATGGGGGAAGGGGAAAGATGGATGTCCGGCGGAGAAGTGTCCACCGTCACGAGCGATTGGGTTTACTAACAAGCCTGCGCGTGTCAGTCCATCGTTCGTCGGAGAGGAGACGGGGAGAGGGTGTAGAGATAAACAAGGAGGTTGTGGTGGGGGTATGAGAAGAGGTGGGGGTTAAACGCGGGAAGATGTCTTAAATACTGTTTGTAACATCCAGGTTGGCAAGAAAGCTGGTACCTGGCCCTACAAGATTGTGCTGGCAGCATTCAGGCAGGCGCTATTCTGTCCCAACTTAGGCCACAGGAAGATGCCGCCTCCTGTGATGCTGATATCCCCAACTCGACACCTGATGCAGTGTATCAGGTACTGTTAGGTTATCTATCTATCTATCTATCTATCTATCTATCTATCTATCTATCTATCTATCTATCTATCTATCTATCTATCTATCTATCTATCTATCTATCTATCTATCTATCTATCTATCTATCTATCAAATATCTATACTATCTATCTGTCTGTCTGTAAAATGTCTGTCTGTCTGTCTGTCTGTCTGTCATGTCTGTCTGTCTGTCTGTCTGTCTGCCTGCCTGCCTGCCTACCTAATCTGAATCCTGTCTGTCAGTCTGTCTGTCTATGTCTCTTTTAATCTGTCTGTGCTGTTGGGTCTGTTTGCTTATGTCTGTCCATCTATATTTCTATTAACCCTTCGAACGTTAAAGCACCGTCTTTGAGCTCTGATGTACTTAATGATGCAACGGTATCACTACATTACTGTTAATTGAAAATTCAAGCATATTTTGTCATTTCATAAATAACTTTCTGCGTTCTGTTATTGCTATTTTCCACCTACATATTTGTTTGGGTTACGGGCGAAGCACTATTTATCGGCTGATATTACTTTCAAAAAGGTTTGCCAGTTATCGTCATGTTTCATTTGTTATTATAACGTGAACAATCTGTTTATTTTCTCATGATTTTTAATAATTTTTTTCCCTTACGCATATCGTCCCATATCTTACACAGGATTAGGCTACTTTATTGATGTTGTTGTCATTGGATGGTGTTGTGGTTGGTAATTGGGTTAATTTTCTTTATTCATCAGCGGTGGTAATGATTGCCATGTTTATTAGCATTGATACATCATTGTTGTTGAATAATTGACCATTGATGTTGGTGTCGTTGGTGTTGTTGTTGTGATTGTTGTTGTAGGTATTATTAATTAAATGGTATTTAACGATTTTTACGTGTAGATACATTGTTGTTATTGTTGTGCTCGACTCTTGGTGACTTTAAACTGTTGTTGCTCATCGCTGCCTTCCAGATTCTTCTGTACCTGTACACGTCCTGAGATGGAACACGATGGCATCTGGAAGAGACTTGAACGCTGGCACTGTTTCATGGGCATCTGGAGGGTCATCTGTCTTCCTCGGAAATTTCTTCTCTAAACCTACGTTTGAAAACTTTGGGGTGGAGTGGTTGATATTCGACTGTAGTATTGGTCATATGTGATTGGCGTATGTGTGGGTTATGTGCATATGTGTAGGTTAATTTGCATGTAGGTTATTTTTGAGCGTAGCAATTCTTTGAAGCGAACTGTTTGATATCATTTCTTTGTACCATTCAGTAACAATGTTGAGCACTCAGTATACAAAGAAGACTTTGCTGATTATGGCCGTCAGGTAGGGCGCTTGACCGAAAGGCCCATTAGGTCGAGTCCAAAATGAGTATCGGGACTTTTCACGGGCCCGACTGGTGTTCCTAGGTCCGTCTAGCTAACTTAAGGCGGCGGCTGGGAATCATGCTAGCACAATACCGTAGAACAGCCGTGACTTTAGAAACATATGAACTGTACTGTATATGACCTCGATAAACTGTGTACGCTTTAAAAGGGGAACGTTACTTTACATTGGCGAGTTTGACATTTATGTGTTTGACATTAACGTGTTTGACATGTGTGTGTGTTGGCCATGCGTGTGTTGGCAATTTGGTGTTGTGTCCGTGTGTACGTCGGTTGTATTGTTCAGTTCATAGCCGTTGCACGATTTATTTATATTTAATTGTAAGGTTTAAAACTCGACTGTAAGTGTGTACCATTTTGCTAGAGTACCAGGATACAATACTTTATCCATCTGTTTACTTCAAAGGGATATTAACAAACTAAAATCATATCGCTAATTAAAGATTAATAACTACAAGACGAACCCCCCCTCCCAACAGCCGCCTTTCTACCGCTTTACTAACTTTTGTTGTCAGTGGCGGGAAAAAGGGTGGGAATCCTCCTCGCTACCTACCGGGCTCCATGTCTGAGGAATTGGAGGGTCGGGTTGTGATACAGAATCCTGTGATAAACTCTGGGCCACCATACTCACCAAGCAGCTCCCCTCTTCCACCCCCCTCCTCTCTCCTTCAAACGACTGCGAGAGTCTGCCTCTATCTTTAGACTTTGAATG
The DNA here is from genome assembly GCA_021962125.1 of Bulinus truncatus. Lineage (NCBI taxonomy): Eukaryota > Metazoa > Mollusca > Gastropoda > Planorbidae > Bulinus > Bulinus truncatus. Next base: position 4,380,481 of record JAGDYQ010000029.1, on the reverse strand, counting down.
TTATACACCATACTTCATTACAAGATTTTCCATAGATTTGTCCCCAACCAACTGCGAGAGTCTGCCTCTATCTTAAGACATTGACTGTTCTACAGCATAATTCAATGCAAGATTTGTCATAGATCCAGAATGACGAGATCATACATTTTTCTTTCTTTTTATTACGCCTTCCAGCTGTATCTGGAGATAAGGGAGAGACAAGGCATGTCCGCGGGTCTGCTGGACTTCCCGGAGATAGTACGGGAGCACCTGCTGGAGCTGATAGACACACCCCACTTCCTGAACCTGACCATTGAAGAGGTTTGGAGGCCACTTGCTGTGTGTTCGTAGTTGATGTCGTTCTGTTCATGTCAGTGTATGTTTGTTTTATAGTGTGTGTGTTTGTTTGTAACAGAGGGAGAGACAGAGAGAGAGAGAGAGACAGAGAGAGAGAGAGAGAGAGAGAGAGACAGAGAGAGAGAGAGAGAGAGAGAGAGAGAGAGAGAGAGAGAGAGAAAGAGAAAGAGAGATGTCAAACATAGATGCCTATAAGGATAGCCAGATATATTGATATAAATAGATACAGATATATAAATAGACGTGGATAGATCGATACATATGATAAACATAGGTTGAAATAGACAGACACTGGTACCAGTAAAAAAGATAAATAATAGACAGATACATTGATAAATAATCGATGGGTGGATGGACAGCAAAAAATCAAAATTGATTGTTAGATACAGATGGAGTGAAACAGTTAAGGTTAGTGAGAAATGATAAGGGCGAATGAAAGAAAGAAAAAAAAGAGTGTTGTTCATCTGTCGTCTGCTAGCTTATGTCCGGGTTGATACAATTGTAGGAACAGGAACATAAATGTGTTAAGTTCTCATTTGAATAAATTGACAGACAGTAGGTCAGTACACAGACCTACAACAGTGGTTCTCAAACAGCAGCTATTCGCGGAACTTTCATAAATTAGTTTCCGTTTTTCGCGAGTCACATGTGAGACCACGGGTAGAAGAAAGACATGGTAGAGTTAATTGAATTTATTCTCAATAGAAGCAAATAAAAAAATATTTAAGGGTTTACTGGCAATGGGGGTGTGACCCACAATTTCTAGAACCATTGATACAAAGAGACAGAGGGGAGAGAAAAAATGGAGAAAAACAAAGAAGAGTAATTTTAAACGTTCGTGCTTAGGAGTTATTTGTTCTAATTTCTAATTGTTGGCTGTGATAACAGATGGTTAACTATAACACTATGAAATGCCTGCTCTGTATCCTGACCCCCCCCCCCCCCCCCACACACACCTTTCCAATCGGCAATTGCAATATCATTCACCCCTTTTAGCTGGAAACTCTCCTGAGAGACCCGGACATCATGGTGGAGTCCGAGCTGGACATCGTGAACGTCATCTCCAAGTGGATCGAGTACGACCCATTCCACCGGATGAAGTGTGCAGCCAGACTGCTCAGCCTGGTCAGCTTCGACTGCCTGCCCGCGGAGACCTTGTTCGATATCGTGGAGGAGAAGAAACACCTGTTTGACATGGACGCCATCCAGGTGTTGCTGGAGGCGTTCAAGTGAGTTCTGGTGTACACGTGTATGTGTGTGTGTGAGTGTGTGTGTAAAAGATGTGTTAACACAAGCCTGGCTCGGGGTGCCGAGGGTGGGGGTTAGATTTGGACTACCCAAGCTAGCATGTTCTGGTATATGCATTTACATATGTGTGTGTGTGTGAGTAGAGGAATACTCATGCTAGGGTCTTATTTGAATGTTGAAAGCTTAGGTTAATGTTAAATTCAATTTCACAGAATTTATAATCTGCCACTGTTGGGTCCACTTAGTATCCATAGCGTTAACATTGTATCATTTGGTACATCAAAGTTCAAACCAACATATAAGTTAAACGTTAGCAGGTCAAGGTTACTCTCCTTTTATTTCCCAATGGATTAACAGTTAATCTAATTATAAGCGTGGTTTTCAGGTCTTGGCTAAAGTTCCCGATATATCTCCCGTGGTGACTCCATGACCATTGCACTATCGGCTATGGTGGGGATGAAAGAAGGGCACTATAAAAACCGTCCTCATTAGTGGTTTATAGAATCTAAGAGATTTCATCTCATGCTTACAGGGACTTCACACACCGATCTCTCTCTCTCTCTCTCTCTCTCTCTCTCTCTCTCTCTCTGTGTGTGTGTGTATATATATATATATATATATATATATATATATATATACTTATAAGACGCATTTGTTGTCTGTCTGTCTGTCGGTCTGTCTGTTCCCTTATAACTCAAGATCCAGAAAACCAAAAAACGTGAAATTTGTTACACATACACATAATTACATGGGGAAGGTTATAGGACAGGTTTCGTTTCATCTCGATGGGTAGTTTAATTGTAATTAATTATTTTTATTTTAGTATTTTACTATATTAAAGTAATCTCGACGGCGCCATAGATAAAATTCCTCTGTGACGTCATTTCCATATGACACTTTTTTAAAAGAGGGGTAACTCCCGGAAACTCCAATTGTAAACATGGTGAAATCAATAGTCATATCTATTTACCTATAGTTTTATGTATTCGGAAGATTAAAATTAAAGGTGCACTTTAATAAACCGAAATACGTTAATTTAAATGTTTCTGTGACATTATTAACATTATTTATACAATCTCAATGTGTAGTTTAATTGTAATTAATATTTTTAGTATTTTACTATTCAATGCACAGGGAATTCCCCGTATTCGCGCACCAAGTGAATGTGTAATTGAACGGACGGTGAAGAAAGGGCTAGGGACGGGAAAAAAATAATATTGTTGTTGTTTTTTTTTTTCATGCTGCAAGTACCCGACTTTGCCCGGGATTAAAATAAGGTTTTCTGTTTATTTAAGAAGCGTAATTTGACGTTTAATTGTACATAGAGAGGGAGGGGGGAGAGAGATAAAGATAGAGGGGGCAGGGAGGGAGAGGGAAGGAGGGGGAGAGAGGGGGAGAGAAGGAGGGAGGGAGGGAGAGAGGTGGTAGGGAGGGATTAATGGGGGGAGGGGAGGGAGAGGGAGGGGTTGGAGAGAGAAAGGGAGGGAAGGAAAGAGAAAGGAAGGGAGGGAGTTGGGAGGGAGATAGAGGGGGAGGGAGTGAGAGAGAAGGGGAGGGAAGGAGAGAGGGAGAGAGAGGATAGGAGGGAGTAGAGAGATAAAGAGAGAGAGGGGGCAGGGAGGGAGAGAGGGGGACGGGGGTGAGAGAAGGAAGGAGGGAGAGAGGGAGAGAGAGGGGGAGATGGGTGAGTTAGAGAGGGAAGGAGAGGGAGGGAGGGAGAAAGGGGAGGGAGGGAAAGAGAGAAAGGGTGAGAGGGGTAAGGAGGAGGGAGAGGGAGGGGGAGGGAGAGGGGGGGGAAAACAAAAGGTAAACAGAAAACCTTATTTTAAACCCGGGCAAAGCCGGGTACTTGCAACTAGTATATATATATATATATATATATATATATATATATATATATATATATATATATTGATTGTTACCAATAAGTCTATGTAAAGACTAATTTCAGTACTGTATTTACCTACTCTTGAAATCAGCCTATTAATTGTGCAAGATGTTCATTCTAGACCTAGAGATTATAAAAATCGTTCATTGTCATGTAGACTCCATAAGACTTCTGACTAGATTAGAACGGGTTCCAGGCATACACAGAGAGCTAAAACTAATTAAAAGCTCATTTCCAATAAAAAAATAAAACTAGAAAACTTTTGGCGATCAGTTGAATGCCAAGGGCGAGAAACCACGCAATCACTTCTTTACTAATGCATGGCTTATCGCCCTTTGATCGCTCTACTGATATGTAACTATCCTGTGCAATAACAACAACAACAATACAACCTAACTAGCGGATTTAACTGCAACACTGATGGCAGCGCCGCAAACGCCGCCTCTAAAGGTGAACAAGGGACTAGAACCCAAGAACCATCATTTGGCGACTTTTATCATAGACTTTCACATTCACATCATTTATCTATATAGACTTTCACATTCACACCATTTAGCTATATAGACTTTCACATTCACATCATTTATCTATATAGACTTTCACATTCACATCATTTATCTATATAGACTTTCATATTCACATCATTTATCTATATAGACTTTCACATTCACATCATTTATCTATATAGACTTTCACATTCACATCATTTATCTATATAGACTTTTACATTCACATCATTTATCTATATAGACTTTCACATTCACATCATTTATCTATATAGACTTTCACATTCACATCATTTATAGATATATAAATATTATTTATTTCTAGAGTCTAGCCCGGCCGTTTCCGCCAATCCTTTCATAGTGAAGATTAACACTTAGCCATAAGTTTATATTAATTCATGGTAACATTCCATCTTGGTCCTGCAAGCCGATCAAATATTAGAATCAAATGTGACCCTCGACTCAAAAAATGTTTTCCCACCCTATTCTAGCCTTATTTATTCAGAGCCGCATTTTAAGATTACACCGCTTCTATTGTTTCTTATTGAGTTAGAGAAAACATCATATATTAATGTACAACATGTTGTAAATAAATTTTAAGCATACACATGGTTGTATTTTATTTTGTAGCGGTCATTTGAAATTTGTCAGTTTACGAATTCACCCCCAGAGGTCGTTTTCCTGCATTCAGCGCATTGGCCACAAATTTTTTTACAACTAGAACAATGGCTTTAATTCCCTCGTACACGTTAGAATAAAGTACAGACAAGTAGACTAATGATTGAAATTTAGATCACAAATGACTAGCGGCTTGTTTTTCACTACACTTGACCTGGCGTGACCTACAGATGACCTTAACCTTTTGTTGTGTGGACAGTACATCCAGTTCTTTAGTAAACAGGGGTTAATTCCAGCGGTCTTCCTCAAAGCAAACTATCTACAAGTCCATGAGAGTGTGGTAGAAGATATAAAGCGTAGGGCAGCCAGTCTAGCAGAACTTCAAACTAGTTAAGTACTAGTATAGCGATCAGGGGCTGTGCCAACTGGTACGTGGGTTAGGATTACGCCGATGGAAGAAAAACAATGGTTATTGCAACCATACCTTTACAGTGGGACGGAAGGTCATGTGGTAAAAGCGCTCGACTGTCTACTTGATGTTATCTGGTTCGATCTCCGGTGAGGACCAAGGATATTTTTCAGGTCTTGGCTCAAGTTCCCGATATATCTCCCGTGGAGCCTCCATGGCCATTGCACTACCGGCTATGGTGGGGATGAAAGAAGGGCACCATAAAAACCGTCCCATCAGTGGTTTATAGTCTCTAAGAGAAACAGGGAAAGGTGAAACATTGCGGAGGATTCAGTAATGATTGATTCGGTAATGATTGATTCGGTAATGATTGATTCAGTAATGATTGATTCAGTAATAATTGATTGGTTTTGAACCAAACAAACACAGTTGATTTTTTTGTTATGACTTTAATTTTTTTGGAATGAAATTATAAAATCTGTTATGAGAAAATTTCAACCTTCTCTTAGACAAAATGCTCACTTTTTTTCTTTTAAATTCTTACTCAATAGGTCACACGCACTTAAGCCCAGAGATCGATGCTCCTTTGCTCCAGATAGAGTGAGTGATTGGATGATAAATGGTGATCGAAGACTATGACGTATTAAGATACAACATACATTTAAGGACATCGCATGTGAATTTTGTTTTAAAACATAAACATAGACTGAAATATAGATGATGGTGTCAATATATGTTACATTTAAGATACATACATATAAATAATATAAACAAGTAGATTATATAGATATGTTATTTACAAAAATATAACCAGAATAGCAAGCAGAAAAAAATATTCATATGAATAGAATACACCTAAATACATACCACATACCTAAAAATACAGATAACAGATAGATAACCTTTAAACAGATAACTAATAGAGTTCGATACAAAGATGCTCACATTACATTCTCAGGAATTCTCAAGAGAGAGGAGACTGCCCGCCACTAACGAATGTTCCTCCAACTGCGAGCACACGGTGCCGGAGAACGAGCACGTGAGGCCCATCGACCCCCACGTGAAGTCCTTCAAGGAGATACGGGACCAGTTCGCTTCCCGACGCCAGACGGAGGCACGCCGCATGCTGCCCCGGGGCAACATCGCCAAGCAGTACGTCAACTCGCACGCTCTCCCTTACGACGAAAAGCAACCGCCCTATAAGGGTCCCTGCAGCAACCCCGGCAACAAGCCCCCTTCCCGGAACTCTGGGTTCCACAACTCGGAGAGCCCCTGCCAACCGAAGCAGTGCCCGACGGCCAACGAGACGGTGAAGCCCGTGAGGGAGTTCCACCTCAGCGCCGCGGCCCCGGTAATGAACGTCGAAGGCCCCGCGAACCGGGTCGCGGATTTCGAGAGGCGTGCGTCAGTCGAGAGAAGAAACAGGAACGTCAACGGATTGAAACTGCCGTCAGTCGGGGACAGCGACGAGGGCAACTACAACAAGATTAAACCCCAACATCAGCCTTACCCCAACAAATGTTGTCCACCGAACGAGTGCTGCGTCAAACCCACGGGCAACAACAAGTCGCCGTCGCAGGGGGGCTGGAGCAATAGCAGCCACCCGCCGTGCAAGTCCCCCAACTCAGGCTGGGCGGGGGCGGAGGATGAGTTCGACGGCCCTGGCGGTCAGCCGGGACGGAGAGTGGTCCGTAGGCGCGGCGACATCATCAGAAGCAGCTGCTCCCCAGGGGACACAACCGGTTCAGATAAAAGTGGTAAAAAACGAGTGACATTTACATGATTGAAAGACTTATCTCCCCCTTTGTATATGAGTTTAGTATTGGCTTAAATACATAATTTCCCCAATTAAGCATTACAATAAAGGGTAATCAATAATTCCAGCTGCTTTGCAAGATCATGATAAGACAGGCGTTATGTTTTCAAAATAAAGATGTTTGTCAGCCATTGAGTGAAAGAGGCTTGTGCTCAAACAGTTTTTAGCCAGATAAAAGAATTCATTTGTGTATTTGTTATTCAGTCTTTTTTTTTGGAGTAGTCTTTTTTTACCCACTTATTCCTTTACAAATTACAATTAAGAAAAAGCCAAAATGATCTTAAAAGAAAAAAAGTTTAATGAATGACCTAACAATGACATGAAGTAATAAAAAAGATGAGTACGTTTGATGCCACCACAATGTGTCATTGAATTATTCAAACTTGCGAAGATATACTTTAATTATTTTTAGTGGATTTTCACTTTGTTTTTTTGTAAAAAACTTTTCACCGCATTTTTCAATAAGTGTCATCAGAATAAAACATTTAGCCCTTTAAGAAAATTGTAGCTAGTTGTTGTAGTCTTGTGTGAAAGTCCTTGACAGTGCAATGGCCGTGGAAGCAACACGGAGGACATAGTTTGACGACTGGTAAACGCCGGGAGTTGAGGCCCTAACAAACATTGTGCAGATCCGGCTCACTACCAAAGCGATACCCAGCCACCCAGCAACCCAGCCACCTAGCCACCCAGCAACCCAGCCACCTAGCCACCCAGCCACCCAGCCATCCAGCCACATAGTCACCAAGCCACACAGCAACCCAGCAACCCAGCCACATAGCCACCCAGCCACATAGCCACTCAGCCACATAGCCACCCAGCAACACAGACACTCAGCCACATAGCCACCTAGCCATCCAACCACCCAGCCACCTAGCCACCCAGCAACCTAGCCACCCAGCAAAATAGCCACCTAGCCACCCAGTCACCCAGCCCAGCCACATAGCCACTCAGCCAGGAACGTAGTCAGAGGGGTCTAGGGTGGGCTTAGCCCCCCCCTCGTTCATGACCTGAGCCCCCCCCCCCCCCCGTGCATGATTTGAGCTATTTGACAAAATGTTAATAATAACGGCTATAAAACATCAATCATTTTGTTCAATAAATCAATAATAAAAAAAACTTAAAAGTTTATATTTTGGCAATCATTCATGCTATTTTACTTACATATATCGCTTATCTAATTTTTGGGCATAAAAGATTGTGAATCTTATTAAAGTTCACTTCTGGGTATTTCGGGCAGCATTGGCATTTGGGGCTTTGACAGCCGTGTTTGAGAACAGTTTCTCAACCCTCACACGAATGCTCAACCCATATCGCAGACCAATGTTACAAAAGCGTCTAAGCAATCTTGTTCTGCTTGCATTTGAAAGAGATTAAACAGACAATCTGAATGCTGAAACATTTTTAGGTAAATTCAGTGCTAAACCACGACTTTTACAAATTTCAAACGTATAATAATATAAGTTCGCAACCAGTGCCGACGAGTGGGGGGGGGGCAGCCCCTTAGCGTGAAAATTCTACAGGAGGGGCCATGCATTTTACAGCAGGGGCCAGGCAATAGCTGGGGTGGCAGGTAATACATTTTACTAAGTAGAACAAATAAGCAGGGAAGCCAGACAAAACGCAGGGAAGGACGGCCCCCTAGCCACCCCGCACGATACGGGCCTAGGGGGCAGGAGGGCAAATGCCCAGGGGCCCGGCGAGTTTTAGGGGCCCGGACTGAGCAGGCCAATCAACTTTTTAAAATATTAATATCAACACGTGGGCCCGTGTCTCCCCTGCCCAGGGGCCAGAAATTTCTGTCGATGGGCCTATTTGCAACCTTGTAATAGTTTTATATATTGATATCTTCTGAGGACAACTAGCAACTTAAATAAGTTAATAAAATAACATTGACTTCTGACTTCATTTTTAAACATATGTAGGGCCTATAATAAAATAATAAAGTACAAACTCAGAGATTTCTGAGTGATGTTATTTAATTTGTAAATTTACTTTTTAGCAGAATTTATTTTTTTTTAAATTGAATAATTACGACTGGTCAATTTGTTGTTGATAGATCTGTTCTTCGTTTTCAATATTTTATAAGAAATATCACACGTAAGCTCTATTCGTGCATCTTTGTCGTTCTTCCCGGGTTGTACGTTAAACCAACAGTATAATAATATAAATCAGGTATCTATTATATAACAATTGTGTTGCACTATTTACTATTTAAATTATTTTTAACAAAACTGCAACATGCCACGCATTATTGAAACATAGTTAAAATTATATATTTCTTATTAATAGTTAACAATTGGTTCTAAAATGCACCATTCCAGATATGGAACTGCAAAAAAAATATGTTGTCGAGGGGACTCACTGAGATCCCCTCCCCAAACCCCTCCTCTCCGTTCGCAAGCTTTTGGCGCTTCGCGCCTCCATCTTCGCCCCCCCCCCCCAACATTTCTTCTACCCCACCAGGGGCGGATTTAATGGGATGGGCCGAGGGGCCATGCCCCCCCCCCCGTTATCGCTAGTTTAGGTAATACATCATTAATTTATCGAAAAGTTTTGCCCCCCCCCCGTCTAAATTGTTTAGATCCGTCCCTGTGCCCCAGGATCATTTCTTCGGCACCCCCCCCCCCCCGAAACAAATTTCTCGCCCACCCCCCCGAAAGTTTCTTCGCCGCCCCCCCCCCATCCAATAATCCTAACTACGGGCCTGCACTCAGCCACATAGCCACCCAGCAACCCAGATACTCAGCCACATAGCCACCTAGCCACACAGCCACCTAGCCACCAGGCACCCAGCCACCTAGCCACCTAGCAACCCAGCAACATAGCCACCCTTTGAAATTCATGTGACTGATTCCATTTACGACTTTCAAAAATATATAAGAATCAGATATTGAAATGGAGAGTCAAAAGTAAGGCGTGATGAATATAATTGTGAGGGGGGGGGGAAGGAAGGAAGGAGGACTACGTCAGACTGTCAGGAGTAGGAATAATTATAAAAAAAAAAAGAGAGGTGAATCGTTAGTGAAGAGTCTGACTGTGTTAACACACCTGGTCGATTCACACCGGCTTTAATTGACTTTCAGATTCTTACATACAGGCTTTGTATCAACGTATGATAATAGATCTATGGAGATGAGACACATTGCATTTGTGTTGGGTAGTGTTGGAGTGGGGAGGGAGGGAGGGAGAATGTTTGTTGATAGTTTTGTTTTTTTGGTATGGGCTATTTTATAAACTACAAGTAAAGACTTTTGCTTAAAAAAAAAACATGTTTCTAAAAAAAACTACAATGGATATATTTATTTCTACAAATGATACAAAGTTCTCTAAAATATATTTACCAATTAAAAATTGCAAAGTCATAAATTTCAGGTATAAACACATATGATGAATCTAAATGAATTTGTAAACTTAGCTCATTTATACAAAAGTGCTGTCATTTATTTATTAGACATGACAATATGAATGCGAATTTATTTTTAAAATTTTAAACTTAATTTTATCACGGAAAAAAAAACAGCTTAACAATAACAATATATATATATATATATATATATATATATATTTAGGCTATATATATTTGTTGAACATTACGTTTCCTTATAATAGTCGACCATTGCAAACTTTAGGGTTTCAGTATGCACTCCATTTTGTTGCCTGAAAAGGATAAATAAATGATTAACTCTCATACCAATCTATGTCGACAGAAAAAAAAACGTTTCACTTGGTATCTATAAAATGCATTAAGATCTATTAGGAGAATGACGTTCAGTCAGTACTACTTTGTATGTAAAAAAGAATTAAAGTTTCTTGCTTGAAAAAACAATTATTTATATCTGTCAACGCTGTGTGTTATCATTGAAAATAAAATTGAAATAAAGGAATAATCTTCGGTTTACCTTTTATTTTTTATGTTTTATAGGTTTATTTTCACTGTCACTTTCTGTATCTTGTGTTTCTTCACTTTCTGTATCTTGTGTTTCTGCAATTTCTGTATCTTGTGTTTCCTTAATTTCTGAATATTGTGTTTCTTCACTTTCTGTGTCTTTTGTTTCTTCAATTTCTGTATCTTCTGTTTCTTCAATTTCTGTATCTTCTATTTCTTCAATTTCTGTATCTTGTGTTTCTTCAATTTCTGTATCTTCTGTTTCTTCAATTTCTGTATCTTCTGTTTCTTCAATTTCTATATCTTCTGTAGCTTCAATTTCTGTATCTTGTGTTTCTTCAAATTCTGTATCTTCTGTTTCTTCAATTTCTATATCTTCTTTTTCTTCAATTTCTGTATCTTGTGTTTCCTTCTGTGCTATGATATCTTTTTTTTTTTTGAAAAAGTACAACATGTATATCTACTACAACAAAATTGTCTAGAATAGCAATAATACCTACATCATTTTGCCGTTTTAGTGAAATATAGTTTTTCAATCTCTTAACACTTCGAGGTAATTGATAAACAACAAAACTGCATTAACAAATAATCATTTTCTTTAACAGACCTGGCATCTCGTTTGTCTGCGTTGCTTCGGAAGTTACAGAACCTCGCCTAAAAAAGAGGAATAAACAAATATAAATGATCTATCTATCTATCTATCTATCTATCTATCTATCTATCTATCTATCTATCTATCTATCTATCTATCTATCTATCTATCTATCTATCTATCTATCTATCTATCTATCTATCTATCTATCTATCTATCTATCTATCTATCTATCTATCTATCTATCTATCTATCTATCTATCTATCTATCTATCTATCTATCTATCTATCTATCTATCTATCTATCTATCTATCTATCTATCTATTTGTCTGTCTGTCCGTCTATCTATCTATCTATCTATCTATCTATCTATCTATCTATCTATCTATCTATCTATCTATCTATCTATCCATCTATCTATCTATCTATCTATCTATCTATCTATCTATCTATCTATCTATCTATCTATCTATCTATCTATCTATCTATCTATCTATCTATCTAACTATCTATCTATCTATCTATCTATCTATCTATCTATCTATCTATCTATCTATCTATCTATCTATCTATCTATCTATCTATTTGTCTGTCTGTCCGTCTATCTATCTATCTATCTATCTATCTGTCTATCTATCTATCTGTCTGTCTGTCTATCTTTTATCTATCTATCTATCTATCTATCTATTTGTCTGTCTGTCCGTCTGTCTGTCTATCTATCTATCTATCTATCTCTATCTATCAATCCCTCCATGGCCATTGCGCTATCAGCAATGGTGGGATGAAAGAAGGGCACCGTACAAACCGTCCCATTTCTGGGCATGTAAGATCTAGGATTTCTCACATCAGAAGCACGAGTGACGGGAAGTCAACGGGGGGCCCCCCCCCCCCAAACCCCTAAAAACAACAAACGAACCACCCAAATATGTACACCCTCCTACCAATCTAAAACACATAGCCTCTATCTTAAAATGATTTGTTCATTTCAGTGTGTTTTCTTTTCTGTGCAATTTATTAAGAATCTATTTGAAAAGAAAATTTGTGCTCTTTATTTTAACTTTTTTTTCTTACTTTTTATTTTTATAAATCTTTAAAAATTGCTTGTTTTTCTTCTGCAAATTTTAGCAACCTAGTTAGGCGAGTAACATAAGACTATAAGAGCTTCATAATTTTGCACACATGTGCACCGATGCTGTACTTCAAACATTATTTTGAAATCTTAATCTCAAGGCGTATTTTTGTGCCATTATAAACATCAATATGAAGTAGATATCTTCGTAAAATCTGCGCGTGCGATAAATTTGAACTTTCTCACTAAATTAGAAGAAGAGGTCAGAAATGGACTTACAATACATGCTGACCAAAAAAAAAAAAACAATACACAGCCACAGAAAATGAGACTAACTAAAAACTTGCTTTTTATAAAATCACTTACAATGTTACATGTACAAATTTCTCGTAGTTAATGTAGAATCACTAAACTTTAGAAACAGTAATTTATTAACATAAACTATCTAGACTTCGAATACCTTTCCTTTTTTAGCAACTGCAATATTTCTTTCGTCGTGGTATCAACGGTATTGATGTTTACTGGTTTTGGAAAAGGAAAGATTCAATCGGTGAAATTGTAAGTAATTAATATTCTTTTTTTTATGCTCAAACATGCACGAAAATTAATTTATTTATGCATCTGTGTAAACTCATAATTGTATTATTTTTTTTAGGCGTGTTACCTTTTTTCTCTTCATCCAAAAGATCTTTACCTAGGCTGTGGATAATGATTATTGTTGATGAATAAATATTGAAACTGTAAAATTTATAACATTTTTCATACTTATTGTGAGAATTTTTTTATTCAAAACAAACAAAAACTTAAAATTAAGGTTATTATCAATCATATATATACCTGTAATCGATAATTTTCTTTATTATTTTCTGAGCAGAGATGTGTTCAAAATGTTTCACGGCTATGTAGTCTTCTGATATTGTTGATACTGTGGCAACAAAATTAAATACACTATAGTTGAAATGAATAAGGCATTATCTTATACAAACAAAACTATTCCTTACTAGCCCTGAAATATAACCTGACATGATCGTCATTAGGATACATTATTTCATAATATGCGCATCTATGATTGTATTGATGTCATACTAAACAATAGCTACAATGGCTCTAAATGCGCATCTATGATTGTATTGATGTCATACTAAACAATAGCTACAATGGCTCTAAATGCGCATCTATGATTGTATTGATGTCATACTAAACAATAGCTACAATGGCTCTACATGCTTTTTTCAAAGTTTGTAAAGTTCTGTTAGCCTCTGGGGAAGTTGAAATGTTTCTACTGCCACGTCTTAAGATTTGGCCCAGTCTAGCTTTTAAAAAAACGCTCCCAATGTCCGTCGACTCCCCGGATGTCCTGTCATTTTCTTGTTCCCTCTGTTAATATATCTCATTACTGGTCAAACTGGTTTCTAACATGGTCACTATCCTGTTACAACAGTTACTATTCTAATACAGCTGTTTTTTAAAAAAAAAAAAAAAACTTTATTTCATTCACAGCTACATCTGATTATAAACAAATGTATGTATAGGTTTAGATAGAATTCTCTGTTGGTAAACACTAGGACTTCTCATCACTACCAGATATCGAAATTAAAATGGTAAACATTTCGGGATTTCCTGGGAATATCGGGATTAAACATATCATTTTAAAGAAAAATTTTAAAAAGTTAGCCAAAATAGAGAGAAAAAAATATTTTTACTTTTTTTTTTACAGTATAAAGTTAAACACAATCAATGATTGATTTCACACGAGTAGCGAAATTAGTGAAAAGTCTGTGAAAAGTCTAAAAAGTCTGGGAAAAGTCTAAAAACACTGTGAAAAGTCTGTGACTCAGAATATTTTTATTTTCCTTTTGGCTATGTATCATTGAGTAAAAATGATAACGGAAGTATCCTGAAGAAGAATGCCTAGCCAGCTCGGTCTCCGGGTCCATGTTGTGGACCCAGGGAGATGTAGAGGAATGTTTCAAGCTCAATTAATTGTATTGGTTTGTACTCAATTCTTCTCCCCCCCCCCCCACACACACAAACACATTCGTTCGATTTCAATGTATAGACATTTTAGTTTGGGCAGGTTTTCTCATTATTTGTGTGGATGAATTTGTGTGGCAAAAATTAAACAGCTGTCAAGTCGTATTCGTCTTTTTTATTGTTTCTTATCAATATAAATTATGAAGTCTCTATTTGCGATTAACAAAGAAGTATCGATACTTGCTGCCACGGGTTGTGAGTAATTGGGCGAAAACATTCCCACCTTACTCCTCCAACCCTTGATTCCCATTGCTTACCCCCCCCCCCCCTTACTAGTAATATGTTCCAATCCCCCCTCCTTTTCCTACCCTCCTACCCCTGTTGTTACGTCATACGGCAGGTGGTCAGTATGTGCAGACCAAAGTGGTACGCACCGACGAGGGAAGCGCGATCAAGGAATCTGGCTATGTCGCACCTCCGGATTTTTCTTAAGGCCATTCTTCTACTGTTCGACAACAAACTCCCCCCCCCACCCATCCATGGTGTGCATGTGACGTTATTAGGGTGGTTCAGTAATTGAGGACCAGGACCGTTCTTAGATATCGGGAGGTGGGGGTGGGTGGGGTGGGGAGTTAAACAAATCTTTTTATGTTCGGGGGGGGGGTACTAGACATAAAATTTGTACGGGAGCTCTTAGCTTAATATTTTTTTTAAAATAAATTAAAAGCGTTTTGAGGCCCCCCCCCCTATATTCGTGGGCAGTTGCAATTTTTTTTTTTTTTAATTCATAAGAAAGTAGCTTTATATTCTAGAGTATAGAAAAATGAGTTTTCGAGTAATGCAATGAAACTGCCTATCTAAAATCACACACACACACACACACACACACATTACTATGTCGTCTCTGCATATTTTTCTATTTCAGTCACTCGAGGCTTCATTCACCTAAACCCAATTATATATTCTAATAATTATATTTAAAAAAAAATTAAAACCTATGGACAGAAAAGAATCTAAATTGTAATTTAAAAAAAAAAAAAACAAGTTCAGACAGACTTACTAAAAGGATTTCCAACTCTAGAATCCAGCCAGAAGAAAAGTGGCGTGAATGGTGGTAGGAGAATTCTCGTCTCTGAGTACTGCATGGTCAGTTGAAGTCTCTGATATCTCCAGATCTGGTCTCGTTTACTTTCATTTTCAGTGATGGCATTGCTGTTTGGAAGGGATGCACTGAATTAATTATCATATACTCTTGATTTGGAAAAAAAAACAACTCAAAAGGATGGAGAAGAAAATATTTTAGCTACGAACAATGCAGATGTTGGTCATCTAGTTTGTCAATTTGCCACATTAGACATGATTAAAAGTAGTACATATGTTGAAATAAAATGACTGTAGAAAAAAAGATACATTTAAGTCAAGTAGAAACTTATGTGTGTTCATTTAATTTGTATCTAGTCAATTCAAATAGCATGCTTGGTTTAAACACATAAAATGTGTTTATTACTTACGTGAATAAAGCGATCAGTAAATTAAACATCAATATCTGAACAAACACAGCGTAGAGGGCAAGTAAAACTGGTACCGTGAACCTACCATCAGTAGTAGGACATCTCTGATTGGTCAAATTATTTAAATACACGTTTGAGTTAGCTCCGCAATCATCGCCTGCAAAATTGGCTTTTCAACGACAAAAAAATATTATTCATAAAACATTTAACATGAAATATTAAAAAAAAATTTCAGACTTTTTCAACTGCTATCTTACTTTTAGAAACATGGCATAATGTGGTTAAGTTGACAGTAACTAAATAAAAACAATCAATGACTTCGACCTGTTTCGTTTTCTAAATAGTAATATAATAATTTGCATACAGTTTTGCTGCAGGTGACATTTTAACTTTCAACTTTTAAATATGTTATACCTGAAATTTCATCCAGCCAGTATTCACCCATCATAGCCCAGATTCCTTTGCGGAAAATGTTGTACACGTTTACAGGAGTCAACTCTGTTTCTGGATACAGAATAGATTCTGACGCTATTGCGTAGGCTATCATGAAGATCATCAGAATTAACAGGAAATGAAGGAACGTTTTGACCTGTATCAAAAAAACATTAAGAAATAACAAAAGTAAATATGTTCATAATACACAAATCAGCTGCTTTTATTTATACATCTACTTTTTAGTCCTTTTGTAAAATTGTATTTCATTCTTTCCTGCTATTTCGTTTTTATTTTAACAAAGTTTTCAAGGAACTAATACCATATGTCTGATGAAGA
Organism: Bulinus truncatus; assembly: GCA_021962125.1. Taxonomy (NCBI): domain Eukaryota; kingdom Metazoa; phylum Mollusca; class Gastropoda; family Planorbidae; genus Bulinus; species Bulinus truncatus. Next base: position 4,363,856 of record JAGDYQ010000029.1, on the reverse strand, counting down.
CTAGAATCGGTCCAAGAAATTTACTCAGATAAAAGAATTCCAGGAATCGAAACATGTAGAGCATAAAATCAAAACTGAGTAAATATCGAGCTGATATCATCCACTTTTGTTCATCGGGCTGAAGTAAGGCCGCCCATCGTAACATCCAGGCTGCGAACGATGTGACCATTGTGACTTGATCGATGATATTGAATGGATCCATGATGTACTCCCAACACTGTTTACTGTTTCGGAGGCACATCTTTGAGCAGCACTAATATATATATATATATATATATATATATATATATATATATATATATTATATATATATATATACAGAAAGAAAGAAAGAGAGAGAGAGAGAGAGAGAGAGAGAGATGACAGTTAAATAAAAGATAAACGATAGATAGACGATATATATATATATTATGATAATTACGTAACACGTTTTTTATTTCCTAGCTTCTAAGTCTTATATTTCCACTGCTTATGTCTAAAGAATATCATAATACCACTACATTCAGTACAAAATCAAATTTTTATAACGACGGGCCAGAAAAATGTGGTATTTATTGTGAAGAAACAAGGAAAGATGAAAATTTTCGTCCATGCGGTTAAAAAGAAACGGTATCCGGACAAAAACCCCAGCGGACAAAATCCCCACTGCACCTAACCCCTACATTTGCTATAACATCTATTATTTGGCCCCCATTTTTATTAAAAAAAATATAATATTTAATACCTGGATGTAAAAATATATATTATAAATACGTATTGTTAAGTGAATTTTTGTTTCAAATTTCTCCAATAAGCAGCATTAGCCCTTTGAGCCACAGTGGTCTAAAGTTAATCCCTTGTTAACTTAACATTAACAGGCAGTTACAAGGTAAAAAAACAACAAAATTAAAGGTTTTAGCCCAAGGTCAATACTGACCGTATCTTTATTCTACCTTTTAATTCTAGCGCCAGACACACATTTTATAGCAGACGGTAAAACAAACAACACAGAAACCACAGAGGTCGAAAGCCTATCCTTTATTTAGGTAAAACAGCATATAAAACATGCCTAGTGATAGATTGTGTTGACAGAAATGATATCTCTTATATCGACAAATTTTTCCCTTAGCAATGGTCAACTTCGTATAAATAGAAGTATTAATAATATAGATTTATATTCAACATTAATATTTTGGGGGTTTTGTCCGTGGGGGTTTTAACAGAAACATTTGCATGTTAAGCAGACAAAGACAGTCAAAAAATCACTCAAAAAGGTTGAGAAATGTTTACGTTTTTCACACTATACTGCATATAGCTTTCTCAATGATGACCCCAAATGTAGTACCCCAATCATGTTTTTTTTTGTTATACTGATCCTTGTAATAATGATATATGTTTTTGAAAGAGCTCGCCTTGCTCCTCTGAGTTAATCTTATGTTCTACTTGAATTTGTCAAGATGAGCATCGAGGATATTGACTTTCAGAGACATTCTGCATCCCATTTAGTCGTAGTGTTTATGAGAGCCTGAATCAACTGAATGCGGTTGTTACCCTTGAACGAGCCTAGGAAGCAAGGAACAACTGCTACGAAACTGTTCCAAGCCGTTTTCTTCTTCCTGTTCATAATCTGGGCACACTCGTAACTTTCTATGATCTTCTTGACTTACGATCCGACGAAGATAACATCTTTGACTTTAGCATCTGGTAACTTTGGACAAATATCTTAAAGATAATGGAAAACTGCGGACTCCCTGTCAAGAGCAATAACAAATTGCTTGATGAGACCTAACCTATTGTGCATCACCTTATGAGGTTACATCAGCTGTTTCCACTTGATGATGCTCTTTCCACAGAGAATCTTGTCCGTTGTGGCGAGTTATTTTTGTGATAGAGTGCCACAATGACACGTCTTTCCCAGAGGTAAATGAAACAAGAAAATTTCGTAAAACTGCTTTGAAGGTCCATCAGGAATTACGACAATTTTAAGTCTCCGATGACCTCCAATCCATAATTATTATACTTCAAGTCAACATCTCAACACTGATGTAGTTCTCATTAAGATGCACAAAGTTAGCAATAGGGAGAGACGGTTAGTTCATTTCGTTCTCAAGCCACGCGGCTTTGAGGCTCTGGAATGAATAGCTTATGAATTAGCGCCATTCACTCGGGGTTACGGCGATACCTATAGCCTCGAATAGACCGGTCACATTGTTTTCATAAACACAGCCCTACTTTCCGACTGAACAATATGGAAAATGTTACGTGCATCTTTCTTGTGAATTGCACGCTTTCATCCAACAACTTCCACTGCTTGAGTCTGGATGTCAAAAAATCAGCATTTTACTTGGTTAGACCAAGGTCTCTGATCAGATAGTTGACGTCTTTCAGTTTAGTGGTGTAACATTCTCTCCTCATTCACATCTGTCAAATCGTAATCTAGTTCTCCAATATCTTACTCGCTGTCAGAATAGCTGCTGTCTTCTGAAGATGGCTGATCCCTCTTAGAGATGTGGTAACTTGCAGATCGGGGTAGTGGGGTACTGTGCAATGGATGTAGAAATGTCTGGATAAATGTTTCGAGGTGCATGCTTACCAGTGTGACGTTTGGTAGGATCCACTATATACAATTAATAGTTGCTTGAGTGGTCAGCTGGTAGCTGTCAAAA
>JAGDYQ010000029.1:4267936-4360711 GCA_021962125.1 Bulinus truncatus | reverse complement strand
GGATATATTGGTGGATGGGTGGATCGATGGATGGATAGTTAAGGGGACGGATGGTCGTGCGGTAACGCGCTCGACTGTCGATCTGAAGGTACCTGGTTCGATCTCCGGTGAGGACCAAGGAAATTTTTCAGGTCTTGGCTCAAGTTCCCGATATATCTCCCGTGGTGCCTCCATGGCCATTGCACTATCGGCTATGGTGGGGATGAAAGAAGGGCACCATAAAACCGTCCCATTAGTGGTTTATAGGATCTAAGGGATTTCATCTCATCCTTACAGGGACTTTACACATGGATGGATAGTTAGATACCTCGGTATGTTTGCTGTTGTTGCTCCACTTCTGTCTCTGCCAATGAAATGTGCTTTGTGTGTTGTGTGCTTGATCTTCTGTCATTTGTAATAGTTATCGAAAAATTGGACCAATCATATTACAAGAATAATTTATTATGTCAATAAATAAAAAAAAAAAAAGAGTTCATAGCGAGTGTCACGTACATGAAGAGACACCTTATTAATGAAAGCCTATTTTTAAAAACCTGCATCAGGGCCGAAGCAGAAAACAATTGTGGCCCCCGACAAAGTGTGCACCCCGCCCCCAGCCTTTTCCCGATCCTCACAAAAAGAAATATTCTTTATTGCAGGATAATAAAATGAATAAATCAAAGTTTGGCTGCCTCCCTAAAAAGAAATTATAACAACCCGAGTGGTATATCTAGAAACTAATGTTACTCTTCATCACCCTATGGTCCCACAGTCAAGTAAAGTTCCCTTGATTCCCCGAAGGGCTCATCTAGGCAGATGATGTATAGAATTCATCTGTATCAGTAATCTCTGCATATAAAGGGATTGTCTGGTTAACACAACGCCCACCGCTTTTGTCCCCCCCCCCCCAACCCAACTTAGGCTATATATCCATTTAAAGTTGGGTGAACTTTGGAACTTACATCAGGACCTGACGAAATCCCAAGGTTCTCACTGAGATTCGAACCCAGGACTCTCCTTTCGACAGTCGAGCGCTCTACATCGCACGATCACCCATCCCCTATGGTCCCACAGGAAGTTAAGGAAAATTTACTGCTACTCATAATGTTACTTTGTGTGAAGGAATAACATGTTTATAGTTAAATCTTCGCAAGAAAACATTCTACAAAATTAAAAAAAACGACAGACAATAAGCAGAATGTAATTTACCTGTTTCTAAAAGTACTTGTTGCATTTCCTGGTCTTTGTTGTTAACGTTTGCCAATTTTTGAGAAGTCTTGAGAAGAGAAACAAAGTGCAGAATGAAAATTATTCATATTAATTATAATTTTGGCGTAGGCCAAGTACTTAAGATGAATTTTCAGTTTCGGTACTTATGTTGCCTTAGTTAACATAAAAATCAAATTACACGCAATTGTATTCTTAAATGACAAAATAAAAACATTTGAAACCACCAAGAATTCTTCCAAGTTATAATTTCTAACTAAAAGAAAAGTTACAAGAATATTCATGGCTGTTTCTCCTTCAGCTGTGTCTGACAGGTCCGATAATAAGAGTACTGTGTATTATTTCTAGTTTCAGTCGGTTGATTGTCCACCTTTTTTTCACCAAGTCTTTCATTAGATCAACTATAGGCTATTGAATCAGTCGATTTCTGAACGAAAGTCAATATTTTCACCGTGCGATTTAATATTGTAAAACGTTATTTTATTTATTTACTTAATTTTTATATAATTGATGCATTTCAATTAAAAATTACAAAACACATAACGAATTAATATAAAACTCATTGTATTGTCGTTTTGCCATTCTTTAGGAGAAATAATTTACTTTATATACCCTAGATTAGTGGTTCCCAACCTTTATCTCGTCGTGGACCTGTCTACTTTTGATACATTTTACCGCGGCCCGCATGGTGGGGGGGGGGGCGACTTTGATTTTTTAAAAATATTTTATACTGGCTGTACCCTGCAAAACCTTTGCATAGAGTTATATTAGGCTTGATCGGTAGGCTAGGTTATTTTTGGTTTCGGGCAGATCCGGTTTGTTCATAATTGTATTTTAAACTGGAATACTGTTGTATTAATTCTTTACATTCGATTTAACGCTGAACCCAATTCGCTATTATTTTATTAGGTTGTTTTGATTTACAACGCCTCTGCAGGCCACAGCTGTTAAGCTCACGGTTAACCTTTCTTCCATAGAAAATCGCACAATCCCCGAGAGAAGTAGAAGAATAAAAATAAAAAGGAAAGAATTGAATCTTTCTTGGGCTGCACAGAACCATTTGATACACGGACCGGTAACTGGCTGCGGCCCGGGGATTGGGGGAATCACTTTCCTAAAGCATCATCATATATAATAATACTCATTTCCAGTCTGAGTTAAATCGAAAGTAAAGAATTAATACAACAGTATTCCAGTTTAAAATACAACCATGAAAAAAATCGGATCTCCCCGAAACCAAAAAATAACCTAGCCTATCGATCAAGCATAAGGGGATATAACTCTATGCAAAGGTTTTGCACGGTACGGCTAGTCTAAATATATCTTGGTCTCAGTGTGACTTAATTCAGCTTATACAGGGTTTGCATCGGGAAGTGAGGTACCTATTGGACAACACTTCGGTCACCATCTTAGGTTGAAATATTTTGTCAGGCCTTAAATCTCAGAGGATAATACACTGGATTAGTGGGATCTATCCACTTGGGGCAATAATCCCTGTTTGTCTAATAACGCCCTGAGTAAGGTAACACATACAAAAACATTTATTGTATTGTAACACTATAAAATGTTTAAATATCTGATTTATATATATACATTAGGGTTAGTACTTTTTTCATTTTTTTTCAGAATCTTATTTTACATGGCATTTTTTAATGAACAATTGTGAACAAAATATAAAAATAATATTAATTTATTTTTCACTCAAAAAAACCTTCCCCACCAACGCCATCTTGTGTTTACATATAAGAAGCGTTTTTCAATAAAATTACTTCTTTGATGGATTGCGCAATAACAAACATTTAATTACATTAATTACATCCAGGAACTTTATAGGGTATTTTTTACCTCCATGTCTGAAACAAAATAAATAAAAGTGCACTGTTTTAATGTATTATGCGTCTACTGCAACTTTACCAAAAATGGTCAAATCTTATGAACCTTTGTTTGGTAATTGTCATGAAAGGTCTGCTTAGTTGATTTGGGAATATAGTATTCTGTTATTTCAATTTTATTCAACTGTAATCGTCTGCTTGTAATTAATTTTGTAGGAAAGCAAATTTGTCAACAAATAAAGCTTGTAAAGTATTAAAAATATTAAGCGAACACTCTACCAATATTGAAGCTCCTTCGCAGTCAGGAGTGTATAAGGCAACCCATAAAGAAGCAGAATTGTTGAAGTTGCAATTTAAAAACAGCTTACAAAATTTTGAATGGTGCATACATTTTGACAGAAAAAGAATAGAAGGAGAAAAACAAGTTGTTTTACTGAAAAACGTTGAAAAAGAAATTCGATTAGCCATATTGTCTCTGACAAATGGAAAAGCTGAGACAATATTTACAGCGAATAGGGCTGTTCTAGCTGAATACGAACTCTATTCATGTATTCGATTAATTATTTGCGATACAATGAATACAAATTCTGGCAGCAAAAATGGTGTGGTACGCAAGCTGCAAAATTACTGTCAACAGAACAGTGGACAAATCCCTCAGTACATAGGCTGCCAGCTTCATGTTTTAGGCCTAGTACTCAAGCATGCTATGGATTCTGTTTTCGGCAGGGAAACGTCTAATCCAAACATTTCTTATCCATTTGTTGCTGAAATTAGCGCAAATTACGAGTCACTTAAAGAGTCACTTGATTCTCAAGATAGTAGTTCAGAAATTATGTGAGAAAACAAAGGATGGAAAGATGACATGAAGTTTTTACATCATTTGACGCAAGTATTTCACTATTACGAATGAAATAAAACCTTTCCAGTAATTCACTTCCAGCGACTGACAGCTTTAAGTAATGCTCGTTGGAATTTAAGTGCAATACTAGCACTTCTGGCATTCCGGAAAATAGAAACGAGAAATTTTAACTTGTGTGTACTTTCATAGCGAGGACATGCATGGTCTGAAGTATGATTTTCAGATCAAAGGGACTGGAAAATAGGAAAAGAGATTTTAGCACCTGCTTTGCATAGATACACTGAAGCAGAAAGATGCTTCTTGAGGAACTGGGTCTGTGAAGATTAAGCAATACCTGGTATAGAACGAAGTAACTGCTATGCAGAAAGAGCTATACAAATAATGCAAGATATTGTTCCACGTTGTGAGACTTCAAAGGCACTATCAACTGTTTTATTCTCACTAATGATGAAGCATAAAACTTAATTTATATTTCCTATGCTGTCCTTTATTATTATTTCATATTTTGGACATCTCTATACTCATGCTTACATGCATTGCACTTGTTGTTCTTATGTAACTTTCCATTACAGTGTTGTGTTATATATATTAATATATAATATTCGTTTTATGGTTTGGTGGGGAAGGTTTTTCAAATATTTTCAGAAAAGGTTATTTGTGTCATAATACACTCATTAAAAGTCACCTTTTCTTGCCATGTAAATATGAGGTTACAAAAAAGTCATAACCCTAATATACATACATACATACATACATACATACATATATATATATATATATATATATATATATATATATATATATATATATAATTTTAAAGTTTGCTAACTCACCTGTGTTAGTGTGAGCCTTAATCTACGTATCCCGTTCAACGATCCAACAAACAATGAACTGACTTCCACTACACACTTAGACAACAATGCCTCAGACGTCATATAAAAAAGAGAATTACCATATTGAATTTCCAACGTTTTCTTTTTCTTAACTGTATGTGTGGGTCTCTTAAAATTTCAACTTATGGTTAGAGTGAACATTTTGGCAAATGGTTTGATTGAACATTTAAAAATATAGTTTGATTGAACATTTCAACTTATGGTTGGAATGAGCATTTCAACTTATGGTTTGATTGAATATTTCAACTTATGGTTTGATTGAACATTTCAACTTATGGTTTGATTGAACATTTCAACTTATGGTTTGAATGAACATTTCAACTTATGGTTTGAATGAACATTTCAACTTATGGTTTGATTGAACATTTCAACTTATGGCTTGATTGAACATTTCAAGTTATGGTTTGAATGAACATTTCAACTTATGGTTTGATTGAATATTTCAACTTATGGTTTGATTGAACATTTCAACTTATGGTTTGATTGAATATTTCAACTTATGGTTTGAATGAACATTTCAACTTATGGCTTGATTGAATATTTCAACTTATGGTTTGATTGAATATTTCAACTTATGGTTTGAATGAACATTTCAAAATAAACTGAGACTGGCATAAAGTTGAAGACTTTGAGTAATTATTTCACTAAGCTGATCTTAAAAAATATCATACTAATTTTCAATGTCTCATAGAGAAAACTGGGACTCCAGGAACATACAAGGTGCGTTTGGTCCATTATACTAACTTCAGAATATCATCTGTGACTTTGTAAATTATGGACGTGAGCTTAATCTTACAACAACATACTACATTTATACAAGTAGAAAAATGGACATAGGAGATACTTTTAAAAAAAAATAATTTATACATGTAAAAATTATAGAACGCTTTGGGCCCTATAATGTTCACTGGGCCCCATAATTGGGCCCATATATGCTCATTAATTCCCTCATATTCATTTGGCCCCTAAATGTTCATTAATTCCCTCATGTTCATTCGACCCCTAAACGTTCATTAATCCCCTCATGTTCAGTTGGCCCCTAAATGTTCATTAATCCGCTAAATGTTCATTTTGCCCCTGTATGTTCATTGGGCCCTAAATGTTCTTTGGGCCACGGAGCAATGTACTGGACATTCCCTTTCCCCTTAGACCTGGTCACACTAACCCCCCCCCCATCCAGCCATAGGACGCTTGATTCTATTCAAAGCGGATGGTCGTGAAGGTAAATCGCTCGACTGTCGACCTGAAGGTATCTGGTTCGATCTCTTGTGAGTACCAAGGAAATTGTTAAGGTCTTTGCTCAAGTTCCCGAAATATCTCCCGTGGTTCCTCCATGGCCATTGCACTGTCGATATGGTGGAGATGAAAGAAGGACACGACAAAGCCTGTCCCATTAATGCTTTTTATGAAATCGAGATTTAATCTCATGCTTACAGGGACTTCACACACGCATACAAGAAATTGAAACTTTCCGATCAGAAAAATTACAAGTTCTATTAAAATGTCGTGGAGTATATTCATATGTTGTTAGATTATGGATTGCTTGCAATCGAATTATAAAATATATGTGGTCTGGTTTGACGACCAAAGAATGGAGCGTTCAATATTTTTTTGTCTTTCTGTATATCACACCATGTTTTCAACTTGATCATTGTGCAAGCAATATTTATTTTTTTTGTTTCTTTATTTCGTATTCCCATGTGAGATGGTAAGATGATATCAATATTGGTTAATAAAAAAGTACAGCTAATCATTCAAGGTATTTCTCGGACAAATTTTATGTTGTATATTCCTACTGTCGTTTAAATTAGCCCGTCCTCGAGGTGATATGTTGCTGTTTTTTTTTTTTTGTAAGAATTCATGCATAAAGACATGACATTAATGGCTTTACTGGCTTGCATTATTCAAAATAGATAGGAATAAATCAAGTATTAAGTACATTTTATTATTAGGCTGACTATAGCGTGTATATGTGTTTAATATGTGTGTAAGGATATATCTGTTAAATCTGTGTGTAAGTTTATATTCGTTAAATATGTGTTTAAGGCTATATTTGTTAAATATGTGTTTATGAATATATTTGTTAAATATGTGTTTAATTATATATTTGTTAAATCTGTGTGTAAGGCTATATTTGTTAAATCTGTGTGTAAGGATATCTGAGACGTAACACGATCAACTCGGCTGTAGTGATTTTCAACCTGGATTTATTAGTTCAGTTTAATTGTAGATTAAGGATAAACATTCACGGCTAAAGAGAAAACAATGACCGTAAGAGAATTATATGTAAGTTTGTTTTTGTTTTTTTTTTACTAGTAATACTCAGTATTATGAAAATCAACAATGGGGTACACAGATTTCATAAGTTTGGGGAAACACTGAAATTGATCATGTAAACACTCCATCAATAGAATCTTGTTCAGGTCACACCCTTCTGTAAAATTAAAAAAAAAAAAGAAGAAACAAAGGTCAACGGACTGAAACCGCCAGTCGGGGACAGCGATGAGGGGCAACTACAAGATCAAACCCCAACATCAGCCTTACCCCCAACCAATGCTGTCCCCCCCCCCAGCGAGTGCTGCGTCAAACCCACGGGCAACAAAAAGTCGCCGTCGCAGGGGGGGGTGGGGAGGGGGCTGGAGCTATAGCAGCCAACACCGTGCAATCGCCCTAACTCCGTAAGACAGTCGGGAATCAGAACAATTATAAAAAAAAAGTGATTCTTTGTTGAGTGTTTTATTGAATCCTTTACATACCGGCTATGTATCACAGCTTGATGAATCTATGTAAATGGGACAAAACGCCTTCGTGTTACGGAGTGTTAGGGTGCCGGTGGTGGGGGGGGGGGGTAGGTTTGTATAGAGTTTGGCATGGACTCCTTTATAAACTACACGTAAAGATTGTTTTGCGAAAAAAAAAAATTCAACATCTTAATAGAAATTGTACAAATTTATTTATTTATTTCTAGCATTGATAAAAATTTTTTTAGAGTATACTTATAAATCAAAATTGCATAGACGTAAATGTTAGGTATAAGCAAATATAATGAAGTCAAAAGTACTCATAAAACTAGATCAGGGCAATATGTTTTTCAGCTATATATATATTAATATTTCTAATATGAATTTTAAATTAAACTGAGCAAAACGATAAAAAAAATAATAAAATAATTCAGCAGAATTTTCTTAGAAAAAGCATTTTATCATCAATATATATAGTTAGAATATCAAATATTTTAAAACATGGATAAAAGAATGAAAAAAAAGCACCGGTAATATAGAAAACGCCAGAAATTGGCTAAGCAAAGTATGCTTTATTTGCTCTAAGAAATTTCGAGTTTAGACTGAACGATTATATTTTGAAAAACGGTTCAATTAAGATATACATTTTTATATAATACTTTTTAGTTTAAAAGAATTACATTTTATTAAGCACACTTAATTATTATATAATTTATATATGGTATTTGAAAAAGAAAGCTTACAGATTTCGTACACTTGAATACACTCATATATTAGTTCTGTAATGTATGTTTTTAACATTAAAATATGAATGCGAAATTTTGTAATTATAAGCTTTTAATAAATTAATTGCCATTATAATTCTTAAAGTTTTTTGAATCACGGACTCAAAAGCTAGAAAAGATACAAAACTGAGGCAACATATTTCCAGAAAAATCCAGCATAAAACCAACCTGTCCATCACAAATAAATTAAGAAGTTATTTAAAAGCTTATAACAAAATAAACTTACGCTGAAACAATCAAGAAAGTTGTATATGGTTTTGAGTTAACAGAATTCTGCGGTTATTCCATTTAATATTATCCAGCTATTTAAATACAAGCAGTATATATATATATATATATATATATATATATATATATATATGTGTGTGTGTGTATGTATGTATGTATTCTTGTTAAACATTGCATTTCATTATAACAGTCGCCCATTGCAAACTTTACGGATTTAGTACTCTCTCCAGTTCGTTGTCTGAAAAAAAAAATATATATATAAATATATTATTCACTCACATAGACTATGGGACTTTGGTATATTAAAATGATTTAGTAGCTATTTGGACAATTAACTTCAGTCAGTTTTACTCTGTATATAAAAAAAAAATAGAATAATTGTCGTTTTTCTTTTAAGTCAATTCTCTGTGTTATCATTTAAATGAAAAAAAAATATTCTTTTGTCTGAAAATATATATTTACCTTTTATTTTTTTTTCTTTAGATACTGTGTATCTTACCATTATGTCGTTTGGTTTAATATACTGTTTTTTCAATTTCTTTTTTTTTCCGATATTATTGATAAGTATTATCATCTTGTAAGTAATTGTAACAAATAAAGATTTTCTTTAACAAACCTGGCATCTCGTTCGTCTGTGCGGCTCTGAAAGTTACAGAACCTCGCCTAAAATAGAAGAATAATCAAACATAAAATATCTATATATTTATCTATCTATCTATCTATCTATCTATCTATCTATCTATCTATCTATCTATCTATCTATCTATCTATCTATCTATCTATCTATCTATCTATCTATCTATCTATCTATCTATCTATCTATCTATCTATCTATCTATCTATCTATCTATCTATCTATCTATCTATCTATCTATCTATCTATCTATCTATCTATCTATCTATCTATCTATCTATCTATCTAACTATTTATCTATCTATCTATATATCTATCTTTATATCTATCTATCTATCTATATATATATCTATATATCTATCTATATATCTACCTATCTGTCTATCTCTCTCTCTCTCTCTCTATCTATCTATCTATCTATCTAGCTATTTCTTTATTTTTCCTTACTAGTTTTATAAAACTTAAACTTTATTTAATTTTCTTCTGAAAATGTTAGTAGCATAATGAGACTAGTCAACGTAAGACACAAAAAAATGCACAATTTTGAAAACTGGTGCAGCGATGCTGAACCTCAGACATTATTTTGACATTATATCTAAAGACGTATTTTCCCACATTATGAATATTAAATGAAGCAAATAGCTTCGTGATTTTATGAAAAAAAATAGTTTATTTTCATTTACAATCTACCCGTGCGGTAAATGTGAACTTCCTCACTAAACTAGAAGAGGTCAGAAATTGATTTGTTGACAAACGAATAATACACAGCCACAGAAAGTGAAGATAACAAAAATGTACATATATTAAAACTTACTTTTATAAATCAATTTACAAATGTTACTTTTACTAATTTCTCGTAGTTAGTCCAGAATCACTAAGCAATGGAAACAATATTTATTAACATAAACTATCTATGCTTCAATTACCTTTCCTTTTTTAGTAGCTGTAATATTTCTTTCGTCGTGGCATCCACGCTTTTGATGTTCACTGGTTTTGAAAAACAAAGATTCAGTCGGTGGAATTGGAAGTAAAGAATAACCTTATTGTTATACTCAAATATCTTTAATATATTTAGTCATCTATTGAAGCTTATGATTGTATTATTTATGTCAGGTGTGTTACCTTTTTTCTCTTCATCCAAATGATCTTTACCTAGGCTGTGGATAATGATTATAGCTGATAAATAAATATTGAAACTGTAAAATCTATTTAAAAAATGTTGATACTTGTTTTGTGATAATTCTTAAAATTCAAAACTAACAACATTAACGTAACATTAAGATAATAATCAATCATCAAAATACCTGTAATCCATAATTTTCTTGATTATTTTCTGTGCAGCTGTGTGTTCAAAATGTTTCAGGTCTATTTTTTGTTTTGGTATTCTTGAAACTGTGGAACCAAAGTTAAATATAATGTGATTGAAATGAATATGGTACCATTCATTTACAAACAAAAAAAGACACTATTCTTTACCAGGCCGGAAATAAAAAGATTCACATAATTGACAAAATCCTCACTAAGGGATCTATCTATTATATTATGTTTTATACCGTCAATTTGTGATCTTGTGTACAGTTCATTGTAAAGCTTCAGTCAATCAAGATAAGATATTTCGTAAACGGACATTACTATATGCCGCAGTTTGAAATAGTTAGAACACTCGCCATCGTAACGCAGAAGTTTAATATAACATTACAGTCTGTGAGATAAAAAGTGCTACAAAAAAACACACAAGCACACACAAGCCCAGACACGCACACAAAAACAGAAACATACACACACAAGCACACACAACCAAACACAAGGACACATAAGCTCTCTCTCTCTCTCTCTCTCTCTCTATATATATATATATATATATATATATATATATATATATATCACACACAAACACACACAAGCACACAGAAGCTCTCTCTCTCTCTCACACAAACACACATAAGCGCACACAAGCACACACAAGCAAAAACACACACACAAGCACACAAAAGCACACAAGCAAACACAAGCACATACAAGCACCACAAAAACACAACCACACAAGCACACACAAGCACACAAAAGCACACAAGCAAACACAAGCACACAGAAGCTCTCTCTCTCTATCACACACACAAGCACAAACAAGCCCACACAAGCACACAGAAGCTCTCTCTCTCTCTCTCACAAACACACACAAACACACGGAAGCTCTCCCTCTCTCTCACACACAAACACACACAAGCACACAAACACACACAAGCACACAGAAGCTCTCTCACATAAAGCACACAGAAGCTCTCTCTATCTCTCTTACACACAAACACACACAAGCACAGAGAAGCTTTCTTACTCACACACACAAACATACACAAGCACACAGAAGTTCTCCATCCCTCTCACACACACACACAAACACACACAAGCACACACACAAGCACACAAACACACAGAAGTTCTCCATCTCTCTCTCTCACACACACAAACACAAGCACACACACAAGCACACAAACACACACAAACACACAGAAGCTCTCTCTCACACACATACACACAGAAGCTCTTTTTCTCTCTCACACACGAAAACACACAAGCACACAGAAGCTCTCTCTCTCATACACAAACACACACACACAAGCACACAGAAGCTCTCTGTCTCACTCACACACGAACACACACATAGATACATAAGCTCTCTTTCTCTCACACACACATACACACAGGAGCTCTCTCACACACACACATACACACAGAAGCTCTCTCTCTCACACACACACACGAACACACACAATCACACAGAAGATCTCTCTCTCTCTCTCACACACACACGAACACATTCAAACACCCTGAAGCTCTCTGTCTCACAAACACAAGAACACACAGATAGACATAAGCTCTCTCTCGCACACACTGTTTTACACACACACACACAATCGCACAAAACTCACACACACATACATGGCCACTCTATGACTATATATAATTTTTTTTTCTGTACATTTGTATTATTTTAGTCATTTTCCCTTTGATTAGGCAATCCATAAGACATTTAACTTCATTTCTTTGTGTAATGAATATGCCAGTAGCGGCCTTGGTGAATGACCTGTTTTGCAACCGACTTATTCCCCGCACCTGAATGGTCTACCCCCCCCCCAGGCACGCCGAGAGGGGGGGCAGGGGGGTCATTGCCAGGGGGCCCGCATCTGTAAGTGGGCCCGGCCGCCCCGACCATGTCAATTTTTTCACGACTTATTGTTTATTAAGGGGCCCGCAATGATGTCCTGCCCTGGGGCCCGTGTTGGCTTTCGGCGCCACTGCCCCCTCCCTCCCCCCCCCGCGTCTAAGACAACCCACACACGGAAAAATGCTATTGGCACACAACCGTTAGCTAACATGAAACGTTTCAATCAGGCCCTTTTAGTAGCGGATTGATTGACAGCGGTACAAGAGAACGAACAACGCCTGCAAAAATATTTTGGGGGAAAACTTTGTGTGTGTGTGTGTGTGTGTGTGTGTGTGTGTGAATTAATTATTATTATTGCATCACTTAAAAAAAGTGGGGAAAAAATTGATCTGCAAATGAATGATTTTTATTTTAAATTCGAACAGTTTAATATTGGCTTCGTTCGTTCGTATTTTGAGGTATGACGGTATTCAACACCAAAAAAAATGCCGCTCCCATTTCAACCTGAGATAAAGGGCCGCCCTGTGTGGACCCTCCCCCCCCCACACACACACTTCTTTTAAACCAGCACTGGTAACAACACAATGTCACGTCACATAGTGCCGTGCAATGCAATGGTCTGACGCAAAGAGGCGGATGCATTGGGGGGGAGGGGGTGCCATTAGCAGAAATATTAAAGCTTATTTCCAAGAAGAAAAAAAAAGTTAACTAATGGCAACATTTGAATGAGTTGAATCAAACTTGGTAAATATTCCGCACACTTTCACTAATACACTTAGAAATGACTTCAAAAATATGCCACCGTGTATACAAATAACAAAATACTACTTGTTTGATATGTATTTCAATGGAAATTGCTGATCACCAGACACCATATAGATGTTGTTATCTCAAAAAGCTAGGCACTTCTCTTAATAATGTCTTGTGACGAAGCCGTCTTGTACTGTTTGATGTCATGCTGCGCACTGATGATATTTCATGTAAAATAAAAAAAGTATTGATGTCATGCAGAACTTGCGGTTATAATGATATTTGTGCAGCACAAAGAGCACAAGTGACTTCACAAATTTCATGAATTGCGATTTCAGTTGACGTCACATTATGGGGCCCCCTCTATTAGTGAAAGGGCCCTGGGTAGTTGCGTCATTTATATATATTCATAAGTACGCAGCTTTCTCTTCTAGAGTATAGAAAATGGGTTATGGACTAATGAAGACACACTGCCTATATAAAATCACACACACACACATTCTTCTGTCATCTCTGATTGTATCTCTTTCTAACTTACTTGAGGCTTTCTTTTTGTTCTATTAATCATATTTTTTTATTAAAGTATTGACAGAATAGAATTTGTGTATGGTTTTGTAATTTAGAAAACAAACTTAGACTTCCTTACTAAAAGGATTTCCAACTCTAGAATTCAGCCAGAAGATGAGTGGCGTGAATGGTGGTAGGAGAAGTCTCGTCTCTGAGTACTGCATGGTCAGCTGCAATCTCTGATATCTCCAGATCTGGTCTCGTTTACTTTCATTTTCAGTGATGGCATTGCTGTTTAGAAGGGATATAATGAGTTAATTATCATCATTGCTGTTTTGAAGGGATGTTTTATTACAAGAATAAAGCATGCTGTGTACAGGAATTTGCAGGGCCTCTAATTAGTCTCATTCGTTAATACTACTCCACAAAATGTCCTTATTCCGCAAGATCAACTTCCCAACTGTCTCTTGAACACCACGCACCAAATGACACTTGGATAAAAACTCGCACAAAGAAACTCAGCGCTGCGCATTCCACAAACCAATACACAACAAGGAGAAAAAGTATTTTAGTGGTTACGGACAATCTAGTTTTTCAATCTGCTACATTTTTTCTAGTATGTCAATCTGCCACAGATTAATCTGCATGATTAAAATTTGTCAACATAATAAGACTTAAATAATGGATATCTGTGTGCCGTTTGTAGAAAAAAGAGATATGTTAACTCAAGTGGAAACGTATGTGTGTTTATTTAATTTGTATCTAGTCACTTCAAATAACATGCTTGTCTTAAACACACAAAAAATAACCTAGATTATCACTTACGTGAACAAAGCGATCAGTAAATTAAACATCAATATCTGAACAAACACAACGTAGATTCCAAGTAAAACTGGTACCGTGAACCTACCATCAGCAGTAGGGCATCTTTGATTGGTCAAGTTATTATACACTGTTGAGTTACTTGCGCAATCATCGCCTGTAAAAATAATGTTGTTTTTGATTTGATTTGCTTTTCAACGACCGGAAAATACGAATTAAAAAAAAAACAAGTGGAAAAAAAAAATATCTACTCAAAAAAATTTCCAGACAATCAAAGACCTCGAGTTATTACGTTTTCTAAAATTAATATAATAATATGAACATATTTTCGCTGCAGGTAAAATATTTAATTTTTGACTTTTATAAATATGTTATACCTGAAATTTCATCCAGCCAGTATTCACCCATCATAGCCCAGAATGCTTTTCTGAAAATGTTGTATACGTTATCAGGAGTCAACTCTGTTTCTGGATACAGAATAGATTCTGACGCTACTGCGTAGGCCACAAGGAATATCATCAGAATTAACAGGAAATGAAGGAACGTTTTGACCTTTAAGAGACAACAAAAATAAGAATGTCCATTGTACACAAACCAGCTGCTCTTATTTATAAATCTACTTTTTAATCCTTTTGTAAAATTGTATTTCATTCTTTCTTGCTTTTTCGTCTTTATTTTAACAAAGTTTTCAAGAAACCAATACCATATGTCTGATGAAGACTAGAATCGGTCCAAGAAATTTACTCAGATAAAAGAATTCCAGGAATCGAAACATGTAGAGCATAAAATTTAAACTGAGTAAATATCGAGCAGATTTCATCCATTCTTGTTCATCGTGCAGATGAAAGGCCGCCCATCGTAACTCCCAGGCTGCGAAAGATATGACGATTGTGACTAGATCGATGATATTGAATGGGTCCATGATGTACTCCCGACACAGTTTGCTGTTTCGGCACATCTTTGAGCAGCACTAAAATATATACACACACACACACACACATATATATATATATATATATATATATATATATATATAGAGAGAGAGAGAGAGAGGGAGGTAGATAGAGAGTTAGATACAAGATAAACGATAGGCGACACCATGTAACACAATTTTTGTTCCTGACTTTAAAGTGTGATATTTAAATTGCTTATATATAAAGAACAAAGACTCACAACTACATTATGCAAAAATTTAATTTTTCATCCACAGGCGGGAAAATTTCGTATTTATTATACAAAACAAAGAAAATTATATATTTTGTTCATGCAGTCTAATAAAAAAAAACACTTACCTTATAATAGACAAGATAGTGAAAAAAAAAACAATTCAAAAAGGCTATACAATTATTAGGTTTTCTAGATTTGTGAGAGTACTACATATCGCTTTCTCGAAAAAGCCCCCAAATGTAAGCCCTTATCATATTTTTGTTCTACTGTCCTTGGTAACGTCGTTCAAAGTCCAATAGCCTAAATCTTGATAAAAAGCTCTCCTTGCTCCTCTGAGAAAGCTCCCATGTTCTCATTGAATTTGTCAAGATGAAAATCAAGGATATGGACTGTAAGAAACATTATGCATTCCATTTAGTCATATTTCTTGTGAGAGTCTGAACCAGCTGCATAGCTCTTGGCCGTGTGATGGCCAAGGAAGCCAGGAATAACTGAAACGAAACTGTTCCGAACCGTTATCTTCTTCATGTTCCGCGTCTGGGCGAACTCGTCACATTCTATGATCTACTTGATCTGCGATCCGACGAACTTACACCAGCCTTAAACTCTGCCACGAACAACTAAGGAAAAATATCTTGGAGATAATGGAAGGCTGCTGGCTCATTGTTGCATCCATATACCACAAGGCCCGAAGCTAGCCTGATCTCAACTGCCATCAACTGTCAAAATAGAGCTCATGCTCCCCGCTGTCGGTTGTAGTATGCTCACTTTGTTAGCACTACACGTAGAATAAAATACAATGCGATTGAGGAATAACGTCATGGAAATTGTGAAGGGTGGAGCCTACCGTTTGCGTCATCAAACACTGACTATACTATTTCTCCACAAGGATAAAAGCATTTTCATATGTTTTTATTAGGCAAAATGGATAAGAAAAAAACACTTGGCACCCAGGAACAAACAAAAATGGTCACATAGTGTGATAGATAACAAGTAATAGATGAACCATAGTTGAAAGAAAGAGGAACAAGCATGATAAATAGATGAAAAACTAATAATAGATAGATGATAGATATGTAGATTAATACATAAAAAATGGATGAAAAAAAGCTGAAAGATAATAAACAAATATTAATGATAGAAAGAAAAAAAAATGACACCTGATAATAGATGGACAGATTTTAGAAGATAGATGAAAGAGAGACATATACAAGATAAATGATATATATATATATATATATATATATATATATATATAGATAGATAGATAGATAGACAGATAGATAGATAGATAGATAGATAGATAGACAGATAGATAGATAGATACATAGATAGATGGATGACAGATAGGTGACAGACAGTTAAATTATAGATAAATGATATATATATATATATATATATATATATATATATATTGTGAAATAGATAAATCATAGATAGATTTAGATTGATGATAGTTAGATTTAATATAGATAGATCGATAGATTAGAGATAGCTAACAGTCGTACGTAAAGATAATAGATTATAGGTAGGTGATTGATGATAATTGTTGAGATGATACAAAATGATAAATAGATTGTATACAATTTAAAGATAGAAAACCTTAAGTAAAAAAGATGGTTGATAAAATGCGTCTATACCTGGTCCAACTCTTTTAAGAAAAAGATCAACATGTATGCTATGACAACACCCTCCAGGAAATGAAAAGTTTTGGCACTCAAGTAGGTGACAAGGAGAACACTGTAGGCAGTTAAAAACAGCAAGTAGCCGATCTAATCAAAATTTTAGGGAAAAGATAGAGAATAATGTAAAAATTTGAAGTCTTAGGTGTAATAATTAAACATATAAAAGAATGAACTATAGAGCTTAAAAGTTGAAATACAAAAAAATTAGATAGATATACAGGATAAAAATAATTTTAAAAAAAACATGTTCATAAAATATAGTAAAACGAATTACCATGTCCATCCTACATCGAATTTTTGGTGAAAGCCATTTCTCATAAAAGTTGCCTTGATGCTATTTGACATATGACAGAAAAAATTAAATTAATCGTTGGGCTAACAATGTATTGCAATGTTAACGGTTGTTATATAAAATAAGCGCGAAGAAATACATAAAAAACCGAGTTCATTGTAATGATTTCTTCTGTATGAAATAAACAATAAAGAGCAAATATTGAGTCACGCTGAAATGTGCAGCTCTAACTACATAAAGCAAGTTAAAAGCAGATCTGCGGCAATTTGGAAATCTCAGAGCTTGGTTTAGGCAGTAAAATATCGCCAACTAGGATTCTTTATGGTAATATTTTATTGGGTGAGGTTGTAACTATTAACTAATGTGTCACTCTTTTTTATTATAAAATAGACTACTTGCAGCTAGGGTCATCCCCATGGCAACCATTGTGATTGTGTCTTGTATCAATTTTTTAATGCATATCTTATCTTTGTTTTCTGTGTTTGTAATAGTCTAGACCGGCTACTTTATTAGTTTTGGCGCAATTATATCGAGGCATCATTATCGTATTAGTACACTGACAAAAGATGAAGATAAATTTAAATGATATTTTTATAACCATGGTTTATATTATTTATTTACAATTTATATAACATTATATTGCACACTATGACGAAAAAGACGGCTAGATATTTTTTGTATAATTTGTGTACAGATTTTTACAGAATTTAAAATTCAATGAAGCGCATAAAGTAGTCGCATTCTACTCAGTTGCGTCACAATGGTTGGCTTCACACATTGCAGAAAATTCATGAATTGAACTTTCCTGCCACTGGACCAAAGTTTATGGTACATGAACTCCTTTCTAATCTCCCTAGGTGCTCTTTCGACACTACGTCATATTCCAAAGAATCTCAACCATCAGATGAAAGCTCCCTTTATTCAATGAAGATACATCTTTCGTGTGGCAACGAAATGCCGAATTTCGCTTTGTAGCCTGTGCTGTTGCCATAATGTTTTCCATTTTTTCTAGGCAACACAGGTGTTCTTTCGAGATCTCTTGATTATGTCATTTTGGGCTCAATTTTCACTTCTACTGAGCCCAAAAACAAATTTAAATGTTATTTCTGTAACGTTAACGTCAAAGAGTCTGCAACAAAAATTTCTCTCTAATTATTGAGTAACTCATCCTTGATTTCAGTATTTTCTAACCATTTGTCATCATCTTGCAGAACCATTCATCGGATAGCTGGCTTTCATTTCATTTAGCTTTAGTATCGTCACAGCATCCATCCTTGTTACTAAAAGAAGACTTCCTCTTTTGACAAATTTCTTCCAAAAATTATTTGGAACTGGTTAATTCCAGAAAGAAGCATGTGATAAAATATTCCAATTTTTCTCTTTAAAATGACTCATCATCACATAGGCTTCAATAAATTTCAACTTCCACTTCAGCACAGGCCCGTAGCGTGCGTGTGGGGGGGCAGGGGGGCTGGGTCCCCCTGTATATTCATTAAACTGTATATTCATTAAAGCTGTATATTCATTAAACTGCGTAAACAACGTCTACAATTTCATAAACAACGTGACTACATGAGCTATTTTTAGCTCGTTTGTAAGAATCAGTGCAGAAATGTTGACATTTCCTTAACAAAGTTGTACAGTTTAGTTAGAAATGTTCCATATAGCTGTTTATTTACCTCATCTAGATCCAAATCCTCTCCATGATATGTTGACCAAGCCTGACTGTTGACGTCACAACATGCTCGCAGCTGGAGAAATTGTTTGTTTTTCATTGTCATTGCTATTGTAACGCAAGACTCCTTCCACTTGGCTAATTCTCTGATGAGACTAAACATAGTGAGCTTCCAATCTTCACGGTAGCAAGTTTCTAGTATTTGCACAGCTATACTTTGATATTTTCTGTGAACGCAAGTCTAATCATTATTAGTTTGTTTATTTTATGAGCTGTTAATATATAGAAAACGTTGTATGTTGTCTGTCAATGTTTCGTGTTAATTACAATTTTAAATAAGCCTCCATTTGAAAAAGTACAATTTGAGATATTCAACAACTAAGTGAAGCCAATGTATTTAAACTGCATGTAGCCTGGAAAGAATATATATACATTCCTCATGGAGTTTCTGAAGTTAAATTGACCAGACAAAAGAAAGGCAAACTTTTTTTTTAACTGAGTGCCACTTTAGGGTGTTAAATTTGAGTGACGGG
Organism: Bulinus truncatus; assembly: GCA_021962125.1. Lineage (NCBI taxonomy): Eukaryota > Metazoa > Mollusca > Gastropoda > Planorbidae > Bulinus > Bulinus truncatus. The sequence continues at coordinate 4,340,936 of JAGDYQ010000029.1, read as the reverse complement.
CTGATAAAGTGCCTGTAAGTTTGCTTGTCGTGGCTGCTAGAAATGTCCACGTCTGACGCAGAAAAACCCTTTTGTACATTCGTAGAAGAAAAGGGACGCATATAATGACTTACGCTTTGCGCTTGATGGATAGTTGAAGTTATATGTAGTCGGAGTGAGTCAGTCGGAGTGAGTCAGTCGGAGTGTCAGTGGGAGAAAAAAGTCGAGCTCGGACTGCGAGGACGTCATCAGAACAAATTAAAAAAAAACTTTTTCAAATGGTAATAGTTAAAACATAATCCATCAGACAATACAAAAAGAAGGTGATTTACAACTTACTGCACATATTTTTCAAACTTCTTTTTCTCGCAAACATCTGTCTGCAATTTCAATCTTTCACTGATGACATAATTGGCCATTAGCGCACTATCTAAATGGAACTTACAGTTTAAAAGAAATATGAGGATAAGAATTTTTACTTTTTATGAGACTTGTTACAAGTTTAGATATATCGTCAGCTGAGAATTATGAAGCTCTATGTCCAAAAACGAGAATTTTTCATCTGAAGCTACAGAATTATACCTTGTAATTGTTGGCTCCATCTTCTTTATATTTGGTTTATATTGTGTCAAAATTGAGTTCACGACATAACAGTTGTTTTCCTTTCAATATGTTCAAAGTACACAAACGTGAACTTTAAATTTCATTTTACTCAAAATCACTTTTTGTGGACATAGAGCCCCATTATTCTCAGCTGACGAAATATCAAAAATAATTGCATCATAATCAATACCAATGTTAAAATATTCTGGTCGAAATTTCTAGTTTTCTATTTAATATAATCTATATAATCTAATTCATTTAATATATCTATCCAATCTATTGAATTTAATATAATCTATCTAATCTAGTGTATTTATTCAACTAATCTAGTTATTCAACTCATCTAGTTATTAAACTATAAATCTAACTAAATTACTCGGCAGAAATTAAGCTGTAAGCTTGCAGGCTAATCAAGCATTTATCTAGAAATTGTGTCTTCCATGGAGACTTCGCAGACACAGTTAACCAGGCTATGGTAGAGTTTTAAGGAAGTGGCGCCACTATTTCCTTTCTATTATTGGTACACTTGGAGCAATTTAAAGCATCCTTAGAAATTATCACGGTAGTTTTTAAAACAATCTATTAGTTTATCTTTTCCTCATTAAAGTGTGAGCAATCGTTATATTTATGAGAAATTTACTTACATTTAGTTTACTCCAGTAAAACAGAGATGCCTTAAACTTTTGCTTGTGAAGTGCATCCTTAAATAGCCATAGTATATAACCTAATGAAAGATAAACATAAAAATCGCCACTGTTGTTTTTAGTGCATTTTAAACAAACTACATTTAGTGAATATTCGCTAAATCATCTTTTGTATGTATTAAAAAAAAACACCTTAAAGTTTGAGTGTAAATTTACAAAGTAAAAGTAAAATTTTATGGTATCTTTTTACTTTTATAATACATTTTTTTCTTGCATGTGAGGAGAAATGGTATAGTCACAGTTCGATGACGCAATTTAGTGCGCGAAAAGCAACCATTTTTTTTATGGTGTGTGACAAAGCGAAACTTTTGTCAAAGTGGATCAGATAATATCAAAGATTGAGAACTCCTTACATATTTTTTGTATTAAATTCTTATTGATTTCAATGTAATTGATCGTATTTCTCATGCTAACTGCCAGACTAGTTACCCTATTGCGTTAGGTTAAATCTTTCCATTGGATGGTATAGGATGCAGGCTGGCGCTTTGGTTGTGATCCTAAATGTTATCCTGGGTGTTGCGAGTTCAACTCCAGGTGTGTCCATTCACCTACCAATGTCTCCCGTGTTGCCTTAATGGTCATTGCACTATATATCAGCTGTGGTGGCAATAACAAAATATTTTCATAAAACCCTCTCTTTTGTTGCCGAAAGGCTCTATGGGATGTCAGCCCCATCATAGAGAAACTTAACAGCTTAAATCAAATAATTACATAATTTTGTATATAGTTAAGAAGAACTTCTGCAGAGATTCCGTAGTAAATTTAAATACAAAATTAATCAGTTTTTCTATTTTCTTCTTTCTTTGACTAATAAAGTTTTGCCTAAAATGCCGCGTCGTATACAAAAGTATACCATAATTTTTAGATTATATATATATATATATATATATATATATATATATTTAAAACTATCAAACGTATAAATAAAAAATTTATTTACTTACCTTTCCCCTAAGTAGCACTTTACTATTTATCTCCTGTAAATAGCTTTTTTTAATTTGTCTAAAGAGGAAAAAAATGGAGGTTATTTAAATTATCACATCATTAAATAATCAGTCTATGTTCATTTGTAGCATAATTTATATTTAGCGTAGTTTAAATTTGGATCAATAATTAAATGTTATATAATAGAGAATACAATAAAAATATGTTACACTTTTACATCATGCTAAAATCATCTAAAATTTTAATGACGACTCTAAAATCATTGACCTTTTGTAAATACTATTCAGAAATGCTTCAAACAATCTTTTGCTATTTACTTAGTTCAGAACTCGATGACGTTTCACAATCTTGAAGAAAAAAGAGATGAGAGAAGAATCAAATCGAGAACAGTTGGATACAATAATAATCAATCAGAAAATTTCCCCTCAATGTCCCATTATATGTCTATAAGATATAAGGAAAAAAAAATTATTGTGATCAGGCCTCTGAAGAAAAAACGCTGTATAGCTTTAACCTTGTTTAATACTTTCATTTCTGCCATCTCATATTATATATATGCATGAGAGGTGTTAGAAATAGATATATATATATATGGAGAATAATCTTCAGCTCTTAAAGAATCTATGAGGTCAAAGAAGTAATACAATAGTATTCCAGTTTAAAATACAACCCTGAGAAAAAACGGATCTGCCTGGAACGCCAAAAGAAACTTAGCTACAGATCAATCCTAAGGGATATGAATCATAAAGGCTTATGAGGGTGCAGCTAGTATTTGTGAAAAATTATAATAATACATATAGATAATATGATAATATTTGACAGAATGATTTCATATTGAAAGGAAAAGATATGGAGGAAGAGGGAAATGGGGGATGAGAAGACGATGTCAAATATTAAGTACATTTATCCGTTAATACTCATGATTTTGCGGGGCATTCTTTCGCAACCTTCAGGTACAGTCGCGATTAAAGGGTGAGATCATCTGCTTCAACTGCTACTTAATCGGGACCTAAGATCAATTGAGGGGACCGAGTTTGGTAGTGATTATAAATTTTACACTTGTAGATTCTTCATCATATATTTCCACAACAATGTAGAAGTATGTCGAATAATTGCGTTAAGTTCATTGTGTATATGAATGAAATTAGATTGATGAATCAAAGAAAAAAACTGTCTAATGATGATAATGTGGGGGCACAGCACAGTGGGTAGTAGAGTGTGTAATCGATCAATCATACATGTTGAGGGGCCTGCAGCAGTGGTCCAACTCTTTGGCCGCGGACCAGTACTGGTCCGGGACAAATTGCAATTTTTGGCTGTCAATATCCAATAATGGTTGACTTTCTATTCACAATTAAATAATAAATATTCAACTCCTACTCCCGATTATAAGGCGGGTGAGATTATCAAAACGTTTACCGTCCGCGATGAGAAAAAGGTACAGACCACTGGCCTACAGGCACACATATCAGCTGTTAATCATAGCGCATATCTGCATAACGTACTATGAGCTGTTTAAACACTGAACTTTAATTTTCTTTTAAGATATTACCTGTAAAATCCAAGAAAAAAAAATTAACTGTAAAGTATTTTATATGATAGAGACGCTTTGGAACTATTTTGTATAAATAACACAATATTAATTAAACAACAACCATGAAAAGTTGTAATGACATTTAATATTGAGGCGTCACACAAACACTAAATACCACATCAAATTAGAAGTTGCAGTATTGCAGTGTGCATTGAAATAACACAGTGGCTACGGCTCCGAAGGAACGGGACTGCTCATTATTTTTTTTTCCTGGGTCCAATCGAGAGATGTAAGTAAGTAGCTCTAGCGCCCTAGACGGACTTTATTTTTTTTGACGGCTGTAGATGCGCATGCGCGATAGCCGGCTATAGATATTGCTCCTAACTTCCAACTAACCATATCCCAACTCAACCCCCTACCTAACCCTCTTCCTATCTATAGCTTGGACCTTTGAAAGTAAAATAGCACGGAGTCCCGTTAATAGTAACTGTAGCCACTGCGTTGAAATAATTAGAATGGTCTTTTTTTTAATATCTGAGGGCAAGTTTGTTGCACGAGTAGTTAAAATAATTCTTGAACAGCCAGGTCATTCTTTAGAATCGAATATGTCATTTTGATTTTAGGCTTTTGATTTTTGATGTTTATAGTGATTATTGTTAATGAACTGTGTCAAACAAGTCATTGCATATTACGGTGCAGATTTATAATAGTAATATTACTATGAAGCTTGGAAATTTATATTGGTAAGTTATTTCCAATTAAGTAAGATAGTATGAAATCAGTGGTGGTGGCTATACACTTGATCGAATACGTGATAAAGACCTAGTCTTTAGAGAAACAGGGGGGTGAAAGTTAACTACTACGGAATATACATAACAGCCCAGATGAAGGTAAAGAGATCTTGGCATACTACTCCATATGAAATGTACTGCTAAAATGTTATAGTTTCAGAAGGTTTTCACTTTTTTCAGATTATTTGCTTAGGGTTTGATATTGTGTCGCATACAAACAAAACCCATTTATGCCAGAAAAATTTGGTTATGCAAAATATGAAGCTTGGAAGATGATTGCCGTTATTTAAGTTCAGTTATCGATTGAATTTGAGACTGTTGATCAAAGCAACTCGCGTTATTTAAGTCAAAGATAGATCGTATTTGATACTGTGGTTAGCGGGAAGAGTTTAAAGTTTGAAAGTATATTAACGTTATATTAAAGAAATGGGTAGCTGAGCTAATTTTAAGTTCAAAAATAACAATTTTTTTAATACCTTTAGCGCCTCAATTCGAAACCATATAATATTATATGTAAAAATATTACGCATTTTGCGCCCGGAACTTGGCGCCTGGGACATATGTTCCCTGCCCACCAGCTACGCCTCATATCGTTTGAAGATTGATTTGGGGGTAATTTTATGTTTTTGTTTGTTTTTCTTAGTTTGTATTTCGTGTAATGGTGGTTTAGTCACTTTTCTTTGGGGGGTAGAATAAATTGAAAAACAAACACTTTTTTTGAAAAAAAAGGGGGATCCATAAATATAAACTAAAATTTATAGTCGATACTGAAGTACAAATACAACTAATTTAAAAAGTATTTGTTTGCATAAATCAACAAATCACTTTTTTTTTTTAAAGTAAAAAAAATCACAAAATCTCGACCTCTGCCGTCATGCAAAAGGTGCTTTAAAAATGTTTAAAGTGACTTTAGGCTACTCAGACAATACCCATTTGTCCGAGATATTTCATTAGAATATCAATATTTTTCATTATAGAAAGGATATATATATATATATATATATATATATATATATATATATATATATATATATATATATATATATATATACTTATATTTGTGGGTTAAAATATAAATAAGATTTTTAATATAAAATCAGGGGATTATTATTTAATGTATATTAAAATATATGATGGAACATCGTGGATTATTAGCAAATTATTAGAGGGCAGTTAATTCAGCTTTTTGATTTTCTAATTTCTTAATTGTCTCTCAACATTCCCCTTCATCTTTCAAAAAGGCTTAGTAATGCCAAGTACTGTCTCTCTAAATCACCAATGTAACCCCTTAAACCTAACGCCCCTCCCCCAAAAACGTTAATAGTAAGGCGAACTCCAGCTTAATTAATAACCTCCTTCAAAGGGAAATCATAAAAAATATTAGTTTGTATTAGTGAAATTACTAGCCGTACTCAGCAAACCTTTGGGGTAGTTATCTCTTGGCTGATCAGTAATTAAAGCTTTTTTGTGTTTTCGACAGATCCGATTTTTCACATTTTTTACGTTTAACGACTTTTAGTCCGGAATACTGTTGTATTACCTTTACTTCTCGATTTTAATTAGAACTTAAACTACTAAATAGAGAGTGTATATATAGATAATATCCATAGATTTAAGCAAAGATATTTTTCTTTTGTATTATTTATAGCTGTGACGATGTATTTCTTGGTTTATCTTCCTCCTTCTCTCTTCCCACCTCCAAAAAAATCTAAATATGCTTTAAAAAAAAAGTGCGAAAAATAATTTGAATTTTTTTAGTTATAAAACTTTTACAGATAGTAGTACTAACGTCTTTAAACGTTTTTACATAAGCTAATGATTTTTCCTATCCATCGAGCAACTCATGCAGGAATTTGATTTTGAAGTCTTCGATGATAACTGTCAAAACTCTTCAAGCTCCTCTTTTACTCCATAGTTAAAATGATAAAAAAGTTAAAATATGGTGCTGGTCGATTAACCAATTTTCACTACTATCTGCTAATATGTATATATATATATAGTTGTAATAATAAACATATGATGACACATAAATAGGTTGCTAAAATGTTGTATTTGTCTTTATCTGAAGATTTTGGGTCATGAATTTATATTCAATGCAATCCCCAGATAGTTTTTTACGCTTTCCTCTGTAATCCTTAAACGGCTTTTCTTCAGTTTGAGGGTGGTGCGAAAAAAAAATTCTACGTATAATTCTTTTGCTTGATTGAAGAAAATAATCACGTATATTCGTTGCAAGACAGAGAATAATTAACATGTATACTTTAAAAACAGAGGAATAATCACGCATATTCCCTTAAAAGAGATATAGGGCCCACCGCCGGTAGGGGTTTGTAAAGATAGTTAAATAATAATATGGTTTAAGATATATCCATAATAATAAAATATTTATTAGCATAATTAGTTAACCAATTCGGCTAGAAAAAAGTTTTAATTTTTCAAAATGTAAAAATTTTTTTAGATGTCCAACTGTCAAAAAGTTAAAGAAACTAAATACTGAATATAAGGAAAGAATCAAATAAACAATATTGCAAAGATAACAAACAATATAATATCTATATATTTTAATAATATAGGTGTGGCTGGGTTCTGTGTTAAATCGAAAGTAAATAGAATTATACCAAGAAGTCATTCCAGCTGTTAAAAATAGAATCATGAAAAATAAAATCGGATCTCACCGAAACCAAAAAACCAGCCTGGCCTACCGATCCAAGCTAAAGTAGATATAACTTTAAAAGGCTTTAAAAGGTACAGTGAGTGCAAATAATATAATGTAGCTTAAATGCGTGGAATGAGTAAATGATGATTAAAACTTACTAGTGAAGATGTCTAAGGTTATAGATATAAAGGTGCAAGATTGTTAATATTGTCACTTATATATTATAAGTGATAAATACCATAGGTGATAGTGCCTTCCAAGCGCTACAGTTATCTTGCATGTTATTTTGTAAAATGTAATGTCAAATGGGTAATGTTAATTTTGATAATAATATTAATGTAAAATTCTCGTTGATGAAGATTTGTTTTGAATTAAGATTTTTAATCATTAGCCTTAGAAACTTTCATACCTTGGAAAGTCAATTAAAGAAATTGTCATACTAAATTCATTTAAAAATCTCTAAAAATTTTTTTCTTCATAATTTTTTTTCATTTACTTCTCTGACTGATGACAAAAAATGAATCTTCACACACTAATACACCTAAATAACTCAAAAAATAATATTATGGTATGGGAAATTCTTTAGAGAAAGGTATGTATATATGTATGAGATGTGTAATTAGGCAGATTGATATAAATCTATAGAAAGTCTGAATACTCAAATCTCAATGTCATCTGATTAGAAGTCCAAACTACACGAAGTACAGTGTTCAACCACATAAAAATAAACTTAGAAAGCTGATTTTAAAGACATAAACAATCTCTCATGACGTGAATGAACCCTTTTATACATGATCTGATGTCGATGGAATTAACGCAATACATCTGATTTTATGTTTTCGACCAGAGTTTAAAAACTGCAGCAGTTTTGTCCATCCAAATTTGAAGACCGATTTGATGGACAGCACGCGGTATTGTTTTTTGTAGCAAACCTAAAGTGTGTGTGTATTAATAATCAGATGTTCCAACTCAACTTACTCGTTAGGTGACAGAAGTTTGCAGAAAGTCAGTATAAAGATATCCAGAAATGTACAGATTTTTTTTTGCTTGTTTTAACTGCAAGGATGGACTATAGATGAGTTGCTGATAGCAACAGTTCTGTTGAAGTAGACAGATATCTTGAAGATAACGCTGAAAAACAAGCGCCACAGGTCACCAAGTATTAAGAAAACCGATTTGTGAAATTGACACTCGAGTTTCCAGTTAGTGCTTCCAGTTGAACGCCTGTTTTCATTGGGTGGGCGTGTTTTTTATGCCATTGCGTTTCAAGGCTGAGCAAATGAGATTCATTTGAAGATGGTCTTCACGTATGCTATAGTAGCCCCCTGACTGTTTTAAATATCAAAGTGCTGACATTGTATTTTGTTTTTACTATAGTGGCTTAGTTATTTTGTTGTTCTCAAATGTATTGGTATTGTAAATACTGACGGTATATTTTTACTTGAGTATGTTGAATTGATATTGGCATACTATTTTCACTAAGTAAATCAGTAATTGTATTGAACGACACAATTTACAAGAATCGTTATAATTTTTTGGGCGAAAAGACAAAACAAATTGGTGTTCGTTTTTCTGAGTTAGCTGGGATATGTATATATTGTCTTTGATGTATTAAGGAAAAAATCGAATATGAGATTAAGGACAAACATTTTACTAGCGAAAATGTCTTTCAAAATGCACATTTGCTTTGCCAACTTATAAAGTGTATCGATAGTTTTTCTTTTATTTTAGCTCATGTGAAGATATAAAACGCAGACTTAATTAAACTGACATGCATTTATATTTTGTGGCAGAAATAAAGAGGTCGTGGGATTTTCTATGTATGGAGTTGTGACGGGATCGATTTGCTTTGTGTTGAAAAATCGAAAGAATCGATACATTCCTTATAGGCACGTAACCATTGTTGTTTTAACCTTCCAATTTGGGATTACAAAAAAGTCTTCTTTGTGTTATTTATAATAATAGATTGATTAAAGATTGTGTACTAATCTTTTATAACAGATCTAGTCGATGCGTTGTAATGTATTCCACGCACACTGGACATGTAATCATTTTCTCATCCACTAGTTCAGGGCTTTATAAACTTTTAATTTAAAGAGGCAAAAAGTTATAATTTATACAACTTTCTGTTTTTAAAGAGCCACCGTAAAATTGAAAGAGCTCAATATTATTTTATTTGATTACGAGGCCGCAATTTTGAGATTGAAAGAGCTGCGTGCGGCTCAAGAGCAGGTTACGACTCCCACTTTAGTTCAACGCTCTTAATATTTTTAATATTTTCCTGTACCTCCCTCAAACAAACTGTCAATCAACTTACTTAGGAAACCATTTGTCTAGATGAAAGGGTAAAACAGTTCACTTATTTAAATAATAAAAAAGATTTGAAATGAAATCATGTAGCACAGTATGACAAACGAACAGTCACAAAGATATTATTATCTTTAAATACGCAATTTAAAATTCATAACTTGTTTTCGTGAGCTAATAATTACCACGAAATAGATCAAAGATTTTCAATTAAAATAAACTACGCGTAATTTTTAATAATTTGATCACCATTAGTATTGATGGTAAGACGCTATTTATCGTTGGTTGACAGTGTGATGTCACCTGGTGCACAATAAAGAGTCCCCAACGAACTTAATTATTTCGTTTTGTAAAAAGTAATCGATTTTAGTTAAATTGAATGCCTATAAAAAGCATGTCACTACGGTACGCCGTATTCATAGGGAGTGATGGAATCCTAGATGTTATTTGTTATCGCATTTGTGCCATCTAGTGATACAACAAGTCATAAAAAATATTGTGATGCCCGTTATCATTGGGTACTTGAGTTAGTATAACATCTTGCATTTATTGATAATGTTTTAATCATATGAAATGACATCATTGTGGACAATATGACATGAAAAAGTACTAAATCGCTCGTCTAGAGGTCTTTACGCTATGTGATTACGGACATCCTGTTAGGTCGCTTGATTAGTATTACTATTCATATACATTTACACAATTTTGGTGCATAAAAGGTGTTATCCGCATATTATGAGTTATGGGTCTTCTTCACCGTAAATATCATGTGATTTGTGCACATTATTGATGTTAATTGAACACGCAGGCATCAAAGGTACCCGTGTGTGTGGGGTAAATGCAAACCGCACCGGGCGGCACTTTTTATATTTTTAGGGGGCGCTTTTTGCAAATTTGAGATTAAATATTAAACAAATTAAACATAGGGGCGGGAAATCAGTCTTCTTATGTGTCTGACTATGCTATGCCAAAGTTGAGTATGGCCATATAAATATAGGCGTGGTACAGGTTTTTATATATATGTTAAATAATATTTGGGGGATTGTAAGCTATATAATTTTCACCTTATTTTATCACTGAACATATCATTAAATGTATGTTTCACTCTGGTCTTTATTTCCTTTCATTAGAATTGTCATATGTAAGATGATGGCCTCAAGTAGTTGATTGTAATTAGTCGTGTGAATATATCTTCAACCAAAATAATATGTTTTTGTTATGTCTTCGGATTTTGCCCTCCCGTCGAATAAGATTTTTTTTGCAAAAACGTATCAAATTTCCATCTATAAATGTCTAGAGGTGGCGTAAACCAAGGGGAACTGTACTTTTTGATTTTATACTAGGGCAGCACCATAAAATTTTTACTTTAGTTTTTGGATCTTCTTGGAAAATAAGTGAATATTTTGTAGTGTATTTTATTAAATACTTTTTTTTTTAAAATCAATTATCTTTAATCTATTTCTTTAGTAGGTGGGGCGTCAAAGTTGTTGCACACCCGGCATACAACAGGGTGGAGTGGAAAATGATCTAGATTGCTTATTTTCTGTAGACTTTAGATAGTTCGTTAAAGTTAGTTTTGTAGAACACGATTAACCATTTACAAAAAAATAAATAAGGAATGTTTGAGAATCATACGTTCAACTTCCTGTAAAATCTAACATTTATGTTGCCTGATAAATGTAATTTACTATCCATTGTTTTTACATTTACATGCTATGGCAGTTTTTGTTAATAATATTATACATTTTTACTTTTTACAAAAGATACCATTAGTCTGGCTTTAACTTTCTATTCATTCACGTAGTACTTCCTGTTTAGAGTAAATACATAGTGTTTATTGAATAATTAGTTGAAAAGTTGCTGACGCTAGCTGTTACCTGCGATATAAAGATATCTACAACAAATGAAAAAAAAACGTATGAGTTAATCATTACATACGATAATCTGATCTTCTTATCCAATGAGTTAAATAGTTCATTAACTATCTTTACAACTTACATATAATTTAGTAATAATACTACTTCAACTTATGGAATTCCCTGAGACATGCGATAGTTATACACACGATCTTAACGTACATGCACGCCTAATTTTCCAGCAGATTATCAGCATGATATAATATTGTGCACCATTTTATTCTTGGTATAATCGCGTTATGTTCCAATTGTTAATGATATAATAAATTAACCATGAGATAGCACTTATTAATAAGAGGTAAGATTTTGATAGTTTGTTCGATGGTCCGTAATTTTCGGGTCCAATCGGTAAGTTCACCAGTGAATCTGGGAGAAACTTCCGCCGTTGATATCGTGTCTTCAATTCCATGGGCTTCTATAGTAGAGGACATATCAACTGTTAGTTACAGAAGCTTCCAAAGTAGTTTTAAATTTGAGTAAAACGCAGCCGGGATTCGTTATAAGAGCACGCTTGATTCGAGATCGAAAATGCCTAAACCGGACACCAAAGCCCACGTGATCAGTGTGGAAGCAGTATATACATGGAAGATATTTCGCATGTGGGTAGTTCTTCAATATATATGTATTTTTTTTTTTGCAAGTTTGTGTATATGTTAAAAGAGGTAAACCACAACAAAAGTGAATTATGTTGTAAAGATAAATCGTTTTTTTATTTTCAAAAGATTATTGTTTTTTTTTTATCGAATTATGCCTATACTTAAGTCAACTATGAACCTTATAAGGAATATGATTTTAAATGGTTGATTTTTACATACATTTTTAACTGCATTCATTAGCAAGTTTTCATAGCTATCTATCAACCACTTCACTTCATATTGCATATCAATAGGCTAGGCGCGGAACTGCATATAATACTTTCTTTCATGTTCAGGATGTTATCATTATTAATCAGGCTAAAAATACGTTTGAAATATTTTAAATAGAGTAAGCTTCCGTTGTTTCTTGTATCGTTTGTAATATATAAATAGTATTAATGGTTGTTGTTGAAGTCTAAATGTTACTTGCCAGTAATAAAGTAGATACATCGATCTCTAGATTCATTATTTTAATCATGAGTATGAATCTGTTTGAAGCGGGAATAGGCGGCCATCAATTTATTTTTCTTTTTCTTTCCATTTGGCTGTAATGTTAACATGGAAAGATTGGGAAAAAAAACAGTGGATCTATTTTATATAACATTATACTTTTTGTCAAATCAAAAAAAAAAAGTAACTATTGGACTAACATCAATGTTTTGATGTTTGAAAATACATTTTTGAAAAAATTTTGAGGTCAAAAGGTCATTTAGAATTGTAAAAATTGAATTTATTTGACACACACAGAGATCCCCTCTCATTTTTTTTTACAACAACAACAACTATTACTATTAAATAAATACATACTAATGCCTGGGCCCCATCCAGTATCGGGGCCCAATTCAGAGCGATCGGTCAAATCAAGCCTAGACTGTATCCTTTGAGGTGACCTATCTGGAAATTGGGATCGGTTTGTTCAACTGTGGAGCTGGCGACACCGGACTCGGTTCAGGAATTATTTATTTTATTTTTGACTGATGAACATTTTGATCCAACCATTTCAAGTAGGCGACTGAAATTGAATGACAACTAAATATTTAGTAAACATCTTCCTCAATAAGTCATAACTGTGTACGCCAACCATATGAAATCACACTTTAGTATGCCCGGATATTCAATAAACATATGAAATCCTACACTTCATAAGCAATACGTAACTGAACTACAATACAGTGGGTATTCGGTTGAACTGTTCGGACAGCAAACAAATCGGACAACGAACACTATCAGGAAAGAATTTTGTGATTGGACAACGAACAAAATTCGGATAACGGAACAAAAACTAATTCCTAACGAACGTTTCGGCTCTCGAAGCATCCGACATCAGTCCTCAATTTTTTCCTGAAAATGGATGTGTGCGTGCGCTGACACGTCATCATTCATACTACATTGAGGCAGCACCATGAGAGCCACTGCTGTATCATATCTTTGAGAGCCACTGCTGTATCATATCTTTGAGAGCCACTGCAGTAAAATATCTTTGAGAGCACGCTGCTGTATAATATCTTTGAGAGCACTGCTGTATCATATCTTTGAGAGCCACTGCCTGTATCATATCTTTGAGAGCCACTGCTGTATCATATCTTTGAGAGCCGCTGCTGTATCATATCTTTGAGAGCCGCTGCTGTATCATATCTTTGAGAGCCACTGCAGTAAAACTATCTTTGAGAGCCGCTGCTGTATCCCATATCTTTGAGAGCCATTGCTGTATCATATCTTTGAGAGCCACCATGCAAAAGTAAAGAGCCACTATCTTATCTTTGAGAGCCGCTGCTGTATCCTATCTTTGAGAGCCACTGCAGTAAAATATCTTTGAGAGCCGCTGCTGTATAATATCTTTGAGAGCCGCTGCTGTATCATATCTTTGAGAGCCACTGCTGTATCATATCTTTGAGAGCCACTGCAGTAAAATATCTTTGAGAGCCAAAGCTGCTGTATCATATCTTTGAGAGCCACTGCTGTATCATATCTTTGAGAGCCACTGCAGTAAAATATCTTTGAGAGCCGCTGCTGTATCATATCTTTGAGAGCCACTGCAGTAAAATATCTTTGAGAGCCGCTGCTGTATAATATCTTTGAGAGCCGCTGCTGTATCATATCTTTGAGAGCCACTGCTGTATCATATCTTTGAGAGCCACTGCAGTAAAATATCTTTGAGAGCCGCTGCTGTATCATATCTTTGAGAGCCACTGCTGTATCATATCTTTGAGAGCCACTGCTGTAAAATATCTTTGTGCTGTATCAGCCGCCGCTGCTGTCTTTGGCGACCGCTGCTCATATCTTTGAGAGCCACTGCTGTATCATATCTTTGGTGAGAGCCACTGCTGTATCATATCTTTGAGATCAGCCATTGAATTTCTTGTGTCATCTTAAGCAATGCGTAAATCTGGGCAGCAAGGGAGCCACTCTGCTGTATCCACTGCTGTATCATATTTTGAGAGCCGCTGCTGTATCATATCTTTGAGAGCCACTGCAGTAAAATATCTTTGAGAGCCACTGCTGTATCATATCTTTGAGAGCCATTGCTGTAAATCATATCTTTGAGAGCCACTGCAGTAAAATATCTTTGAGAGCCGCTGCTGTATCATATCTTTGAGAGCCACTGCAGTAAAATATCTTTGAGAGAGCCGCTGCTGTATAATATCTTTGAGAGCCGCTGCTGTATCATATCTTTGAGAGCCACTGCTGTATCATATCTTTGAGAGCCACTGCAGTAAAATATCTTTGAGAGCCGCTGCTGTATCATATCTTTGAGAGCCACTGCTGTATCATATCTTTGAGAGCCACTGCAGTAAAATATCTTTGAGAGCCGCTGCTGTATCATATCTTTGAGAGCCACTGCAGTAAAATATCTTTGAGAGCCGCTGCTGTATAATATCTTTGAGAGCCGCTGCTGTATCATATCTTTGAGAGCCACTGCTGTATCATATCTTTGAGAGCCACTGCTGTATCATATCTTTGAGAGCCGCTGCTGTATCATATCTTTGAGAGCCACTGCTGTATCATATCTTTGAGAGCCACTGCTGTATCATATCTTTGTGAGCCGCTGCTGTATCATATCTTTGAGAGCCACTGCTGTATCATATCTTTGAGAGCCGCTGCTGTATCATATCTTTGAGAGCCACTGCAGTAAAATATCTTTGAGAGCCACTGCTGTATCATATCTTTGAGAGCCACTGTTGTATCATATCTTTGAGAGCCGCTGCTGTATAATATCTTTGAGAGCCACTGCTGTATCATATCTTTGAGAGCCACTGCTGTATCATATCTTTGAGAGCCACTGCTGTATCATATCTTTGAGAGCCACTGCTGTATCATATCTTTGAGAGCCACTGCTGTATCATATCACTTCCAAGAAGAGGCACAATTATGAGAGCCACTGCTGTATCATATCTTTGAGAGCCACTGTTGTATCATATCTTTGAGAACCACTGCAGTAAAATATCTTTGAGAGCTACTGCTGTATCATATCACTACCAAGAAGAGGCATAACTATCTGAGAGCCACTGTTGTTTCACATCTTTGAGAGCCACTGTTGTATCATATCACTACCAAACAGGGCACAACTATTTGAGAGCAACTGTTGTATCATATCACTACCAAGGAGAGGCACAACTATCTGAGAGTCACTGCTGTATCATATCACTACCAAGAAAAGACACAATGTTGTGTTGGCTGATGTAAAGTTACGAAATACTAGCAAACACTTTCAATCAAGTCTACTCATCCGAATGTATAGAGTTTGAGTACAGCGATAGCATGAAGGGAATATTTGTATTACTTAGAATTTAGATTATAGTAAAATATACCACCCACATAGTTTATTAGCTTTAAATCATCTTAATTATTTTATTACCTACAACACATTCTCACCCTCTCTCTCTCTCTCACACACACACACACACACACACACCATTACATCAATTATCTCCCCTATGTTCCCCATGTTTCTCTCTCGCTCTCTCAACTTTAACCTCCCCCCCCCCCACTCCACCTCTACAGCACATTTTTTTTTTTATCTACAGACTTCTTCGTGTTAAGAACGATAATCTATTATAACTGTTATAAGTTGGTAGATACAATTTCTTTCTTACAATTTATTAAACTATAACTATTATCATATCATAATCTCCCCCCCCCCAAACCATAATAATTGTGATTTGTTTTTAAATTATTATTCTTTAAAAAAAATTAAGCTATTTATTTTTCAATTGGGGAATATATATATATATATATATATATATATATATATATATATATATATATATATATATATATATATATATATATACATTCAGTCAATAGCAGCTCATATGCTGGTGTATCGTTTTATTGAAACTATTCGGAACAAAGTATGAACATAGTCTAATTAAAACTCTCTTGTACACAATTTTTTTTTAAATAGTGTAATTGAAATACAAACTTATTTGTTAAGAACCAAAAAAATTTCACTTATAATTAACTAAAAATCCCCTCAGCAGCTATAAAGAACTTTGTTGATTTTTGGTGTTTTTTTTACAATTTTAATTTTATTGTAAAGACTCATCAACTGTGTAAGTACATGAACTGTTTGTTTATCTTCTACCCGTGTAAACCAACCAATGGATTGTTTTTTTTTTTTTGGTTTTCTTTTTGTAGTGCCCTTCCTTCATCTCAACATAGTTGACGGTGCAATTATCATGAAGGCACAACTGGACATTACAGATTGTGACTGGGCAAACATGGGGTCGAATAGTGACCCCCCCCCCCCACAGCCTGATGATCTGGCTTCATTATGAATTGCAGATCAATTGTTATTGATAGGCTATTGATAGGCTAGCTACGTGAAACTTCATACCAGCACATCCTTCCACTGAACATTTCGTTTTTTTAATAAAAAAAAATAATTTCATATTATATCTGATGCTAAATGGACAGAAGCTGACATGCGCATTAACTTCCTTTGACCCATAAAATAGACATTTAATTATATCTCATGTACTATGGATGACAAAGACATGCTCATTAACTTTTGGGCCATAGCAAAAACCCTAAGAAATAATGTGATAAAATACCTTTTTTTTTTTTACAAAAATACATACCCCAGAAATCAATATCCAAATCATTCTCAGCAAGGTCCGACACTGTGGATGAAATGAGTCTCACTGATGTCATGACGTTTTGTATAAGCATCGATTTGCCTTATTTTCGTACGTGTTTTGAATAAACTATATTCATCTGCTGAATGATACGTTCTCCTCTTTTATATGTAGCGATTGTGGAGTGTGTGAATTTCGGTGTAAGTGTGCGCGTTTTGTTGTGAGTGTGTGCGTTGCGTTGTGTGTGAGTTTCGGTGTGAGTGTGTGAGGTTCGGTGTGTGTGTGTGGGTGTGCCCGTTTCTGTGTGAGTGTGTGAGTGTGCCCGTTTCGGTGTGAGTGTGTGTGTGCGTTTCTGTGTGAGTGTGTAAGTGTACACGTTTCGGTGTGAATGTGTGTGTGCGTTTCTGTGTTAGTGTGCGAGTGTGTGAGTGTGTGAGTGTGCCCGTTTCTGTGTGAGTGTGTGAGGTTCGGTGTGAGTGTGTCGGAATAATAATAATAACATCAATCTGATTATGTGACTGGAATGATCCCTAGCGTGCAGAAAATGATGATCAATGACCTACGTGGTGGATTAATGATTCTTGTCGTAATCAAGAAATGACACACGTGTATATATTAAAGAAAAAATAATAAAAACTAACAATGGTTAATCATTTCGCAAAACAATAAATAAAAGATAGAATCGCCAACAGATTTATATAAATAAACGTTGAAATTCGCGGCTTAGAAAATAATAAAACAAGTAATTGTCACATCTTTAACAGAAAAATATAAAACACACAAGTTCGTATCTTAAATCAACTTACGTGTTTCCTTCTAAGAAACTCATATGAAAGGAAGGTTAGCACCTGAAAAATAAAAAGTAATAGTAGCTAAGTGGATGAAAAATATAAACAATCATTTTGAAAATCGGCTGAATGGAAAAATTAGCAAAATTATCAAAGGTGTATTAACTCTTCAGACAATTTACGTGAGCGTATGTGTTTTACTGTGTGTGTGTGTGTGTGTGTGTGTGTGTGAGAGTGTGTTTACCGTGCTGCAGCACGGGTTACCTTATAGATGTGAACATTTAATATTTAATAATTCCATCATCATCCTACCATTAACTGGTCTGGCCGTTAGGGTAACCCGTGGCAACCCAAAACAGATATATATATATATATATATATATATCTCCAGAGTCACCTTTCCTGCGCGGTTTTCATCGATAACCCTGACGATTCTTTTATATTGTCAAACCAACATTTAATTCTACCCATATCCATGGGCTAACATGGGGACGGGTGGCCGAGTGGTGTAGATACTCCACTGTCAACCTGAGAGTCCTGGGTTCGGTCCTCGGTGAGGCCCATGGAATTTTTCCACGTGAAATTTGTGCTAACCACACCATCTCTTCATATTCCGATGTTATGGAAACAGATGGATTCTACACTTCATCTGCCCCCGATGGCCCGTTAGGGCCAAGAAGGGGAAACTTTACTTTTTTTACATGGTCTAACTGATCTAGAATCTTGGTAGGATGATGATGGAATTTATTAAATATCTACGTTTTAGAGTCAAAAAGTTGTGTTAATGAAAAAAAAAAAAACAATGTGAAAATTTCTAAAGAGCAGGACCGGATCTAGACCAACAATCCCAATCGAATCCCGACCCTAATGGGACCCCGTCATCGAGGATAAAAGTAATATGTGGACTTAGTAAGCTTCACCATGACATCATCAAGATTCAAAATTCCAACCATTCCCCCCCACCCCCACACACACGCTAAAAGTAACTTGATGTGCTGCATTTCTAGAAACAAGGAAAATGTGTTTCTTCAGATATACTTACGTGGAGCAGATAGTAGACTAGAATGCCATTGTTGGAAGCCAGGTTTGGGGTGGAGAGTGCAATGAAACACACCCCCGTGACTGCATGTCTGTTTAACACAATTATTGTGTCATTAAGGCTGTAAGAAATAATTTAAATATATATATATATATATATATATATATATATATATATATATATATATATATATATATATCTGTAAACACAAAATTACGGCAAATTGCAATTTTAATTTTATCTGACAAAATATTAATAAAATTTAATTGAGTAAAAAAAAGCGTGGGTTCGTTCTGAAGGGAAAAAAAAACATTAAAATAAAAAATATAGTAAACTCATGCTGAAGCTATGGTGTTTTAGCAACTACAATTTATATATATATATATATATATATATATATATATATATATATATATATATATATATATATATCAGTCTGATCTGATTGAAAAAACTTTTTTGTTTGAGTAGATTTTAAATAGAATTCTTCTTTTTTTTTTTAGAACAAACAAAACTTTAACGACTGCAGTGTGAAAAGTCCCGGTAAGGATGAGATGAAATCTATTATATCTTATTAACCACTAATAGGACTTTTTTTTTTTTGCAATGACTTTCTTTCTTCCCCACCATAGCCGATAGTGCAGTGGCCGCGTAGGCACCACGGGAAATATAGAGGCGACTTTAACATGATAAATCAATTGGCCCTCACCGGGGTTTGAAATATGCATCGTCTACTGTTATACAAAAATTACTTCATTATTACAGACAACAGAGTAACGAGCTATACAAAAGTGTTATTAATGTTAACTAACTATAAAACTGTGTTATTAATGTTTACTAGCTATACAACCATGTTATTAATGTTAACTAGCTATACAACAGTGTTATTAATGTTAACTAGCTATACAACAGTGTTATTAATGTTAACTAGCTATACAACAGTGTTATTAATATTAACTAGCTATACAACAGATACAATATTAATGTTAACTAGCTATACAACAGTGTTATTAATGTTAACTAGCTATACAACTGTGTTATTAATGTTAACTAGCTATACAACAGTGTTATTAATGTTAACTAGCTATACAACAGTGTTATTAATGTTAACTAGCTATACAACTGTGTTATTAATGTTAACTAGCTATACAACTGTGTCATTAATGTTAACTAGCTATACAACTGTGTTATTAATGTTAACTAGCTATACAACAGTGTTATTAATGTTAACTAGCTATACAACTGTGTTATTAATGTTTACTAGCTATACAACTGTGTTATTAATGTTTACTAGCTATACAACTGTGTTATTAATGTTTACTAGCTATACAACTGTGTTATTAATGTTAACGAGCTATACAACTGTGTTATTAATGTTTACTAGCTATACAACTGTGTTATTAATGTTAACTAGCTATACAACTGTGTTATTAATGTTTACTAGCTATACAACTGTGTTATTAATGTTAACTAGCTATACAACAGTGTTATTAATGTTAACTAGCTATACAACTGTGTTATTAATGTTAACTAGCTATACAACAGTGTTATTAATGTTAACTAGCTATACAACTGTGTTATTAATGTTAACTAGCATATACAACTGTGTTATTAATGTTAACTAGCTATGCAACAGTGTTATTAATGTTAACTAGCTATACAACAGTGTTATTAATGTTAACTAGCTATACAACAGTGTTATTAATGTTAACTAGCTATACAACTGTGTTATTAATGTTAACTAGCTATAAAACTGTGTTATTAATGTTAACTAGCTAGTACAACTGTGTTATTAATGTTAACATAGCTATACAACAGTGTTATTAATATCAATAACTAGCTATACAACAGTGTTATTAATGTTAATTAGCTATACATCAGTGTTATTAATGTTAACTAGCTATACAACAGTGTTATTAATGTTAACTAGCTATACAACAGTGTTATTAATGTTAACTAGCTATACAACTGTGTTATTAATGTTAACTAGCTATACAACAGTGTTATTAATGTTAACTAGCTATACAACAGTGTTATTAATGGTAACTAGCTATACAACTGTGTTATTGTTAACTAGCTATACAACAGTGTTATTAATGTTAACTAGCTATACAACTGTGTTATTAATGTTTACTAGCTATACAACTGTGTTATTAATGTTTACTAGCTATACAACTGTGTTATTAATGTTTACTAGCTATACAACTGTGTTATTAATGTTAACTAGCTATACAACTGTGTTATTAATGTTTACTAGCTATACAACTGTGTTATTAAAGATAATAGCTATACAACTGTGTTATTAATGCTACTAGCTATACAACTGTGTTATTAATGTTTACTAGCTATACAACTGTGTTATTAATGTTTACTAGCTATACAACTGTGTTATTAATGTTAACTAGCTATACAACTGTGTTATTAATGTTTACTAGCTATACAACTGTGTTATTAATGTTAACTAACTATACAACTGTGTTATTAATGTTAACTAGCTATACTAACTGTGTTATTAATGTTAACTAGCTATACAACAGTGTTATTAATGTTAACTAGCTATACAACTGTGTTATTAATGTTAACTAGCTATACAACTGTGTTATTAATGTTAACTAGCTATACAACAGTGTTATTAATGTTAACTAGCTATACAACAGTGTTATTAATGTTAACTAGCTATACAACTGTGTTATTAATGTTAACTAGCTATACAACTGTGTTATTAATGTTAACTAGCTATGCAACAGTGTTATTAATGTTAACTAGCTATACAACAGTGTTATTAATGTTAACTAGCTATACAACAGTGTTATTAATGTTAACTAGCTATACAACAGTGTTATTAATGTTAACTAGCTATACAACAGTGTTATTAATGTTAACTAGCTATACAACAGTGTTATTAATGTTAACTAGCTATACAACAGTGTTATTAATGTTAACTAGCTATACAACTGTGTTATTAATGTTAACTAGCTATACAACAGTGTTATTAATGTTAACTAGCTATACAACAGTGTTATTAATGTTAACTAGCTATACAACTGTGTTATTAATGTTAACTAGCTATACAACAGTGTTATTAATGTTAACTAGCTATACAACTGTGTTATTAATGTTTACTAGCTATACAACTGTGTTATTAATGTTTACTAGCTATACAACTGTGTTATTAATGTTTACTAGCTACTACA
Organism: Bulinus truncatus; assembly: GCA_021962125.1. Taxonomy (NCBI): domain Eukaryota; kingdom Metazoa; phylum Mollusca; class Gastropoda; family Planorbidae; genus Bulinus; species Bulinus truncatus. Next base: position 4,318,767 of record JAGDYQ010000029.1, on the reverse strand, counting down.
ACTGTGTGTAACTTCTTCTTACAACTGTGTTATTAATGTTTACTAGCTATACAACTGTGTTATTAAAGATAACTAGCTATACAACTGTGTTATTAATGTTTACTAGCTATACAACTGTGTTATTAATGTTTACTAGCTATACAACTGTGTTATTAATGTTTACTAGCTATACAACTGTGTTATTAATGTTAACTAGCTATACAACTGTGTTATTAATGTTTACTAGCTATACAACTGTGTTATTAATGTTAACTAACTATACAACTGTGTTATTAATGTTTACTAGCTATACAACTGTGTTATTAATGTTAACTAGCTATACAACAGTGTTATTAATGTTAACTAGCTATACAACTGTGTTATTAATGTTAACTAGCTATACAACAGTGTTATTAATGTTAACTAGCTATACAACTGTGTTATTAATGTTAACTAGCTATACAACTGTGTTATTAATGTTAACTAGCTATACAACAGTGTTATTAATGTTAACTAGCTATACAACAGTGTTATTAATGTTAACTAGCTATACAACTGTGTTATTAATGTTTACTAGCTATACAACTGTGTTATTAATGTTTACTAGCTATACAACTGTGTTATTAATGTTAACTAGCTATACAACAGTGTTATTAATGTTAACTAGCTATACAACTGTGTTATTAATGTTAACTAGCTATACAACAGTGTTATTAATGTTAACTAGCTATACAACTGTGTTATTAATGTTTACTAGCTATACAACAGTGTTATTAATGTTTACTAGCTATACAACCGTGTTATTAATGTTTACTAGCTATACAACAGTGTTATTAATGTTAACACCCTGCTTGTCTATAGTAAATTACCAGAATAGGCAAGGGTTTCCTGATCTTCGGTTCCTGGCAAACATGATTCCAAAAAATATCCACCCGAACTGCAAATGAAGCAAGCGATATAAATGTATACATTCATGGCATGCAACGATAATACAAACAGTCGCCCCTTGGTTTGTTTTTAAAGATACACAGGTACTGGGTTATTATTATAGCAGCTTGATACTTATATTCCCCCCCCCCACCCCTTCCAAATCATTGACACCAAGGGTAATAATATATTCTCTATGTAAATTACCAAAACTTCCCCAACCTGGGTCACTAGAAATCGTAACCTTCGGACATTATTTTAGGACCCCCGGTGGGGGGGGGAGACATCGGCATTTTCTTGCAACTGAGACCATGACGACTAATTTTTAGATGAAATGGTGGGTAATCTTTATGAATCGCGGGCCACGGTGTATAGTTAAATTTGACTGAAAGGGCCGCACCTGTGGAGAAGACGGTTTGATTGATGTTGTGTAAAAAAGAAAAATGAAAAGCATTAAACGTCATTAAGGAGAAACGTGGAGATAAAAGAACGTTTTGAATACAATAGCAAGGCGGGTCGCATTTTGCCCACTCCTCATCGACTCATGCCTGCTTTAGAAGCTGAAAAGTTTACTATGATGTCGGAAATTGAACAACAAAAAAAAAAAATAATGTATAATTAATCACTGCAACAAAGTGTAGACCAACTTACTTCCCTTGTTACCTTGCTACATGTGGAGTAAAGGGAACGCATGCGGCCCGCGGTCATTAGTTTGACAAGTGTTGTTGTTTTTTTTTTAAATAAAAGATGAGATATTTACCCCACAATGTCTAAAGGGAAACGGTATGGTTTAACGGGGGGGGGGGGTTGGATACATAGGACACAGGTGTCGGGTTTACCTGTGCTCAACCCCCACAGGTAAAAAAAAACGCCCCCTCCCCCCCTCCTCTTAACACCATTAAATTTTCGCTCGGTACAAGTGTATACTCTAATGTTGTGCCACTTGCCAATACTAGGCCAATTAAAATATATCAGACTAACCCTCCTCCCACCCCCTCTCCCCCAACGCCGTGACAATCACACCCAACAGGTAAATCCTTGTATCCCGGGACAACTATTGTTGTCTCCTCACGTCTCACTTCCTGGTCCAGACAGACAGCCATTTTGTATTAAGACCACAGTTTTTATTGATAATAACAAAGCAGGCAATGTTTGTGAGGAAAATGTTTAATGCAAATGCTGAAAATTAATCATAGAACTGTTTGTAATAGTAATAGTTGTGTAAGGAGTATTTAGAAGTAATGCAGTCAGTGAGAAAGTAATGTGTAAAAACATATAATGATGATGGTCTAAGAATATTCAAAAAAAAAAGACTTACTATTAAAACTGTCATCACGGGGCCGATGTAGACCATAAAGGCAAATGTTGTGTCCACATTCTTTTCGCTGTAATAACAATTAAAATGTAATACACACATATATTAGGATAGACAAAAGATTTAAATAACGAAACAAACATGCAATCTATGATCCACATATACGTGCTTACAAACAAAGTGCATCTACAAACATGTATCGCAGTATACACACATCAACAGATAAATGTTTTGCTCGGGCCAAGCATGCTGTAATATGTACAGACAGGTTTACAGTGGCTTTACTGCAGTACGTAGTGACATATATCCAGAGACTTTGCTAACTACTAGTTAGTCGGAGAAAGGGGGGGGGGGTGGGAGGCTACCTGAACTCCAACGTCGCAATATTTTTCGCACGCATCCCCTCTACCCACCCCCCCCCCTCCACTTAGAAGGACATAGTCTTCTTCGATATACTCTCGTTTAAACGAGAGTCACGTGATATTTATTCCTTTTTTTTTCTGTGCAAGTTTATATCTGTTGTTTCTTACAAGGCGAAAGTGCCTACCACCAAATGCACAATCGCAAAGACAATCGCAGAGAGTGCAGTGATCGAGGCAGACACCACCGGATGTCTGGTGTCGCCGTCTGGTGTCGCATGGTGTCGCCGTCTGGTGTGGCCGTCTGGTGTCGTTGTCTAGCTCTTACAGACGGTTGTTGTGGTTTTCTTCCGTCAAGAAGACAGCTATATATACATTCAAGGACTGCTATATGTACATTCAAAGACAGCTATATATACATTCAAGGACAGCTACATGTATATAAACATTCAAAGACAGCTATATACACATTCAAAGACAGCTATATACACATTCAAAGACAGCTATATACACATTCAAAGACAGCTATATAAAAATTCAAGGACAGCTATATACACATTCAAAGACAGCTATATAAAAATTCAAGGACAGCTATATATACATTCAAAGACAGCTATATATCAATTCAAAGACAGCTATATATACATTCAAAGACAGCTATATATCAATTCAAGGACAGCTATATACACATTCAAAGACAGCTATATACACATTCAAAGACAGCTATATAAAAATTCAAGGACAGCTATATACACATTCAAAGACAGCTATATAAAAATTCAAGGACAGCTATATATACATTCAAAGACAGCTATATATCAATTCAAAGACAGCTATATATACATTCAAAGACAGCTATATATCAATTCAAGGACAGCTATATACACATTCAAAGACAGCTATATACACATTCAAAGACAGCTATATACACATTCAAAGACAGCTATATACACATTCAAAAACAGCTATATAAAAATTCAAGGACAGCTATATACACATTCAAAGACAGCTATATAAAAATTCAAGGACAGCTATATATACATTCAAAGACAGCTATGTATCAATTCAAAGAGAGCTATGTATCAATTCAAAGACAGCTATGTATCAATTCAAAGAGAGCTATATATCAATTCAAAGAGAGCTATATATCAATTCAAAGAGAGCTATATATCAATTCAAAGAGAGCTAATATTTTCTATGATGCAATCACGCGCTCACGCAATCAAAATACTTCACATAGAAAAAAAAAAGAATTAAATAAAAAGATAATTTTAGTACTTACTTGTAAACAGATTTGAGTCCAAAACTGTAAATAAATCCAAACGACAGACCACCGATAGAGACTAGTAATAAAAATCACAGAATATGTCAGTGATGGTTTTCACGTGGATACGCCGAAAATTTACAAATACTGAAAAAAAATACAAGGATAGAGGGGAAGATTCTCTGAAGTAACAAAAACGAAATATAGCTTACCGACTGGTGCTATGAACCCTATCAGAAGGTATCTCATCTTTTGGACGTCTAAAATATTATAGATGATGTACGTGAAGGACATGGTGTAGCCCATGCTAAACAAAGTCAGGAGGCTGGCCATCTTTGTTTGTCGGTTCTGAAATAGAATAATAACAACAACACATTATTTGATTCCTATATCTGACTGCAAGTCTTGTGCGGGAAGGCTTAGTGCGATGGAACAGAATGCCGGAACTGTAGCAGTATGTTGTAATTAAGTCCAAAAAAAGAGGGGGCGGGGGCGGATGTGGAAGAGTGGGAGGGGGGGCCTTACAACAGTCTAGTTTGCTAAAATAAATACAAACACACACATACACACACACGCACAAACACTTACATACACACACACATAAACAAACACACACACACACACATACACACAGACATACACAAACACACACAAACACACACATACACAAACTCACACACATACACAAACACACACACATACACAAACACACACACAGACACACACTCAAACAAAAGACACAGATTTACCTCCCCCCCCCTTTACATACCCACACATACAAACAAGCACATACATATAAACATTCACACACAAACATGCACATACTCAAACACACACATAAAAATATGCATACACACACATATAAACACAAAACACACGCACAAATACACAAAAACACTCGCACACAGACAGATACAAGAACACACACACACACAACCAAATACACAAAAACACACAAAGACATACACAAACAAACGCACACACACAGACACAAAACACACACACACACACACAAACATACACTAACAAACACACACACACATACACACACACCAACACATACACACACATCACACTAATACACACACAAACACAAAAAAAACAAAAAGACACACATACACACACACACACACATACACACACACACACACATACACATACACACACATCACACTAACACACACACAAACTTAAAAAAACAAAAAGACACACACACACAAATACACATACACACACATCACACTAACACACACACACACACAAATACACATACACACAAATACAAACACACACACACACCTCACACACTCACACTAATCTTTCCAACTTTTACACATAGACAAACAAGGTACTCACCTCTTCAGTTGACCTAATGAAGATCCCTACCCACACAGCAACACCCATGATGAAGCTCCCCGTGGCCGGCAACAGAACATTTTTCTTCTTTGTTCCCCTTTGTTTATTTTAAATGGTAGATAAAATAAATATTTGTTTATATATGGATTTATCAGTGTTGACATAACGGCAAATTATTGATCTTTAGTTTTTTTGGTTTTTTTTTTAATAAGAGCAGCATAATGAGTTTTCATCTTTAATTTTATAGAGAAACTTGCAAACGACAACATACGTATATATATATATATATATATATATATGTATATATATATATATATATATATAGAGAGAGAGAGAGAGAGGGGGAGAGAGGGAGAGAGAGAGGGGGAGAGAGGGAGGGAGAGAGAGAGAGGGAGAGAGAGAGAGAGAGAGAGAGAGAGAGAAAGAGAAAGAGAGAGAGGGAGAGAGAGAGAGAGGGAGAAAGAGAGTGAGTGAGAGAGAGAGAGAGAGAGTAATTAATCATTTGTTCAAAATTGTATGTTAAAATTCATGAACGATAACTAAACTACACAATAACTTTTACGAAGAAATGCAACGGCCCTATGTTTACAAACCACAGCGTCACAAGGATTTTTTTTCACAGAAAGTGTTTATCGCACTTCACTTTAACACACAGTAGGTCAATGGGTGGAAGGTCAATTACAGACTCACAATCTAAAAGAGGTCAGCAGACTTTCCTTGTATCAAGTACAATTTGGCCTCAGGTAACAGTTCACAGGTCGTTTAGAAGAGAGGTTGAGGCAATCGTAGAGAGTGGACGTGGTAGTAATGAAGAAGTCCAGTACAATGGACGTAGAGTGTATTCTGAGACTGGAGACAGAAGATTTTTAGACAGAGCTGAGATCGGCCAGGAAAAGATTATAGTGAAGGTGTAGGACTTAGTGAAATATCTTTTGGATTATACTTGATGCTACATGACTTTGTTTTTGTAATAAACATTGCCATCATCGCGGTTGTGCTTTTGTAGTCAATATTACTGTACTGTGTTCTAAAACGTCTTTATTTAAATATATATATATATATATATATATATATATATATATATATATATATATATATATATATATATATAATAGATCGGAGTAAAGCTTGGAACTAATAAATGAAACATTCACACCTAGAACATAGGACTGATGGTCGTGCGGTGAAGCGTTCGACTGTCGACCTGAGGGTTCCTGCTTCGATCTCCGGTCAGGACCAGAGGATGTATCAGGTCATGGTGAAAGTTCCCTCTATATCTACCGTGGTGCCTCCATGGCCATTGCACTATCGGAAATGGTGGGTATGAAAGAAGGGCCCCACAAAACTTTACCACTAGTGGTCTCTAAGATATTTCATTTCATCCTTACACACACACACAATATACACAACAAGTTTTATATATATATATATATATATATAAAGTTTTTTTTTACCAAAAAACAGCGAAACAGCTCATGATCGTAAAAAACGACGAAATCAGACAAGTTGAGCCAGCTATAATGGCTGCAGTCGAAATCTGTGCAGTGCTCTGTGAATTAAATAACGGACATCGACAACAAATAAAATTTAAAATTTATAATGGATGATTATATTTATTCTATTATTTTTTTTAGACCTCTGAGCATTTGAGTAATTTTCCAAATAAAAGTTAATCTTTATTAAAAGCAAATGCTCAAAGATAACGGAGAAATTCTTGCAAAAATGAAATGAAATATATTAGCGATTTAAGTTCTGCGTTAAATTGAGAGTAAAGAATTGATACAAGAGTATTCCAGTTTAAAATACAATCATGAAAAAATCGGATCTGCCCGAAACCAAAAAATAACCTAGCCTACCGATCAAGCCTAAGGGGATATAACTCTATGCAAAGGTTTTGCCTGCAAAACCTTTGCATAGAGTTATATCGCCCGCCCTTGCTCTCACCGTTGGTCATACCCGAAACGATGTGTAAGTGGTAGATAATGATACACCCATACACAAATTAAGATATAAATAAAGATATGTACGAATCAGACAAAATACCAGTGATGTTAACAAGGACACAAAGTGCAAGGACCAGGACCAGGACAAGGACACAAAGTACAAGGACAAGGACTTGCCTGCCAAGGACCAGGACAAGGACAAGGACTTTGCATCAAGGACCAGGACAAGGACAAGGACAAGGACTTTGCATCAAGGACCAGGACAAGGACAAGGACTTTGCATACAAGGACTAAAACAAGGATTTCATAAAACAATAAAATCCAATATTTCTTTAACGACAAAATTTATTTAAATTTCATGTATATAAATGTAATGTAGTGCATTCAACAAAATCATAATGTTAGTCAATGTCAAGCGTTACACTTGAGGAACACAAGTGCCTCCAATAGTGAATCACTCATACGAGCTCTGTGTGGTCGTAAAAACAATCCACTTTGTGAAAAGACTCGTTCCACTGGAGCTGAACTTGCAGGAGCGCAAAACAGTCTCGCCAGCAATGGCTGCAGCAATGAAAATTCCGGTTTCTTTTATATGACTGACAGTTTGCACTCGTCTGCATTAAATGATGATGAATTTATAACTTCCAGGTAGTTCTGCAGCTGTTTCTCACTCTTAACAGCTGCATCTTCTACAGTAGTCTCCAACTTGTTTTTATAATGTGAAAAGAGGGAGAAGGTTGACTTTCCGAGGGAGCTGGAGTTGGCTTGTGTGACTCGGCTGATGTGGAAATAGAAGATGCTGGTCGGCAAACAGTGAGCTCAGACTGCAGCATTGCTGTAAAAAACAAAAAAACCGTTTACAACTATGTACAATTATACACATATGCATTAGGTAAACATTTTGCTTTAATTAAAAATAAATGAGTGACTAGCACTGGCCAAGTGGTTACTAGGAGCAATGAATGAATAACGTTTTGAAAAAAATTGCCATAAACAACGACACAAATTTACAACTCCAGCATTGCACATTAACTGCCAAACAATCATAAAAAATAAAATCATCAACTTACCAGTTATTCGATGTCGTAGGTTGTCTCTCACATCTTGAGGTCCTGGGTGGTCAGCAAGCCAGTGAAGAGCATATTGGGGGTCTGCTGCAGATGCTAAGATAAAAATGCTGTTGTCAAATGCCAACGACTTTGAAGTTTGTTGACGAGTCAAGTGATTTGTCATATCAAGACGCTTGAACAGTATGAAAAACCTTTCATCCAACTGGCAAAGAAGTTCATTTAGGACAGAATGGTGGTACGTAACTTTATTCAGCTGCTGAGAAAGAAAGCGGCGAAGGCTGAAAATGGTCGGGACCACACAACTAATTGTAACCATTTTCTCTCCCTGTGCAATATCTGTCGCCTGTGCAAATGGAGCTAGAACATCAACAAGTTCTTGGATTTGTCCATATTCCTTGGCTGTCATTATAAGATTTTCATGTGATGTTTGTCGCAGCAAATCCATCAATTTTGCCTGGTCCAAGTCGACAACTGCTTCCAGCTGTCTATATACACTGTTCCAACGAGTGTCGTTTGTTGCTGGAATTAACTTTACCATGTTTCCACACTTGAAAATGTCCTCAAAAGCCGTTCGAAACGTGTACCGTATTTTCACGTATATAACGCGCGTGCTATACACGATTTTACAAACAGCGCAACCCTCCTGCGCATTATCTACGTGTGCGCGTTATCTAAGGCGACTACATATATTCTTCAATCAAAATACTTAATGTATATTGTTTTTAATTACTTCTGTTGATAAACTATTGCTACTGTATGCTTGAATTTTGAACATTGTTTGCGATAATACGGTATTTTCCGTATAAGGCGTAATTAAAATTATTAAGAACATGTAGCAAGACTACTAAAATGCGTAATACTACTAATTCAAAAATCTGAAAAAATTACTACTGAGGCTAAACAAAGCACACTTACTTTGTAAATCCTGAAGTCACGTTGATATTGTCTTGAATTATTTTGCGACAAATGCAACATTTTGCACTCCACTTATTTTTAACCTTATCTTCACTAAAGTCGGCATAGGCAAAATTAATTACATCTGGTATACGAAGCGGAGCCATTATATTTTTATAATTAAATTTAAAAAAAATCAATTTATATTTATGAGATTAGAAATATGCCGCCAATAATAAACCGGAAACAAAAAGAAAAGGAAGTCTAGAAATGGCAGCACCATAGATAACATATTATAAATACATGCAGAGTGCATTGCCATAGATTGGCATTGATTTTAAATATAGCACCAGCCTAAGCATAGCAAAAAAATTTTTGTATTAAAAACCACAAAGCAGGTCCTTGTAATGCTAATAAGGACTGAGAGAGCAAGGACAAGGACAAGGATAAGGACTGAAAAATGGTCCTTAAGGACAAGGACAAGGACAAGGATTAATATCACTGCAAAATACACACATACACAAACTATATAGATATAAATAAAGATATGTACGAATCAGACAAAATACACACATACACAAGCTATACAGATATAAATAAAGATATATTTCAAACGTTATAGAAAGTAGTATTTATTTATATACTTCGTTACGTAGTTTCATGGCGGTAATCGCTGTTTTTTGTAAATAGTTCCATCCAGATAATAACTTCTGAATTGCAAATTTTGATTTTTTTTCTTGTCAAATTAAAGACACCGCAATGAAGTATGCTAACACTGAATTGACAACACGTGTTTAATTACGACGATAGCCTCTAAACGTACGGTTATTATTTATCGAAAATCATAGATAAACACATACACATGTGGTACACATGGTGTTATTGTGGTACACATGGTGTTCTTGTGGTACACATGGTGGTATTGTGGTACACATGGTGTTATTGTGGTACACATGGTGTTATTGTGGTACACATTGTGTTATTGTGGTACAGTGTGTCACTATTTAGCTGCTACACTTTTACAAAGTCTTCCCACAAGTCTACCGAGCTTTAAATGGGTACCTGACTTAAGTTGGGTGAGTAAAGGCGGCTGGGCATTGTGCTAACCACACAACCCCTTCATATGCCGAGGTTATAGAAACAGATAAATTCTACACTTCATCTGCCCCGATGGCCCGTTAGAGCGAAGGGAACTTTACTTTTTACACAATTACAGAGAAATATGACAAAAATGGCGGCAATTTTTTAAAAACAATTTTTTTAAATAATGCGCTTTATGCTAAGATTTATGTACAAAGAGGGGAAAATTATAAATTTCAACTGACAACGCCTTTTTCCTAATACCACAGGGAATGATGCAGCAGTAATGGGATATGTAATCTGCATATACTTAATAATTTTAACGATGAAATAATTTAGTATTCATAATAGCTCTTTGTATCTTTAGCTCACCGTTGGATAAGATTTACAATTATTATGCATTTTTTCTGTTATTTTAACGACAGTAAATTATTACGAAAATTAGGCTTCTATATTCTACGCAAAGAATAATTAATTACCTGGTCTAGACAATTATCAAGCACAGCAAGCAAAAAGCAGATATTCATCTAAAAATAGATGCATGTAGATATAGTAATTTGAATGTGGTCTTATATGTTCAAAATGTCATGTAGCGAAGGCTATTTATAGAAGGATTCAAAGGGAATTCTTGCTTTCTAGCACCATTTATTAGAGATGATTTACGCTGCAAGTCGCCTGTTTAGCTGTGAACTATCTTAATTAGAGAGTATTGATTGCGTCATTATTTTGAAAAAAAAAAAACAATAGTGCTTGTATCAAAGTGACTAGTTTGAATGTTTCCATTAGACTGAAAAAATACTATTTAACACGTTTAACCACCAAAAAAGACAAACAAAAAAGAAACAAGCAATTGTGCAGACACTTATAGACATTAATTTCTTACTTACTGTAGCACTAGCTGGTTCGCAGTCCTGGTTGAAGAGGACTTGGCTAATTGTCTTGTGGATGTCTTCCACCAATTTCACATTCACTTCATACACCACACTACGCTGACCTCTGGCCTCGTACATCACATCATAAGCTTTTTGATATGTCTTGAGAAACTGGCGTGAGCATGGTTCCAAAGGAGGCGCAGACAGCTACATCAAAGAATACATATATATATATATATATATTGCTATAACTCTGCTTCACCCCCCCCCACCTGGTCGCACCCATGCCCCGAGATGAAAGATGTACGCCTACACATTGTTAATTCGGTCGTTCACCCCTGCCTTAGTACAAGTGATGAAATAGTGTTATTTGCACTTGCAACGCACGCAATGACCCTCACCCTCCATTTTGGCGGGAAAACGATGGATTTAGCGTGAGTGGAACTACCTATAAAAGGAACTGTGCTGTGATTCATCGAGGGAACGAAGGACAACGAGAGAAGAAGTCGAAGCAGACGGAGTGGACGGACAGAAGTGGAGAACCCAGGTCTGTTGATGCAGCACATCGCCAGCGATAACACGTAGACTCGTTTCAGTTGGATTAGTTGTACTCATAATGGACCTGGTTGTTTTGTTTTAGGCTGGACTTATATAGACCTGTACATTTAGGCCAGGAGTTGAATAAATATTACATTACGTACCTAGAATTAATGTCTTACAAGTGTTTTGTGAAATTATTTGGTAATAACCAGTTAGTTAACATAACGAGGATTAATGACACCCTTGTTTTGAATACCTAAATTGTGTTTAAATGCATTAAATAAATTTGTAAAGAAAAGGTCCTCTATATTCTATATAAAATACTGTCAGCCATGTTAAGAGATGACCTGAATTGTTTACAAAAAAAAAGGCAGCTGCCAACTACAAGATTATTAAAAAATACTGAAAGATAAGACGGTACCTTCAAAAACACTGAAGCCCAGCACTTAAAAGGCATGACCAAAATTATTTAAACCAAATTTATGTTAGGGGGATAGCTACTCTTGGAGCCCCTAGGGCCCTTTATCTCGTATAGCTACGTATAAGTGTAGAATGGGGCCCTGAAAATGACATACTCATTAATATAGCTTATATAGTAAAAACCTTTGGCTTCTGTATATGTATTACATTGCCACATTAAAGCTTCTGCTGCGGGCAGAACGAATGGGCAACTATCAGCTACATCTTTCAGTATCAGGAGAATGGTGAATCTCTTCGCAGCATCTGATCACAACAAATATGCCAAGTGTGCTCGTCTCTACCTGGAGATGATGATGGGCTTACCTAACTCACATCCAGATCTACACAAGCAGCTCATGTCAGGATCACATGTTGCACGGCGTAGTAGTAAACAGTGGGCCGGACTGTCAGTTGACCTTACCATAGAGCAGGCAATGATGCGGGCCATTAAAGGTAAGGGAGGAATAACTCATGGAAGAGGAGTGACTGAGAGTGTACGCACCACATGGACTTCCACAATTCATAGGACTGCAGCTGTAAGGACATCTTTAGCGCAGTTTGCTGATATTGACTACTGCCATGATGCAGTTCAGCATCTGGAAGAGGGGTAGTCCAGGATCAATAGAGATAATGACGATCTCACAAAAGTTCTCGAGTTCTTGAAGTCAATTAATCAAATTGATACTTCTGACACAAGACTCCACAGCATACCATCAGGTATTGCAGCATCTGAATCTGATAATATAAACTGCGACAATGCTGAAGAATTTGGCGCTGATATTGTTCAGAACATGAGCGGCAAGAACTTCAAGGATGTTGTCCTTAAAAGAAAATCTCAAATAAGAACATTAGCACAACTGCACAAGTAAACAATGCATCTTCATCACCTTCCAAGAAAGCTTTGACAGGACAAATAATAGGCTTCTGGTCATAATGCAAAGATCACCTGATATGGAGAAATAATTCAGCTATGAGCTGTCAACACTTCCAACTTCTCTGTTCAAAGATAACTACATGCGGAAAGTTGATAAATCACAGTTCGGTAAAGAAATCTGCAAGGGTGTAGAACCATCATTGAAACCAAGCAGTTCGATTCATGTTGTAGATGGCGGTTACTTACTCCGTGCTGTTCAGTGGCTGGAAGGTGGAACATATCTTGATGTTGTTAAGCAATACTGAATCACACAGAATGGGGATGGGAGCTTCATGAGGATCCAGGAAACTGTGAGACACGTTTGTGTCGCTGCTTTGAGTATGGTTTGTCATGCATAACAGCCCTCAAAAATTGTAATGGAGAGTCATGTTTGAATGCCAAGGAGCTGGTCAATGTTGTGGAAATGATCGACGATGAAGAGTTACATGATAATGACATGCTGGATGTAAAAGATGAAGAAATAATTGATGATGAATGCTTGGAATTCTTCATACCTTGGGCATTTGAGGAAGAGGTGTACACTAGGTATATGACTTCAGAACAACATTTGTATGGCATACCATCATCAGATGACTTTTTATTGTAGAAACACAAAACCATATCAAATTTATTTAAAAAATTGAAAAATGTCACCCACCAAACATTCTGAAGTTTTAAAAAAATTGACATTTGTTAATAATTTCAAGTATTGTTTCATAAACTTTTATTTGTAAAAATAAAACGTAAATTCAGTTTCTCTGGTGAGTGGCAAAGGGGAATAATATCTTGCAGAACTTTTATTGCTCTTTTTGCACAAACATTGCTACGTGGAGTGGGTATTGGAGATTGACTTTGAGACCAATGAGTTCGAAGACAGCGCAACCCTTTTGGATAATCATTAACAGCTTGGAAAAGAAGTTCATATTGTTCAGCTTTGTAATGATGATCACTATACCAGGCATCACTCCATTGTCCACAGATAAATTCACACAGTTTCTGAAGGTTCTTTCATTCATCAGGCAATAGTATGAAAGCCAACAATGCAAAAATTGCTCGAGAGTTCCATCGGGCATTGCTGAGGCCAGGCAGTGCGCTAAAACTAACGTTTGGCATTTGTTGAGAACTCTTAAAATGCTTAAAAACGCAAATTAGATGGTGCAAAATGTCATATCATCTCTCCAACCGATTTCCTGTTTTTCTAAAACTGGAGCACAATTCTTTGTTTTACTTTCACAATCTTTTTTTAACATTTCATAATCTTTAAGTATCTTATTTACAAATGGATGATTTATGTTAGGAGACTCAGTTGAGTCACCGAGCAATGCATCACACACGTGACTAAGAACACGATCAAGTATATGGTGCTGACAACCTATAAAGACTGGTGCAGACTCACCATGTTGAACAAACAGTTTCTGAAGTTTCACCACAACACCAGACTTCGACCCTGTATTAACATTTGTAGTGTCTGACACTATCATCTTTATAGCTGACCATAAGTTATATTCATCTAAAACTTTTTTGAATGGCAGATCCAATCGTAGCAGCTTTGCCATCAGGTAAAACTAAGACGGCTAGCCTCACTTCTTTTGCTTCATTTTTTAATACAACTACTTGGTGTTCTTTTTTCTTCATAATTTTACCATCAAAATGTAAACTCCATAAGCTATTACGCAAAGTATTGATTAATGTTTATTTTAATTTACTTGCTTCTCTGAATACAGCTCAATAGACACCTGACTGAGAAGGAGTTGCTATTTTTACGCCGGACTTATGCAAAATTTTGCTTACTAATGCTGCTCTTCGATCTGGTAGTTTCCCAGACTAAACTAATGAAACTGCACTAGAAGTAGATTGCTGTGATTGTTTCTTATGTGTGCTTTGATCCAAGCTTTCTGTGGATGACTGCATTGCATCAGCACCATCAGAGCTACTTTGAGAATTCTCGTTATCACTTGAATCACTGGAACTTTCAAAACTGCTTTGTTGTAGTTGTACTTCATTAATTTTGCAAACAATTTTCTGTTTTGATGGATGAATTGTACTTTGACTAGCAATTTTAGTTGTAGTATATCCCGTCTTACCTCCACTTTGAATTTGTATTTGGTAAAGTTTTTTTGTCCTCAGCACATAACCATTGACCAGTTTTGTTTGTGACATCAAATAGCTTATCAAACTGCTCCCGTATGTCACCCACAGGTTTTTTCAAATGAACATCATACATTTTAATTAAAGATTCAATTTTTCTGCTCACTGATCGCAAAGACAGTATTGGGAAATTTAAGAAGCTCCATAACAGCTCTACTTCTTTCCTGAGTGCTGCAACTCTTTTTAATCTGGATTTTGTCCATAGAGGCCAAGCCCATGTAGCGACCAATTATCATCCACTCTTTTGGCATTCTAGAATGTGAATGCAATGGCTCGATCTCGATTCCAATTTAGTTTCTTTTCTTCAGAGTGTTTTGAAATTTTTTCAAATTACTCGCCCATGTGTCCTTATTTTTAGCAACGGAAAGTGATGATTTTTTGTAAGACATTTTTAAGAATAAAATTAAGTAAAATTAAAATAATTATTCAAACTCAAGTATAATTGAAAAATCTAACATGGAGAACAGGAAATAGAATTTTAATGGTAAACAACTGGAGTAAAAGTAAATTCAGTAAAAAGAGCCAAATGGATTATTTTTAAACTAAAACATGTTTTGGTGGGTGAACTTTTTCAACAAAATTGATGATTTTTTGTTGTATTTATTATTTTTATATAAAAGCTCATCAAAATCTGGCACGCCACTTGTAAAATTACAAAATTTGTTTTTCAAGTCATATACCTAGTGTACACCAGCATGTGAACACTGTGATTATGGCACGGGGTGAAAGCAACTGCCAGTTTCACCAGCGGATTGGTGCCTGCCCCACCCGGAGTCTGAAAGCCATACTACTCACCAGGCCCGTAGCGTGCGGGGGGGGGCAGGTGGGCCGCCCCCCCCCCCTGCATTTTGTCTGGCCCCTTTGTTTATTTGCTCTACTTAGTAAAATGTATTACCCGCCCCCCCCCCCCCCGCTTATGCCTGGCCCCTGCTGTAGAATGCCTGGCCCCTGCTGTAGAATGCCTGGCCCCTGCTGTAGAATTTTCACGCTACGGGGCTGCTACTCACATCAGTTCATTGTATTGTATTATTTATGGTTTGTTTTATGAAGTAGTTTTTATATAATGCAACAAACATAAAAATTTATGTATTACTTTTATGAAGCTAATGCTTCGTCAATACGGTTAAAACGTAGGTCTACTAATGGAAGCAGGCAGTGGCGCAACCAGCAAAAAATGCTGGGGGGGGGGGGGCTCACATGTTGAAAAAAGACAGTTTGACAGTCTTATTTGTAACGTTATAACTTAAGTTATGTATTTGATGATTTTGCCGGGGGGGGGGCGTTCAAGCCCCCCCACCCCTGCCCCCATTCTGGTTGCGCCACTGAAAGCAGGTCATATTGGTTACACTTTATTTGACCTTTCATTTTAAATACTTATATAACATAATCTGAAGCACGTTTGCTGACAGTTTGACGTGTATTAGGCCTACTTCAAATTTACCAAGGTTATTGACACTTACAGAACCGTGAATAGTGGAAAGTTACGTGTAATTCGTGCAATTTTTGCAATGCTGTAGAAAAAACTCCAATGAGTTTCTTTGGGTGTCATTCATACCAGTTAATCTTCATATATATGTGTGTCAGATTCTGCATTTAAACCATTGTAAAGAATTTATTCTGGGTAGGTTGCTAAAACCTACTTACTCTAAGCCTACTTACTTTAAATCTACTCACTCTAAGCCTACTTACTTTAAACCTACTTACTCTAAGCCTACTTACTTTAAACCTACTCACTCTAAACCTACTTACTCTAAGCCTACTTACTTTAAACCTACTTACTCTAAGCCTACTTACTTTAAACCTACTCACTCTAAGCCTACTTACGTTAAACCTACTCACTCTAAGCCTACTTACTTTAAAACTGATCACTCTAAGCCCACTTACTTTAAAAATGATTACTCCAATTCTTCTTACTTTATAACTGATCACTCTAAGCTTACTCACTTTAAACCTACTCACTCTAAGCCAACCTACTTTAAACCTCCTTACTTTTAATCTACTCACGCTAAACCTATTTACTTTAAACCTACTTACTTTGAACTTAATTACGTTAACAACACTTACCGCATGCAAAGATTCTCTAAGTCTTAAAGTCAACTGATATTGTGTACCTGAAAGTAAATGAATCAATTTCATAGAAAAATACGTTGCAAAAAGTATACTAATAAACTGTTTTTCTCTCTACAGATAAATAACAATATATATATATATATATATATATATATATATATATATATATATATATAACTAGCTGTACCCTGCAAAACATGTGCATAGAGTTATATCCCCTTAGGTTTGATCGGTAGACAGGTTTTTTTTTTTTGGTTTGGGGTAGATCTGATTTTTTTATGATTGTATTTTAAACTGGAATACTGTTGTATTAATTCTTTACTTTCAATTTAACGCAGAACACAAATCGCTATTATATATATTTGAATGTAAGAATGTTGCACGCATCACGGATTTAGATTTTCTAATTACTGTAAGGTTTCTTTTTAATTAAACCATTCAGCTATAAACAAAGCCATTTTTTTATATTACTTTTCGGTTTCCATATGTCCATTGCTTTTACTAATTAAATAAAAATTTGAACTAGAAATAAAGATGGCAATAATAGGTATTATTGTTTTCATTTATTTAGCATGCAATTTATTAATGAAACAAGTTTACTGCGAAGTAGCTTCCATTTAGCCTTAACTTTTCAAGACATACTCTAGATTGTTGTGATGTTTTACTCTTGTCATAAATTGCAACAATATATATTAGGGCTGTACCGGATTCAAATTTTTAGATCCTGCAGGATCGGAACCGGAATCGGATTTAATATTTGAATCCTGCCTGAATCGGAACAGGAACCGGATTTTACCGAATTAAATAGTAACTCTTCCGAACGAAGCAGTAATTTCTCGCCTAACATAAAAAAGATATAAGAATGAAAAATAGAATGAAAATTTAGTTTTTAAGTTCTAGATAGCAAAAAAACAGTATTAACCGTTTAGATCTTGAAGACTGTGACTAAAACCCCTTCCCCAATCTTGAGTTAAGAAAGATAAGTCTGTCAAAATAACAGGTTCTTCTTTTTAAAAAAAAAATATTTTAATAAAGTTGTACCTAATTTAACTTGATTTGTATTACACTTAAACAAAGAAATGGGTAACATATCTAAGAAAGTGTAATAAACATGTTTATTAATAAATGAATTCCAATATATATATATATATATATATATATATATATATATATATATATATATATATATATATACTGTGGCACCACCCGATAGCTTATTTTTCTTTAGTTTTCCATAGCGACGTCACCAAACCGTGTTGTTTCATTCATACTTTCATTTAAACCATTATCTGACTATTTCCCATAAAAACGCAAATTAAAATGCATTTCAAATCTAAATCAATATCACTTTAATGTTCAATTAAAAATGTATTTCAAGTTATTTATCTAAATTTGCGAGGAATTTTATCCGAATCGTCACAAAAACCACTAAATTAAAAAATGTGCAGAAAAATAAATTGTTGAACTTTTTTTAAAACTGTAAACACTCAAAAATAGATCGTTGTCTGCTCTTTAAAAAATTTAAACTTTGATAGCTAAATCTAGTTTATAGAAAACACGGAATCAAAAGTAGCGGAAGATAAGGTGTCGTATTACTAGACCAGGGTCGGCAACCTTTTGAGACGGAAGAGCCTAAAGTTATAATTTACAATTTTCTCAATTTTTAAAGAGCCACTAAATTTGTTGTTTCAATATTACTGTATTTGATCAGGCCGTAATTTGACATCGAAAGAGCCACAACTTGACATCGAAAGAGCCGCATGCGGCTCGCGAGCCGCAGGTTGCCGACCCCTGTACTAGACTAAATACGATTCAAATCTTCCTTTTTAATATATTTGTACTTACATATAGAACTAAAAGCGATCGACGTTATTGTAGTTTTAAAATCAAAGGAAGTTATTGTTTTAATTTAATTGTATAGTGCTAAATATTTCAAAATTATGTTGCGCTAAAAAAATTTCCTACAAATTTCAAACAACAAAGAAATCCGGCTTAAATCCGGCACATTTTAAGCGGAACAGGAATCGGAACCGGATTTGT
Organism: Bulinus truncatus; assembly: GCA_021962125.1. NCBI lineage: Eukaryota > Metazoa > Mollusca > Gastropoda > Planorbidae > Bulinus > Bulinus truncatus. Next base: position 4,299,538 of record JAGDYQ010000029.1, on the reverse strand, counting down.
TAAAACTGCCAGAATCCGACTTAACAGGAACCGGAATCGGATTCCGGTACAGCCCTAATATATATATATATATATATATATATATATATATATATATATATACACATTATACACATATATATGATAATTCGCATCTCAACAAGCATTTACTTAAGATTAAAATCCACTGCTTTTTGTTGCTGTCGACTACTGGTGCATGTGAAATTAAAATTGTCGTATCAGAGTAATTATATATATATATATATATATATATATATATATATTATCAACTAAGTTGGCTATATAAACTTTGACATTCATACTAAATTTCCATCAACCGTTTAGCGATGCATCCGGGGCCAGATAATGTCATCGGAAAATAAAAAGTATGTTTGAGATTCCCACCCGAGGCCTCCCCCGTCCCCCTTCTATTGAGCTCGGATTGCCCTTCGTTTAAAACTTCTCCTGATCAATGCTCCGACAATATATATACATATTTATATATATATATATATATATATATATATATATATATATATATATATAAACTGCAGATTAAAATTTTACAAGTACCAACTTCACAAATAATAAAATAGATTATCTGAGGTGCAGCGTTTAGATTTCACTCCCACCGTCACTGCCGCGCCCCCCTCCCTCTCTTACACCGACAGGTGAAACTTTCCCCTTCCAGACTAGTGACCCATCTTAGTTGACCATGTTACGTAACCCAAGGTCATGGTCAAGCCAAGCTTATAGTGATCAACTCCCATTCCCCACCCCCCATACCCACGACATTTAAGTTAAGCTAGTAATAAGTTATTTACTTAGTAGGTAGTACTAGTAGAAAGATGTAGTAGAGTACAGAGCTGACAGGCTTAGTAGTTAAACGTAGTTAGTTCGGTGTCGACAGTCCTAAGATGTTAGAAGTAGTTTGTTGTAGATAGAAGTAGTTAGAAGAGAAGTAAAGTGTTATTAAAGTTCTATTAAAGTATGTTGTACTGCGCTGAGTTCTGTTTTTATATTTTAGTTTTGGTAACAAGTTAACGAAACAAAATTTGTCGTAAATGGGGATGGGGGAGGGAGGAAGGGGGCATGACAAGAAATTTGGCGAGGTGGGTGAGTCCGAACAAATCTCAGGGGATATTGCATATCGGGCCGGGGGGGGGGGGAGGGTGAGGGTGCGTCAATAGCAGTTATAGACTTAGAAAGTCAATAGCCCAGAAAATGTGTAAAAGAGAGTTAGATTGAGACAGACGTAGAGAATGGACGTAGCGGTATGAAGTAGTCCACTATATTGGACGTAGCGTTATGAAGTAGTCCACTATATTGGACGTAGCGGTATGAAGTAGTCCATCATAGTGGACGTAGAGGGTACGTAGAGATAGAGACGGGATACTATAAAGGCAACAGCAATGTTCATGTTTGTTGGCAGACGTTAAGAATTAATTTATATTTTCGTGGGGGGGGGGGGGGGGCACACATTAGAAAATACTATGATATGTTCAGGTTAAACTCATTTTTGTCACTTGGCAAAGGAGTAAGGAAAAACCCTTGCCTTGCCTTTCTGACCGATCAGAAGTACGCACACATCCTAGCTAGTACAATCACCAAGCATCATGCGCATCACATTAAGCTGGTGTGACATACCTGCAATACCAAGTCATGATAGCCTGTCATGAGCTATGTTTATAAATACCGATATATTCATGTCATAAAATATCAACAATTTCAAGCCCCACTTTATCTTGTGGTTGAAATTTCATTCATTAAGCCTGAGCAATAGCACGGCTAGAAACAAAGATTTTTTTTAATAAATATAGTTAAACAAAACATTAGACTTAGACATCATGAAAATTGTATTTGATGACGCCATCAATATTAGGTGTAAAATGTTTAAAACTACATACTCTTTAATCAGCGCGATTTTAGAAATCTCTATGATTATTATTCTTTTTTAAATCTAAATTGGAAAGGATGTCAAATCAAAAATTGTTTGAATACTTAAGGTAAACTATTTGATTTTCTCTCATCTTTTTTTTTTCTATAGGTAAATCAAAAATGTTAAACTATAAAATAAATGTTTCTTAACAGCTTTTACTTTAAGACGAGCTAAAAAAATGTCCAGTATTGAAAACCATTTCTTCTTTTTATTATTCAGTAATCAAAAATATCAAATTGAAATTTGTTAACCATGACAACTATTAAATGTTGGCTTCTTTCAATACTATGAAAACACCTAACTATATGATTGTGTCAAAAATATTCGTGATGTAAGCATTTGAAAACAAATAAACATAGCTTAGTATCTCACTAATAATATATCGTAAGAGAATTACAAAAGTAATCGTCCAATCCGTGTTTTGAAAACTCCGTATTACAGCAATAGGAGTTTTCGAGCAATTAATTAGCCATTTAACTTCAAATGAACAGAAAATCGATTATATGCGTTCAAATTAACAATAAATCATATATTCAGTGGTTCCACTACTAAAATTATCCACTATCAGAAAAATATAATGTATTTGTGAAACGTTTTTGTGAAAACATCAAAAATTATTTAGAAGGTATTTGTTTCTTTTTTTTTTTTAAATTTACAATGAAGTTTATCGGCATAGAGGATGAAGAGCGCTCGACTGACAACCTGAGAGTCCAGGGTTCGATCCTCGGTGATAAAAACGGGAAACTTTCCAGGTCCTGATGAAAGTAGGTAAAGGGTCCCTTAAAAAGTTGGTAATTATCTGACCCTAGTACACCACATAGTCCAATTCCTTTATAATCATATACTTTCGGACTTTCGTTAAGTATCTTTTGTTTCAGTTCACTTGAATCTTCACAATTACAAACACATAAAAATAAAAATGAGATCTTGGCAGCTGCTGACAGTCCTTATATTGGCAGGTTTACAAGGTAGGTTACAGCTTACAATACATGTTGCAATTTTAAATGTTGGACTTCCTTATCCAGGTGCAAATCAATGGTTTCCTCGAAACTGATCGACTTTTCTTCTTCAAGGCAGTTTTAAACATTAGGGACATAATTCAAGAAATAGATATTGTTTACAGTATTCCATACATAGTTATTGTGGACTAAATTCTAAATGTAGTCAGTTTTTAAAGAATTCTAGAGTTTTAAACAGTTGACAGAGTTCTAGAGATAGAAATAGTTGACAGAATAAATATTTACTCTTACATTACCTTAAAAATCATGTTTCTTCTACAGATGTGTTTGCTCAGGATATGTATTGGAGAACAGAACATCCCAAGTGCTACGAAAATGCATTTATCAGGGTTTTTGCGGATTTTAACTCCACACCAAGCAGTTCCGTGAGACTGGAAGTAACTAAAGTTTTCAGAACCAACACAGCAATAGTAAATAATATTTAAAAAATTACACAAGCATTGACAGGCTTAACTACTGCTGATTGGGTGTGTTTGTGTGTATGGTGTATTTTTGTGGTGTGTGTGGTGCATGATTGTGTGTTGAGTGTTTATGAGGTTTTATGTGTGTATTTGTTTGTGGTGTGTGTGGCATGTGTTCGTGTGTGTGTTTGTGAGTGTGTGAGTTTGTGTAAGTGTGGTATGTTTGTGAGTGTGGGAGTTTGTGTAGGTGTGGTGTGTTTATTTGTGAATAAAGTGTGTGTTGTTATGTGTGTGGTGTTTTTTTTGTGTGCAGTGTGTTGTGTGTGGTGTGCGTGTGATGTGTGGTTGTGTAAGCGTTCGTTTATGTGTATGTGGTGTGTGTGTGTGTGTGTGTGTGTTCATGATGTTTTGTTTATACGTACTTATTTACTGCGTTTACATTTGGATTCTATTTTATTATTTAGACAGTATTAATAAACTACAATATAATTTCTCTTGAAATCTATTCACTTAAAACAAATATAAGCGATTAGGAGGAGTGGGGTGATGGGTCGTGGGAGTATACTCTTTTATTTTACAATAAATACATTTGTGAATTATTTTTTTAAATATTATTGAAATAACAAACAATATATTTCTTTCTGTATTTTCTTTTTGAATAATCAAGATAGGTAGGGTACATTACTCTATTCCCTTGATTAAATTTATTATATAAACAATTACGTGACGGTATAGATATAACAGTGGCTGCGTTGGAAAAAAAAATAGAATAGGGTTATGTTTGGAATTAGTGTTTATATTGTCTTATTCTGTGTAAAAATTTAGGCATGCTATGTCTGGCCAAATGAATGTCTTTTGCATAACTGTTATGTCGACTGGTCATGTATTTGTGAGGAAACTAAAGAGAATGGCATCGCCATAACCATAAGGATGACGAAAGATTTTATCGCAAATATCGGATACAAAGTTGTTGTTTTTGACGGTGATAGAAGAATCAACGAGAGCTGTGAATATAGGATATACCAAATGTTTGGTAACTATGGAAACTTTATTTACAAATATGAATTAAAAAATAAAACAACAATCGTATCAATATGTATCTGGACTTATGTAGTTCTAGGTGTGGGCCCAGGCCTTTTGAGTCAACGGGCCTAAAATGATAATACAGTGACTCAAATGACGCTATTGTTATTAATATTTATGAGTTCGTTAAGATTTTCCCTTCAGCTCTTAAGACCACCGGGCAGATAAATTGTTCGGGTGTGTGTTTGAGTAAGTGTGTTTGTAAGTGTGTGTGCATGCGTGCGTGTGTGTGTGCGTCTGTTTGTGTGTGTGTGTGCGCGCGTCTTTATTGATGAGTGTGCACGTGCGTGTGTTCGTGTGTGTGTGTGTGAGAACCCTGTTAGGATGCGATGAAATCTCTTAGATCCTAAAAAAACCACCAAAGGGAAAGTTTTCATTGTGTCCTTCTTTCTTCTCCCCCCCCCCCCCCCCCCACGGTAACAGTTGTTGTGGAGCTCGTCGTCCTATTTAGCCAAGACTTTACTAAGAGACCGTGTGATTCGCTGCTCAATACGCAGCTAACATTACTTCCCCAACTAATGTCTGGCACCTGATACAGATTACACACGTACTTCTCCAACTAATGTCTGGCACCTGATACAGATCACACACGTACTTCTCCAACTAATGTCTGGCACCTGATACAGATTACACACGTACTTCCCCAACTAATGTCTGGCACCTGATACAGATCACACACGTACTTCTCCAACTAATGTCTAGCACCTGATACAGATCACACACGTACTTCTCCATCTAGTGTCTAGCACCTGATACAGATCACACACGTACTTCTCCAACTAATGTCTAGCACCTGATACAGATCACACACGTACTTCTCCAACTAATGTCTAGCACCTGATACAGATTACACACGTACTTCTCCAACTAATGTCTGGTACCTGATACAGATCACACACGTACTTCTCCAACTAATGTCTGGCACCTGATACAGATCACACACGTACTTCTCCAACTAATGTTTAGCACCTGTTACAGATTACACACGTACTTCCCCAACTAATGTCTGGCACCTGATACAGATCACACTCGTACTTCTCCAACTAATGTATGGCACCTGATACAGATCACACTCGGTGGCAGTGTGGTAGAGCCCTGGACCGGAAAAGTTAAAACTGGTTGAGCATTGCGCTAGCAACACAGTCCTACAGAATATCCGTGGTTACAGCAACAGATGACCTCTATAAACTTCATCTGACCCCTGACCCCTGGCTTATAACAAAATGTTTACTCTTTTTTTATATCACCCCTGATTAAAAGCCGGGGTAGACTTGGAACTTCACTTGGGCTTGATAGAAATCAGTGATCAGTAAAAAGGATCGATTTTGAGACCTTGGGTTTACAAACGAGTGCACCCCATATGCAAATTAGCTGCAGGCATTATGGGATGGTCAATTTCAGGACTAATAGATCTTGTTCTTTACGTGTATGTCTTTTGTGTCAAAAAGTTCCCCCCCCCTGTAGAATCAGCCCCACCTGTAGAATCTGCCCCATCGCCTATGATATGAAATGTTTTATTTAATACCTTGATGTTTGTATTGATTTTTTGTATTATGAGAATTAGGTTTTTTTTTCTTTTTTAATTTCTTTGCAAAGTAAAAAAATGCACTGCAAGACCATTAGTGGAAGATGAACTTAATGATTTTCCCCCGAAATTTAGATCAACGGACGGTGTAACTCAACAATCACAAGGTCTGACCAATTTTGTAGATTTTTTTTTGTTTCCTTGTGTAATCCCTCCCTCCCCTACCCCCCTCCCCAATAAACGAGCTCAAAAGCCCTTCATAAGAAATTGAGCTGATTAATCTCTGAGTCTCATAAACACTTATCAAAAGTAACTTTTAAATGTAATCACCTAACTGGTAATAGATGTATCTAATAATATGCAGGGGGGATAATTCCAACGTATACATTGTTTGATTGTTTTATTTTGCCGCAAATTATTCCACACAGGAACAATGTGTCTTGAACCTTTGTTATATAACTTAACCTTGGCGAGACAGTAGTTTCCCCAACGCAAATGGTATTGGGCAGCCCAAAAAACGATCTTTTTTTTTTTTACCTTTTAATTAATATTCCTTCGTGGCACTGAAAATCAAAAAAAAAATATATATATATAATTAATACAAGACCGACCCCCCCCCCTTAGCGGACCGAAATTATATTATCAAACGTTGACCGGTACGCAGGGAGAAAAAGGTCAGGGACCATTATACAAGGGGTGTGATTTATTTCCTCAGATAGGGGAGGCTGTGGTATCTATTAAAAAAAAACACTCAGACCCACTCGTAGAAAACAAATTCAAATATCGAATAATATAATATTGATTTGGATTCTGCCTTAAATCGAAAGCGGTAAACAAGAATTCAACATGGCGTCTTACCGCGTCTCGATTCGATATTTCTCTTTGAAAAATCTACATTTTTAATTATTTTCTGTGGTTTTCAATATGAAATGTTAAAGTCCAAAATATTAAAAAGTAATAATAACATATAATATCATTCAAATTATTGTAGTTTCTATTACAACAGATAGCATTTTAACATCGTCAAACGTAAACAATAGTAATAATTGAAAATTCTCCGACGATAAAACTAGCGAGCCCGTTCGTCGTATCTAATTTCGTAAATAAAGTTATTTTTTAAAAGTCCATATAATATAAAAAAAAAGAAATTCTGCCAATTCCTATACAAATTAAGTTCCTAGCTATTATAATATTTCATTTTTTCGAAATAAATACGGCTTTGATTTATTTTAAATTACAAAATAAGATTATAGGCCTAAAGCTAAGTCAAGTGGAAGTCAAAAATATCGAACAATTTTTTTTTTTAAATAATGCATTTAAATTTACTCTGTGATCGTGTGACGTGGTTGCTGAATGGTTAAGTAGCTTGGAGTATTCTATTTTATGCTGACTATCTAGGTTCAATTCTTATCAGGGACATTTTTTTAAATATCTTTTTTTTTTATAATTTATCCTTTTGGTTCTTTTCATGAAAAGTAACTAATTAGATCTCTTTGACATTTTTTAAATTGAAATAATTAGATTTTTTAACTATTTCATAACTTTAAAAAAAATTATTTTGAAAATATGTATCAAAGTTGAACACAGAGGCGTACTTAGGGTGAGGGTGGTGTCCAAAATTGAAAGTCCCCCGGGCCCCAGCTTGAGGGGAGCCCCTAAAATTATTTTTTACATTAAATATTAAATACATAATCCTATGTCATGGTATCGAATGTCAAAATGCAGGGGCCCCAAAAAAAAGGCCAAGCCCCCGGGCCACCAAATCCCTAAGGTCGGCACTGGCTTTACATTAGTCTATTCCTATGCAAAGGTTTTGCAGGGTATTGTTAGTATAATATAATAGTAATTAGATAACCAGTAGAAAATGATGAAATTCGATGAAATCCAATGGAAATATGTAGGAAATATTGTTTGTTTGTTTTTTTTTATATGTAAATGTTCTTTCACACTTTACTTGCAGAATCGCCGATTGCAGTTTTATTGTTGATGTCGTCTGCTGTGGTTTTAAATTTCTGATTTACTGGCAACATATTCAGAAAGGCATAATGCAAGTCAAAATCAAAGGAGAAATAACTCTGTAGACATCATGTAGTTATCATCTGTGGCACGAAATTTACCAAGAGTGCAATGAACGTCTGCTAAGTTCCATGTATTATCCTAATAAGGACAAGCGCTGTTTTTTTTTAAACTATCCATCAATATTACTTTTGTTATTATCGATCAATATTACTTTTGTTACTATCCATCAGTATTACGTTTTTTGTATGTAAAAAAAAACAATTTTAATGATATGATTTAAATAGTCTTGAAGCCTATTATATATATATATATATATATATATATATATATATATATATATATATATATATATATATGTGGTTTATACTGTACATTGAAGTTTCATCAGATTACATTATTGATAAATGAACTTATGTTCTTTGCTTTTAAACATTGTTGTCTTTCTAAATTCACATCATTATAAGCATCGTTATATTGTTGTTTTTCATATACATACATTATTCCTCGTTAAAATATTGTAATAACCAAATTGTTTACATTGGTATACAAGAAGTTTTTTTTTGACATTTATTATAGTGCATTTATAAAAAGGAAAAGGAAAATACGTTTGTTTAACATTTGAAATAAGAAACAAAGTCTAGCTGATAAAATATTATAAATTTAAAACCGATGTAGCAATAAGAACGCTAAAAACTTCAAGGGGCAAACAGTTAACACATTAAAGTAAAATAAACAAAAGTGATACAAGTTCAAACAATCTTTACAACGGACGTTTCCTTTTCTATCTATTGGAGATGAGTGCCACCAAGTCGATAAGTAATTCATGAGGCTTCATTAGTTCTTTTCATGAGATATCAATAGTTCTATTCATGAGGTGGTATTCTATTCCAGAGGTTATATTTATGAGGCTTCATTTATTCTGTTCATGAGGCTTCATTAGTTCCACTCTTCGTGAGGCTTAGATCATACTATTGTTTCCTTTTCCTCTATTAAAGAGCTTTCATTTGTTGTGTTAAATGAAAATCGTATATCGCTGCGTACCACTGCAAAACTATTCCTGACCCCCGTGCGGTGCGCGTACCCGGGGTAACCAAAAGGGAGATGGCTGTGAACACACCATAGAAGGTCTATATATGTAGGTATGTGGCTGTACTCGATAGAATTGGATCAATGACCAACAAATTGCGTTTTATTCTGCTGACAGAGGTCTAAGACAAAATGAGATTATGTTCATAAAAAAATATTTAAAAAAAAACAACATATTTAGCTAAAATCTGGTTGTTTTTATTTTCATGCAATGACGTCATCAAAATCTGGTTATAAAAATGATTAAAATAAAAATCTAGCCTGTTTTATTTCTGAATCATATGCGCCATCACATTCACCAGGTGACAAGTCAAACAAACACAAAACATATCTACGACCAGCAGGAATGCTGTTGAGTAAGTAGTGTATATCTGATTTGCACGTATGATGAAAATTGTGGAAAAACTTCAGGGATTACCTGGATTAACTGCATTGGTAGAGACAGTCGATCAGCAGGAAATCGATTATGTGCTGAATGACCAGAGTGATTCAGAAACAGAATATGAGTGTCAGAAAGATACTAAATTGTCGTACTACGGTATTACGTATTAAGAGTAAACTTTTTAATAAAATAGTATTGAATATTCACAATATCAAATTTATTAAATTCTGTCGTTTTACATGTTTGTGTATGTAGTCCAATCCAGTAGACACTAAACTTAAACTTTCAGAAATTTCTTATTTTTATTTCAAAGGCATTCCATAACGTTAATATTATCATGGGAATCCCATGGGACGGGACAGAAATAAATTACCATGGGATGGGATAGGATGGGACAGAAAAACATGTCCCATGGACGAGCCTGGCTGTCACTGCTCATGGTACAATATTTATGACTTGCTGTCATAAATCACAATATCCACACTATTTAAAACTGTTATAACTTATTGTCATTACCAGAGATTATCTGTCAATACCGGTAACCGTCTGTGAATACCGGTGACTGTGAATATCAGTGACTACCTGTGATTGTCAATACCGGTGACTGTTTGTCCACACCGGCGACTGTCTATACAGGTGACTGTCAATTCAGGTGACTGTCTGTCAACACCGGTGATAGTAAAGTCACTTGGCAAAGGAATTAGGAAAAACACTTGCCTCGCCATTCTGACCGATCAGCTGGTCCGGCCTGTAAGAGCAGGTGCTAAAACAATGTTTCTGCAGCAGATGTAGCTGGTACAATCACTACGCCGCTCTGTAGGCGTGGCAGACACGCATCATGCGCCGCCAGTTAAGCTAGTGTTACAGGCACACAACACCATGTCATGATAGCCTTTCACGAGCTATGTTTATAAATACCGATATATTCTTATCATAAAATATCAACAATTTCAAGCCCCACTATATCTTGATGTTGTAATTTCATTAAGCCAGAGCAATGGCACGGTTAGAAATAAAGATTGTTAATAAAGATAGTTAAATAAAATATTAGACTGAGACATCATGAAAATTGTATTTGATGACGCAATCCCTATTAGGTATAAAATGTTTATAATTACATACTCTTTAATCAGCGCGATTTTAGAAATCTCTATGATTTTTTTTTTTTTTAATTTTTGATTTTTTTTTTTTAAATCTAAATTGGAAAGGACGTTAAATCAAAAATTGTTTGAATACTTAAGGTAAACTATTTGATTTTCCTCATCTTTTTTTTCTATAGGTAAATCAAAAATGTTTAACTATAAAATAAATGTTTCTTAACAGCTTTTACTTTAAGACGAGCTAAAAAAAAATATTGAGAACCAGTTGTTTTTTTTATTATTCAGGTACCGAAAATGTGTTAAACGTGACAACTATTAAATGTTGGCTTCTTTCAATACCATGACAACCCCTAACTGTATGATTGTGTCAATATTAGAATACAAATAAACATAGCTTAGTATCTCACACATAATATATCGTAAGAAAATTACAAAAGTAATCATCCAATCCGTGTTTTGAAAACTCCGTATCACAACAATAGGAGTTTTCGAGCAACTAAGTAGCCAATAAGCTTAAAAGTATTGAAAAGCAATAATATGTGTTCCGATTGACAAATCATTCTAGTTTAAGTGGTTCCACTATTCAAATTAACCATAACAAATAAAGTATTTGTGGAACGTTTTTTGAGTAAACGTCTAAGATTCTTAGAAGGTAATTGTTTTATTTTCTTTAAATTTACAACGAAGTTTATCGGCATAGAGGATGAAGATCGCTCGACAGTCAACCCGAGAGTCCTGAGTTCAATCCTCGGTGAGAAAAATTTTTTCTGGTCCTGGTGAAAATTGATTATTGCCTTTGCCTAGTACATCATACAGTCCGTTTGCTTTATAAGTATACACTTTTGGACTTAGGTGTGTTTTATGTCAGTTCACTTGGAGATTCACAATTACAAACAAATGAATATCAAAATGAAATCTTGGCAGCTGCTGGCAGGCTTTGTATTGGCAAGTTTACAAGGTAGGTTACAGCTTACAATACATATTGTAATTTAAAATGTTGGACTTCCTTATTCAGGTGCAAATCACTGCTTGCTTCGAAACTGATTGACTTTTCTTCTTTAAGACGTTGTTAGACATTGGGGACGTAATTCAATAGACATATATTGTTTACAGAATTCTATAGACATACATTGTTGACTTAATTCTAAAGATAGTTATTTTTGAAAGAATTCTAGAGTTTTAAACAGTTGACAGAGTTCTAGAGATAGAAATAGTTGACAGAATAAATATTTACTCTTACATTTCCTTAAAAATCATGTTTCTTCTACAGATGTGTTTGCTCAGGATATGTATTGGAGACCAGAACATCCCAAGTGCTACGAAAATGCATTTATCAGGGTTTTCGCGGATTTTAACTCCACACCAAGTAGTTCCGTGAGGCTGGAAGTAACTCAAGATTTCAGAACCGGCCCAGAAGTGGTAAATAGTATTTTAAAAAATACACTAGTGTATGAGAGAGTTTGTCTATGCCTGTGGTGTGTTTATGTGTATGTGATGTGTTTTTGTGGTGTGTGTGTGTGTGTGGTGCATGATTGTGTGTTGACTGTTTATGAGGCTTTATGTGTTTATTTGTTTGTGGTGTATGTGCTATGTGTTCGAGTGTTCGTTCGTGAGTATCAGTTTATGTAGATGTGGTGTGTTTGTTTGTGTATATAAAGGTGTCTTTGTTTTGTGTGTGTGTGTGTGTATGTGGTGTTTTTGTTTGTGTGTCGATTTTTTTTGTTTTTGTAATGTGTCCGAGTGATGTGTGCTTGTGTAAGCGTTTTTGTTTTTGTGTGTGTGAGTTTTTGTGTGTAATGTGTCCACGTGATGTATGTTTGTGTAAGCGTTTTGTGTGTGTGTGTGTGTGTGTGAGTTTTTGTGTGTGTGTTCATGATATTTTGTTTATGCGTACTTAATAACTGTGTTTAAATTTGGATAATATTTTATTATATAGACAGTATCGATAAACTACAATTAAATTTGTATTGAAATATATTCACTTAAAACAAATATATGTGATTTGGAGGAGTTGAATGCCGGGGGAGGGGGGGTATGTAATATTTTACAATAAATACATTTGTGAATTTTTTTTTTTAATATAAGAGAAATAACAAACAATATGTCGTTTTATTTTTTATTTTTTTTTTTGAATAACCAAGGTAGATAATGTACACTACTCTGTTCCCTTGATTAAATTTATTATATACAGAATTAAGTGACGCTATACAGTGGCGGCGTTGTAAAAAAAAAAATAGAATAGGGTTATGTTTGGAATGAGTATTTATATTGTCTTATTCTGTGTAAAATTTAGGTATGCCATGTTTGGCCTACAGAATGTCATTTGAATAGCTTTTATATCCATTTGACATGTCTTTGTGAAGAAACTAAAAAGAATGGCATCGCCATAACCATCAGAATACCGAAACAATTGATGGTCACTGTGGCATACAAAATTGTTGTTTTTGACGGTGAGAGAAGAATCAACGAGAGCTGTGACTATAGAGTATACAAAATGTTTGGTAAGTATGGAAACTTTGTTTACTAGTTCGAATTTAAAAATAAAATAACAGTCGTAAATTAAAATTTGCGAACAAAACTTGCCCTTTTAAGTCACTTGATTATACAAAAAATAGTACAGACATTAATATGATGATTGATATTTGATGTATGATAATAAATATCTGACCTTAAGTAGTCGTAGGCGTGGGCCCGGGCCTTTTGAGTCAACGGGCCTAAAATGATAATACCGTGACTTTCCATTGACGATTTTGTTATGTACTTTTGAGTTAATTCAGATTTTACCCTTCAGCTCTGAATACCACAGGGCAGATAAAGTGTGCGTGTGTGTGTGTGTGTGTGTAAGTGTGTGTGCATGCGTACGTGCGTGTGTGTGTGCGTGTCTGTATGTAGGTATGCGCACGTGTGAGTGTGTGTGTGAGAGCGTGTGTTTCTAAGTGTGCGTGCATGCGTCCGTGTGTGTGTGTGTGTATGTGTTGGTGAGTGTGCGCGTGTGCGTGTGTTTCTGTGTGCGCGTGTGTGGGAGATCCCTGTTAGGATGAGATGAAATCTCTTGGATCGTAAAAAAACCACCAATGGGAAAGTTTTCATAGTGTCCTTCTTTCTTCTCACCCACCGTAACCAATATTGTAGAGCTCGTCGTCCTATTTAGCCCAGACTTTACTAAGAGATCGTGTGATTCGCTGCTCATTACGCAGCTAACATTACTTCCCCAACTAATGTCTGATACCTGATACAGATCACACACGTACTTCTCCAGCTAATGTCTGATACCTGATACAGATCACACACGTACTTCTCCAGCTAATGTCTAGCACCTGATGCAGATCACACACGTACTTCTCCAGCTAATGTCTGATACCTGATACAGATCACACACGTACTTCTCCAACTAATGTCTAGCACCTGATGCAGATCACACACGTACTTCTCCAACTAATGTCTAGCACCTGATACAGATCACACACGTACTTCTCCAGCTAATGTCTGATATCTGATACAGATCACACACGTACTTCCCCAACTAATGTCTGATACCTGATACAGATTACACACGTACTTCTCCAACTAATGTCTGGTACCTGATACAGATCACACACGTACTTCTCCAGCTAATGTCTGATACCTGATACAGATCACACACGTACTTCTCCAGCTAATGTCTGGTACCTGATACAGATCACACACGTACTTCTCCAGCTAATGTCTGGTACCTGATACAGATCACACACGTATTTCTCCAACTAATGTCTAGCACCTGATACAGATTACACACGTACTTCTCCAACTAATGTCTGGTACTTGATTCTGATTACACACGTACTTCTCCAACTAATGTCTGGTACCTGATACAGATTACACACGTACTTCTCCAACTAATGTCTGGTACCTGATACAGATTACACACGTACTTCTCCAACTAATGTCTGGTATCTGATACAGATTACACACGTACTTCTCCAACTAATGTCTGGTACCTGATACAGATTACACACGTACTTCTCCAACTAATGTCTAGCACCTGATACAGATCACACTCGGTGGCAGTGTGGTAGAGCCCTGAACTGGAAAAGTTAAAACTGTTGAGCATTGTTCTAGCAACACAGTCCTACAGAATATCCGTGGCTACAGTAACAGATGACCTCTACTTCATCTGACCCCTGGCTTTATAACAAAATCTTTACCTCTTTTTCTCACACCTGATTTAAAGCCCTGGTAGACTAGGAACTTCACTGGCGCCTGATAGAAATCAGGGATCACTCATAAGGATCACTTTTGGGAACCTTTTGGTTTACAGACGAGTGCACCCCATACGCGAAATACAAGCAGGTATTATGGGATGGTCAAGATCAGGACTAATGGATCTTGTACTTTACGTGTTGGTCTTTTGTGTCAAAATGTTTGCACTGTAGAATCTGCCCCATCGCCTACGACATGAAATGTTTTGTTTACGTCAGATATAGATACCTTGATGTTTGTATTGAATTTTTTTGTATAATGAAAATTGTGTTTTGTTTTTTTTCATTGCAAAGTAAAAAAATGCACTGCAATACCGATAGTAGAAGAACCATACTTAAATCCTGTCCCAGATCTTAGATCAACGGACGGTGTGACTCAACAATCACAAGGTCTGACCATTGTTGACGTAATTATTTTTTTTTTGTTTTGTTTCTCTATGTATTCTTCTCCCCCCCCCCCCCTCTTACTCTCTCAATAAATTAGATCAAAAGTCCATCATAAGTAAATGATCTGATTAATGTCTGAGTCTCACAGACAACTATCAAAAGTAACTTTTAAATGTAATCACCTAACTGGTAATAGATGTATCTAATAATATGCAAGGGGGGGGGATAATTCCAATGTATACATCGTTTGATCGTTTTATTTTGCCACAAATTACATTGGAACAATGTGTTTCTTGAACCTATTTTTAGAACTTAACCTTGGCGAGGCAGTGATAGCGCCAACCCAAGGCTGCGGTCCGTGGACGAGTTGTGTCAACTTCTAAGCCAGTTAAATGAACAACACTTTTCGACCTAGTAGTCATAACTAAATGAATGATGTTTATATAGCCGCAACATTTGATCTTATAACACTTGATTTTTATAACTAAATTGAAATGCACTGGTGAAGCTGGCTATTTATATGAAAATCAAAACTTCTAGAGATTTCTAGAATTGCCCCGGAACCTTTGCAAGTTTGTCCATGTTTTTCTAGAAGCTTCTATAACTTTTAAAGATTTCAAAAAACCTTCCAGAACCTTCTATAATTGTATAGATTTGTTCTAACTTTCCAGAAAATTCTAGCATTTTCTGTGTGCTTTATATGTACATACTCACCTTCAAAATATAATCAAAATGATTAAAAATTTCAGTGTTGATGAGGCAGTACTACATAAAGTCATGAAATTTGTTCTGTTCTGTTTTGAAATCAAAAGAAACACAAAAAACAAAATGCTCCAAAAAAATTAGACAAAAAGTTATTTTGGGCCACCCTAATTTATATTTATATATATATATAGGGTTGCCATATTTTTTCACGGACCAACCGGGACAGTTATGTCTTTTTTACTTTAGGTTTAGGGATGTCGGTTCCGGGGGGGGGGGGTATGAAAACAGTAATGTAAAAAACACTTAAAATATAGAATAGATAATCTTTGTTATTTTATTCATAATGGTACACAAACATGATATTTTTACAAAACAAAACAGTTTTCTACTTGTTGTACCACTCGTATTTTTCACCTCCAACGGACTTCTCTGATGCCAACTTCTGTAAATTTTTATTACTGTGTTACTTAGCAAAATGTTACTGATCACACAAGAGCAGATTAATCATTCTCTGATCTAATAATTTTGCTCAATTATTTCCAAGAAACTGTGCCCTGAATCTAAACCGGGACAATTTCAACAACCGGGCGGGACACCGGGACAACCCAATATATCCGGGACTGTCCCGGCGAAACCGGGACGTATGGCAAGTCTCTCTCTCTCTCTCTCTCTCTATATATATATATATATATATATATATATATATATATATATTGAGGGTATAACACTTTACTTGCAGAATCGCCGATCGCAATATTTATGTTCATGTCGTCTGCAGTGATTTTAAATTTCTGATATACTGACAACATATTCAGAAGGCATATAATGCAAGTCAAAATCTAAGAAGAAATAACTCTGTAGACATCATGAAGTTATCATCTTGGCACAAATTTTACCAAGAAGCAAAAAACATTTACTAAGTTTCATGCATTTTCCTCATAAGTACAAGTGATTCTTCTTTTATTATAACTATCCATCAATATTACTTTAGTTTTGTATGCGTAGAGATAAATTTAAAAACATTATTTATATAAACTGAAAGCCTAATAAAAAAAATTAATACTTATATAAATATATATATATATATATATATATATATATATATATATATATATATATATATACATGGTTTATACTGTACATCAATGTTTGATTATATTGCAATAAAGTTAATGAAATTATGATCTTTGCATTTAAAGTTTGTTGTCTTTTATATTCACTTTATTATAGTTACTAGCTCCACCCTGTAAAATCTTTGCATAGAGTTATATCCCCTTAGGCTTGATCAGTTAGGCTGGGTAATTTTTGGTTTCGGGCAGATCCGATTTTTTCGTGATTGAATTTTAAAACTGGAATACTGTTGTATTAATTCTTTACTTTCGATTTAACGCATTGCCTAATCGCTAATATTTTATTAGACATTTTGAGTTGTAGTTTTTCATGTACATACATTATTCCTCGTTAAAATATTGTGCAAACCAAATTGTTTACATTGGTATAAACAAGGAAAAGGAAAAAAAAACATTTGAAATAAGAAATGAAGTTTACCTGGTAAAATATTATAAATTTATAACCCACCTGGCAATAAGGACGCAAAAAAGTTAAAGTGCGAAACGTTAACACTTTAAAATACTACAAACTAAAGCTTTACACGTATAAGCAATCTTATCGACGGACCGTTTTTTTTTTCTAACTAGAGGAGATAAGTGACACCAAGTTGATAAGTAATTCATGAGGCTTCATTAGTTCTTTTCATGAGGCTTCATTAGTTCTATTCAGGAGGCTTCATTAGTTCTATTCATGAGGCTTCACTAGTTCTATTAATGAGGTGTTATTCTATTCAAGAGGTTATATTTATGAGGCCTCATTTATTCTTTTAGGAGGCTTCATTAGTTCCACTCTTCGCGAGGCTAAGATCATTCTACAGTTTCCTATTCTCCTATTAAAGAGCTTTACTTTGTTCTACTGTAGATAGCAGTCGCAACTTTTTGTTAGTCCGCTGCTATCGCTCTCTCACACGTAAATTTGAAAGAAAGAAGGTACTTATTTTTGAATGTGCAAAATAAGGCGTTACTTATTCACGGTGGTTTTGGGATGAGTGTGACATAGCTTCCTCATGCCACATTCTTAACGTTCTCCTCGTCGGAGCGTAGTAGTGGAGGAGGGGGAATGGAACATATTAATATTGGGCGGGGGGGGGTTGCTGTGGGAATCAAGGGCTGGATGGGTAAAGTGGGAATGTTTTTGTCCAATTACTCACAACCCGTGACACTGAGACACGCAGCGAATTTTGGCGACTTTCTTCAAACGTTTGGTTGTGTTAAATGGAAATTGCACATCGCTGCGTACCACTGCATAACTATTCCTGACCCCGTGGGGTACGCGTACCCGGGGTAGCCGAAAGGGGAATGGCTGTGAACACACCATAGAAGATCTATATATGTAGGTAGGTGACTGGACTCGGTAGAATATGATCAATGACCTAAAGACCGTGTTTTATTCTGCTGACAGAAGTCTACGACAAAATCAGATTATGTTCATAAAAAATATTTTAAAACAAGTTTTTGTATAGATATAACCTGTTGTTTTTATATTCATGCAATGACGTCATCAAAATCTGTTTATAAAAATGATTAAAATAAAATCTAGCCTGTTTTATTTCTGAATCATATGCGCCATCTGCGGTAATGTGTGTGTTTTTTTTTTATTTCCGCAATAACAGAACGTTGAAGACTGTTTACTGTTAATGCTTTTAGTTATTTATATTGATGTGTAATTTCATTAAGCCTAAAATATAGCACCGTTAGAAACAAAAATTGTTAATAAAGATCCTACTAATAAAGCAGCTTTCTTGCCGTGCACAATGGGAACGCCGTCACTATAAATAAGAAAATAATTCTGCACTTGTGATATCCTCTATGACTTTATTTCCCAATGGTACAACTTTTTATTAATTTAAATTTATACTATTTGTAAATAAAGCGCGACAAGTAATCAGCCAGTTGTAAATATTACTCTGCAAACTATATGTTTCTTGTCTTGCTACCGGTTAGCGTGTAGTTTTTAAACGAATATTTTCATATTAAACATTTTATTGATATAAAACCTTTAGTTGCGAATGCAACGGGCAACTACTAGTAGTTAAATAAAATATTAGACTGAGATAACATGTAAATTGTATTTGATGACGCAATCCCAATTAGGTATATAATGTTCATAATTACATACTCTTTAATCAACGCGATTTAAGAAATCTCTATGAATTTTTTTTTATTTTTCCTTTAAATCTAAATTGGAAAGGACGTTTGAATACTTAAGGTAAACTATTTGATTTTCAATATTCTTTATTTTTCTATAGGTAAATTAAAAATGATATAAAATAAATGTTTCTTAAAGACGAGGTAAAAAAAAATCGAATATTGAAAACCATTTATTTGTTATTATTCAGGGAGCTAAAAGTTCCAATTGAAATGTGTTAACCATTATAACCATTAACTGAATGATGGTGTCAATATTAGTGAAGAGTAACACAGAAAATATGTGGCATGATTTTAGTGATACTCTCCATCCTGGTCTGAGAGACATACCATGATCTACGGGGAATAGATCATTGGCGTTCTCTTGTCAGGAATAAAATTTTTTTTTTTTTTTTGCGGGGGTGGTAGTACTGTGATCAGGACTATCCGAGACCGTAGTATTCACAGCTGGCGGTGGTGACGGATGTGGTCGGCACACAACACCCTTCCACTCTGCCCCACTCAAGTACACATGCACAGCTTGCCATTTCGGGTTGAGGGTACAGGCACATTACGCTCTCCCCTCTGTCCGAGTGGCAGGAAAAACCCCTTGCCTTGCCATTCTGGCGGATCGGCAGTAACACACACCCTGCTGGTCTGGCCATTTTCGGCAAGTCTTAAAACCCTCTTTTCTGTCATCCCGGTAGATGATAGCGGAAACACACCGCCGCTCTGTAGGCATGGCAGATACGCATCAGCGCCGACAACAATGCTGGTGTGGTAGGCACACTACACCCATCATGCTGGCAATGGCGGCTTAAAAAAATGTCAATATTAGTGATGTAAACTTTCGAGTACAAATAAACATAACTTAGTATCTCACAAATAATATATTGTTAGAAGATTAATAAGAAATCATCAAATGCATGTTTGGAAACCCCGCATTACAACAACAGATAACATTAGGAGTTTTCTAACAAATAAATAGCCTAACCAATTTGCTTCAAATGTATTGAAAAGCAATAATATGTGTTCCAATTGACAAATCTTTATACATATTCAGTAGTTCCACTCATGGGCGTCGCTAGAAATTTTTCCAGGGGGGGGGGCAACAATTTTCCAGGGGGGGGGGGCAAATAACAACTTTATGACATTATTTTTAAATGTAAGGGGAGGGGGAGAGCAAATGCCCCCCTCTTATATGACATTTTTTCAAAATGTAGGGGGGGGGGCACCACCATGAATACGCCCATGGTTCCACTATTTAAATTAACCACTATCAGAAACTAATAAAGTATTTGTGGAACGTTTTTTGTGTAAACGTCTAAGATTCTTTGAATTTACAACGAAGTTTATCGGCATAGAGGGTAAAGAGCGCTCGACAGTCAACCCGAGAGTCCAGGGTTCGATCCTCGGTGAGAAAAACAGGAAGCTTTCCAGGTCGTGGTGAAAGTTGGTCAAGGGTCCTTTAAAAAGTTGGTAATTACCTTACCCTAGTACAGGGGTGGGCAAACATTTTCTATGGAGGGCCACATTTAAAACTTGATTGCTATCGGCGGGCCGCATATTTATTTTGCCTGCTTCAATAACAATTTACAACCTATGAAAATATGCTTTACTGGTAAAAACGACGTATTTGTCACTTAATTTGACATTCACACTATATTACACATACAAATTACATTTTAAAATACTAACTAAATCAGTTGCTAATATGGTACTAAGACTTTACTATTCATAATTATATCAACTAAAGTTTGTTGTTATCTGTCATAATAATTATGAAGACGAAGGAACTTAACTTACAATCAAGCTGACACCAGAGAAAAATTATAATTAATGAGAAGTATGTAACTGTTTTATAATTGTGGATCATGTTCTTGAACTGTGGAACCAGTATACTGGTTGTGATTCGCATTAAAATGACAAAAACCTGGCAGCAAAGTGTTTTAGGTGTGGAAATACCGCTGCTGGCAAACACACTTACAACTCAAGCAAAAGAACTGACTCTATTTCTCCTTCAGGTCATAATCTGCTTTTAGATCAAGCACCTTTAATATTATGGGGCCATAAAACTGATTTAATATCCTTATATTCTAATCAAATAGTCGGAATCAATTTTCAAAATGTAGCGAAAATTAACATAAACATAGGTTCACAACATGTACATACAAACGGGCCGCATTATATACGCTGATGGGCCGCATGCGGCCCGCGGACAGTAGTCTGCCCACCATGCCCAAGTACATCACATAGTCCAGTTCCTTTATAATCATATATTTTCAAACTTTAGTTAAGTTTAGTTTGTTTCAGTTCGCTTGGAGCTTCACAATTACAATCGCATGAATATAAAAATGAGATTTTGGCAGATGCTTACAGTCCTTATATTGGCAGGTTTACAAGGTTGGTTACATATTGTAATTTAACATGTTGGACTTCCTTATACAGGTGCCATTCACTGCTTTCTTCGAAACTGATCGACTTTTCTTCTTCGTCACATTGTTAGACATTGGTGACATAATTGTTTACAGAATTCTATAGAAAGATATTGTTGGCTTAATTCTAAATGTAGTCGTTTTTGAAAGAATTCAAGAGTGTGAAATTGACAACTGACTTCTAGAGATAAACATTGTTGACAGAATAATCAATTAAACTCTTATATTTCGTTAAAAAGCATGCGTTTCGTTTTACAGATTTGCTCGCTCAGGATATGTACTGGAGACCAGAACATCACAAGTGCTACGAAAATGCATTTATCAGGGTTTTTGTGGATTTCAACACCACACCAAGCAGTTTCGTGAGACTGGAAGTAACTCAAGTTTTCAAATCCAACACACGAATTGTAAATAATATTTTTTTAAAAAATTACACAAGCATTGGCGGGCTTTACTTCTGCTTTACTTCTGCTGATTGGGTGTGTGTGGGTTCGGTTGTGTGCAGAGGCGCAACTAGACCAGACTTTCGGGGGGGGGGGGGGGTGGCAAAAAAAAATCACTGGTATTAAACATCATGAGATATACGATATTGTACAATAGATACATTTGTGAATTATTGTTTAATATAAGAGAAATAACAAACAATATATTTCTTTCTTTATTTTTTTTTAAATAATCAAGGTAGGTAGGTATGGTACATTACTATATTCCCTTGATTACATTTATTATATACACAATTAAGTGACTTATACAGTGGCGGTGTTGGAAAACAAATAGAATTGGGTTATGTTTGGAATTAGTATTTATATTATCTTATTCTGTGTAAAATTTAGGCATGCAATGTTTGGCCAAATGAATGTCTTTTGCATAACTTTTATGTCGGTTGGACATGTATTTGTGAGGAAACTAAAGAGAATGGCATCGCCATAACCATAAGGATGCCGATACAATTGATCGCTAATATCGGATACAAAGTTTTTGTTTTTGACGGTGAGAGAAGAATCAACGAGAGCTGTGAATATAGGATATATCAAATGTTTGGTAACTATGGAAACATTATTTACAAGTTCGAATTTAAAAATAAAATACCGATCGTAAGTTACTTTTGCGAACAAAACTTTGTTTTTAAGTCAATTGTTTAAACAAAACATCATTACAGACATTAATATATTCTAATATATATTTGATGTATGATAATATGTATCTGACCTTATGTAGTCATAGGTGTGGGCCCAGGCCTTTTGAGTCCACGGGTCTAAAACGATAACACCGTGACTCTCCATTGATTCTATCGTTATGTATATCTGAGTTAATTCAGATTTTTCCTTCAGCTCTTAAGGCCACCGGGCAGATAAAACGTGCGGGTGTGTGTGTGTGTGTGTATGTGCGAGCGTCTGTGTTGGTGAGTGTGCACGTGCGCGTGTGTTCGTGTGTGCGCGTATGTGTGAGATCCCTGCTAGAATGAGATGAAATCTCTTTTATCCTAAAAAAAACCACCAATGGTAAAGTTTTCATAGTGCCCTTCTTTCATCTCCCCCCCCCCCCCACCGTGACAGTTGTTGTGGAGCTCATCGTCCTATTTAGTCAAGATTCACTGCTCAATACGCCGCTAACATTACTTTCTCAACTAATGTCTGGTACCTGATACAGATTACACACGGTGGCAAAGTGGTAGAATGCTGGACTGGAAAAGTTAAAACTGTTGAGCTTAGTGCTTGTAACAAAGTCCTACAGAATATCAGTGGTTACATTAACAGATGACCTCTACTTCGTCTGACCCCTGACTTAATAACAGAATCTTTACTCTATTTTTTATTTTTTCACACCTGATTTAAAGGCGTGGTGGACTTTTAACTTCACTGGCACCTGATGGAAATCAGGAATCACTCATAAGGGTCAATTTTGGGACCTTTCGGGTTTACAGACGAGTGCACCCCATACGCGAATTAGCTGCAGGCATTATGGGATTTTCAAGTTCAGGACTAATGGATCTTGTTCTTTACGTGTTGGTCTTTTGTGTCAAAAAGTTTCCCCCCTGTAGAATCTGCCCCATCGCCTATGATATGAAATGTTTTATTTAATGTCAGATATAGATACCTTGATGCTTGTATTGATTTTTTGTATTATGAGAATAAGGTTTTTTTTTTCTTTTTTAATTTCATTGCAAAGTAAAAAAATGCACTGCAAGACCAATAAGGGATGATAAATTTTTAATTTTTTTGCCGGATCTTAGGAATCATAGATCAACGGACGGTGTGACTCAACAATCACAAGGTCTGACCATTGTTTGTAGTTTATTTTGTTTCATTTCTATATTATTCTCTCCCCCCCCCCCCAATCCAATAAATTAGATCTGATTAATGTCTGAGTCTAATAAACAACAATCAAAAGTAACTTTTATATGAAATCACCTAACTGGTAATAGATGTATCTAATAATGTGTAATGGGGGAGGTAATTCCAATGTATACATTGATTGTTTTATTTTGCCGCCAATTACATTGGAACAATGTGTCTTGCACCTTTTTTACATAACTTAACCTTGGCGAGGCAGTGGTTTCCCCAACCCTAGGCCGCGGTCCGTGGATCAAATGGTATTAGGCCGCCCAAAAAAAATTATAATTGTTTTCCTTTTTATTTATTTCCTCTGTGACATTGAAAAATTAAAACAATATAAATAATACATCCCCCCACCCCCGGGCGGACCGAAGTTAAGTTATCCAACGTTGACCGGTCCGCCCGGGGAGAAAAAGGTCAGTGACCATTAGACCAGGGGATTGATTTATTTCCTCAGATGGGGGAGGGGGGGGTGGTATTAATTAAAAAAAACATTCAGATCCACTCATAGAAAATTAATTTAAATATAATATCATATATAATAATACTCATTTCCAGTGTGCGTTAAATCGAAAGTAAAGAATGAATACAACAGTATTCCAGTTTAAAATACAATCATGAAAAAATCGGATCTGCCCGAAACCAAAAAAAGAACCTAGCCTACCGATCAAGCCTAAGGGGATATAACTCTATGCAAAGGTTTTGCAGGGTACAGCTAGTATATGTATAATAGCGATTTAAGTTCTGCGTTAATGCAAAGTAAAGAATTAATACAACAGTATTCCAGTTTAAAATACAAATCATGAAAAAATCGGATCTGCCCGAAATCAAAAATAACCCAGCCTATAGATCAAGACTAAGGGCATATAACTCTATGAAAGGTTTTGCAGATTACAGCCAGTATAATAATTATAGTAATGAGATAACCATTAGAAAATGATGAAATTCGTTGAAAACCTTTGAAAATTTGTAGGAAATATTGTTTGTTTGTTTTTTTTTATATGTAAATGTTCTTTAACACTTTACTTGCAGAATCTTCGATTGCAGTTTTAATTTTGATGTTGTCTGCTGTGATTTTAAATTTCTGATTTACTGGCAACATTTTCTGAAAGGCATAATGCAAGTCAAAATCTAAGGAGAAATAACTTTGTAGACATCATATAGTTATCATCTCTAGCACGAAATTTACCAAGAGCACATAGAACGTCTGCTAAGTTCCATGTATTATTCTTATAAGGACAAGTGTTTCTTATAGTTAATTATCCATCAATATTACTTTTGTTACTATCCATCATATTACTTTTGGTACTATCCATAAAAATTACTTTTGTTACTATCCATCAATATTACTTTTTTGTATGTAAACATTAATTTTAATGACATGATTTAAATAATCTTGAAGCCTATTAAAATGTATATATGTGTATAAGTGTTTGTGTGGTTTATACTGTACATAGATGTTTCATCAGATTACACCAAAGATAAATGAACTTATGTTCTTTGCTTTTAAACTGTGTTGTCATTCTAAATTCACATTATTATAGTCATTGTTAGATTGTTGTTTTCCACATACATACATTATTCCACGTGAAAATACTGTGTATTCAATTTGTTTATATTGGTATACAAAAATTTTTTTTATTATTATTAACATTTATTATAGTACAATCAAAAAAAAAAGAAAAAGGAAAATACGTTTGTTTAACATTTGAAATAAGAAATGAAGTCTTCATGATAAAATATTGTAAAATTTATAACCCGCGTAGCAATATGAACGCAAAAAAATTCAAGGGCCAAACAGTTGACACATTAAAGTAATATAAACAAAAGTGTTACAAGTTCAAACAATCTTTTAAACTCACGTTTTTTTTTCTAACTATTGGAGGTGATTGCCACCAAGTCGAAAAGTAATTCATGAGGCTTCATTAGTTATTTCATGAGGCTTCATTAGTTATATTCATGAGGCTTCATTAGTAGTGTTGTTTTCGTTGACGAAAACTAAAACTAAAATCTTCGTTGACGAAAATGTTGACTTTTCGTCAACGAGAACTAAAACTAAAACTAAAATTAGCAGCAATACTAAAACTAGACGAAAACTGAAGTTATTACAGAAAAAACGAAATAAAAGCTGAAACTAAAATATAGTGTTGCTTTCGTTCACGAAAACTAAAACTAAAATCTTCGTTAACAAAAATGTTGACTTTTCGTCAACGAGAACTAAAACTGAAACTAAAATTAGAAGAAAGACTAAAACTAGACGAAAACTAAAATTATTACAGAAAAAACGAAATAAAAACTGAAACTAAAATATGACCTGGGACTAAAACAACACTATTCATTAGTTCTATTCATGAGGTGGTATTCTATTCCAGAGGTTATATTTATGAGCAGGCTTGCGGAGCCGCCATATTTTCACGAGGATTCATTAGTTCTATTCATGAGGCTTCATTAGTTCTATTTGTGAGGCTTCATTAGTTCTATTTATGAGGCTTCATTAGTTCTATTCATGAGGCTTCATTAGTTCTTTTCATGAGGCCTCATTAGTTCTATTCATGAGGCTTAATTAGCTCTATTTGCGAGGCTTCATTAGTTCTATTCATGAGGCTTAATTCTAGTCATGAGGCCTCATTTGTTCTATTCATGAGGTTTAATTCTAGTCATGAGTCTTTATTCTATTAATAAGGCTTTATTCTAGTCATGAGAAATCATCAGTTCTATTAATAAGGCTTTATTCTATTCATGAGGCTTCATTAGTTCTATTTATGCGGCTTCATTAGATCTTTTCGCGAGGCTTCATTAGTTCTATTCATGAGGCTTCATTATTCGCGAGGCTTCATTTGTTCTATTCATGAGGCTTTATTCTGTTAATGAGGCTTTATTCTATTAATGAGGCTTTATTCTGGTCATGAGGAATCATTAGTTCTATTAATAAGGCTTTATTCTATTCATGAGGCTTCAATAGTTCTATTAATGAGGGTTATGTAGTTACGATCATCGGCAGGCTGATTTCATGGTACTATTTCTTCTCTATAGGGATCGCGCCTGGTATCTTATTTATTTAATTGTAAACACAACTTGTAAAAGCTCACAACTGTTCCGTTTATTGCTCAAAAACTCTTATTTAAATACATAATCGTCTAACCCAGTGGTCGGCAAACTTATTAGCTAAAGAGCCAAATATGAACATTACAACAATTAAAGAAAAAAATTGGGAGCCATATCTGCTTGTTTAGTAAACTTTTATTACATTAAATGTTAATAAACTAAATAAGTATTCGAAGTGGCTACGCTTACGTCAAGCGCCTTCTATTATTATATCTATTGACGTAAGCCGGAAAAAAAAATACGAATTACGTCTTGATGTTACCGCTAAACAAAAAGGGTTAGGGGTTAGGGTTAGGGTTAGGGTTAGGGATAAGGTTAGGGTTAGGGACAGTGTAAGGGTGTGGAGAAATATCTATTGACGTAAGCCGGAAAATAAAATACGAATTACGTCTTGACGTAAGCGTAGCCTGTCCCATAAGTATTACACTAAATAAAACTAAATGCCAGAGCCGCACTTACTGAGCCAAAGAGCCACATGCGGCTCCGGAGCCGCACTTTGCCGACCACTGGTCTAACCTATGCGTGTATTCACTCACGTATTTTTCATATCGTGCATTGTGCGTTGTAATACTGTTATAGAAATTTACTTTTGGCTTTTATAGCCATGAACATCCTTAAATAGAACGCATACGCCGCACGATATGAAACTACCCTCGCTCGGGGATTTCCGAAACTTTTCGCCCCAGTTACGGTGTAAGGAGACGACTAATCACTGTATTAGTTAACTCTTCCGGGGAACTCCAAACCTGGAAATTTTCGCATCCGTCATTCTAAATACAACAATGATTTCTTATATTATGTCTTTGTTATTTCTGTTCATATCGTATTCTGTTCACGGCACAACCTCACCCGCTACAACTGACCAACACTGACCCTTTCTCCACCTCCTTCTCCTTCCCACCTGTCTAATTAAGTAATACCTAACGCTACACACTGCTGCTATTAATCATCAGTCTTGACCTACTTTAACTGTGCTTACGATTCGTTGGTCTATCTATTTACCTATCTATCTATCAATCAATCAATCTATCTTACAATATGTCTGTCTATCTATCTATGTCTGCCCATCTACTTTCATTGTCCTAACATTCTCTTTCTCGTGCGCTTTAATTTGTTTAAGATACATCAGCTGTCTAAACATTTTTAGCGACTGTATGTCCTCTGGTACCCCCTCACACGTAAATTCGCAAGAAAATGTCCTTAGTTTCATATTGGAATGTGCATACATATCTAAGGCGATACATGGGCACAGTGGTTTGGTGATGAGTCCACGCAGTGAATTGCCGGCATTCTTTAAACTCTTGGATGTCACGGGCCTCCCCGTGCTGATATTAATATTTTCAAAAGTTGATAAACCAGCTCAGTCCGGGCCCCTAAAACTCGCCGGGCCCCTGGGAATTTGCTCCCATCCCTCCCCCCCCCCCTTGGCGGCACTGGAAACACCCACCATAGATCTGTAAATGTAGGTGACTGGACTCGATAGGTTTGGATACAGTGACCTACATCTGGTGTTTTATTCAGAGGTCTACGATAAATCAGATTATAGTAAAACAAAAAAAATAATTAAAACATTTCTATGTATAGCTATAATCTGTTTTTATTTTTCATGCAATGACGTCATCAAAATTTGTTTACAATAATATTCAAATAACTATAATCTCTAACCTGTTTTATTTCTGAAGTGTCTGCGCCGTGGGTTTTGTTATTTTGTTTTCTTCCATTTTGTTTTAACCTCAGCAAGAGTGAACCGTTGGTAATGTAGACTGTTACTGTTAATGTTTGTATTTTTTTTTTTAGAATAGAGATGTGTCAACTCTTCAAATTTTGTTTTAACTCAACAAAATGTTTCAAAAGTGTGTTGTAACATAATGGTGCATACATCGAGTTGATACATTAGTCCATGAAACATAGAACGGGGTTAGGATTTTGAACTATGGCAGTGCACACAGAAGAGACAAACAATTCCATTTAGAAACGCATTGCTGAAAACAAACAAAAAAAATAAATATACATGTTAGATTCAGAGACTTAACAATGCACACTAGACAAATATGTTAGATTTATAAAAATAACAGTGCACATAATCAGACTAGCATATCGGATTAATAGCAAATATAAACTGTGTAGATAACTAGACAAAACTATTACAATTTTATTAAAACAATTTCGCAACAGTGGTTTTTTTTGTAATTGATTTCAGCTCTTTTAGATAACGAAAAGACCAACTTTTTGATAACGAAAAGACCAACTTTTTGATAACGAAAAGACCAACTTTTTGATAACGAAAAGACCAACTTTTTGACAACCAACAGTCTGAGTACCTGATCCATCACCAAAAAAAAAAAACAAAAAACAACCAGATGGGTCAAATGATACACCTGCGCGTACAGACGCTTCTGATTTTTGTTATTGGAGCTTTTCAAGGTAGACAACCCAGCGCTGTTCTTATGAATCGAAAGACTTGGCATCCGCCAAGCCCACCCACACCACCCCACTCCCCCACCCCCGGGCTAAAGGACAGAGGAGGGGACCTGATGTATACATTTGTATTAAATCTGGAAATAAACTCAAATGGGCCTGTCAGGCATTTCTTTTAATATGCCCCCCTCCCCCCTCTCCACCACAGCTATCTCTGAATGGTACTGTATACAAGACTTTAAACACAGTGACGTAGTGAAGGGGTAAGGGGGGGGGCATCATGCCAGGGGCGCTACCCACAAAGGGGCGCCAAATGGTATATTTTACATATATAATATTATATTTTCGAATGGGGGGGGGTGGGTGGGTGTGCGCTAAAAAGGTATTGTGCCCCGGGCGCGAGATACGCCACTGCTTCAACAGTACGTGATTTGCAGAAATATGGAACAGTTTAAACCTGACATAGTCTTATTCCCTTCAGATAGCTTATTATTGGGGGAACGTGGAGAGGGAGGGGGTGGGGGGGGGGTTGGAGTAGGAGGGGTGGGGGGACTATCATTAAATTACACTTAGTAATCACTGCTCGCGGTATACCATGATAAAATATACCATGTATACCATGTATACCATGATAAAATATACCATGTATACCATGATAAAATATACCATGTATACCATGATAAAATATACCATGTATACCATGATAAAATATACCATGTATACCATGATAAAATATACCATGTATACCATGATAAAATATACCATGTATACCATGATAAAATATACCATGTATACCATGTATACCATGATAAAATATACCATGTATACCATGATAAAATATACCATGTATACCATGATAAAATATACCATGTATACCATGATAAAATATACCATGTATACCATGTATACCATGATAAAATATACCATGTATACCATGATAAAATATACCATGTATACCATGATAAAATATACCATGTATACCATGATAAAATATACCATGTATACCATGATAAAATATACCATGTATACCATGATAAAATATACTCATGTATACCATGTATCACTAGCTGACATATATTTCCATGACAACGTCATTTAATGCCATTATCATTCACTGTCATTACCAGAGATTTGTTTGTATGCCCAATAACGGTGACTGTCTGTCAATACCGATGACCGTCAATACCAGACGCAGTCTGTCAATATCTTTGACTGTCAATACCAGCAGCAGTCTGTCAATATCTTTGACTGTCAATACCAGAAGCAGTATGTCAATATCTTTGACTGTCAATACATGAGACTGTAAAATATTTCTTGCTATCATCATCACCACTCAATGCCATTTTTCAAATCTGTGCCATTTATACCAGACGCTGTCACAATCTCCCCGTCGTCATTGCCACTATACACAACATTCTACACCCTAGGCCACTATCTCTCCCCCTCCCCCCCGGGGCACCTGTATCTATGTGCTAGCCGTTAAAACGTCGACGCCCTATCGTCCGGATGGGGGTGGGGAGGGGGTACGTTCGTTTGATCCACCACACCGGAATATCACACACACACATACACACATTTATACCTACCACCCGCTGTACACTAACGGCCCGTTTGGCTGCTCTTCACTACCCAGTACCCACATACTATCTATGGGTGTGGGAGGAGGTGGTGGGTGGACGGGCCATCGCCAATTCATCGATTTTTCAAAAAAAAGCTCTTTGTCCAGCCTAATTTTTTTTTTATTGAAGACAAAAATATGACCAAATATTTACAAACTGTGTCCACCCCGAGTATATCCCGCAACATTTAGAAATTCCAGACTTTGACATTTTTTTTGTTCCTTTATAAGCAAGGAATCTTTATTTTACTTCAGTCCACCGTGCAGAGTCGGATGCTCTTAAGGCGTATTGGGTTTATGAGCACCCCGTTTGCATCGAGACTGCAACGATAAAGGGTGAGGTAGCATTAGACCAGTGGTCACAAGATACGGCCATAGACGTCTTTCAAGAGGTAGATGGAGTCAAAACCAAGGTAAATAAACAGTTGTAAAATCACGCATCTTTTTCATTTTATTTATATATATATATATATACATATATATATACATATATATATATATATATATATATTTATATTTATATATATATATATATATATATATATATATATGTGTGTGTGTGTTTGTGTGTGTTTGTGTTTGTGTGTGTGT
>JAGDYQ010000029.1:4253174-4267436 GCA_021962125.1 Bulinus truncatus | reverse complement strand
TCCACGGCCTGCGATGTTGAAGAATGCCGATAAAGTCTGATGTGCTCCAATTTTATTTTCTAAAAGTATTGGGCCATGCATCGATGCCATTTACGATTTCTGTCAAAAAATAATGATATAGCTAGGACTTTACAAATATTTGTTTAAAATTAAAACAAAAAAAACAAAAAAAAAACAAAAAAAAAACAACAGGAGCCCGGCCATATAGGGGCATCGCGTTGGCAGGTAAGAACTATGACCTTTTCAACGCATGCGTACACCCGGGCTCGCTGACCTAACATATTTTACTATTTTGTATGGTTGTGGTGAAAGGGCTTAGGGAGGGGGCACTGTCACACTGGTTTCTAAAGGCCGGTGGGGGGGGGGAGCATAATGCGCTTAAGAAGGGTATTGTTGAGACTTATCCTGACATCACCTTCTGAGTAGCTCCCCCTCGTTACTGTTGCCCCGGACGGGACCGGCTTGTACTCCTGGAAGGCCACGGTCTCTTCAAAAGGGTTAGCAGTTGGGTCCAGGCAGCAGCAGCACATGCTCGGCATCTGCTGAGGATTACGGTGGTAGGATACAGATTATGGATGCGCTAGTGGCTACGCATCTGAAGTTGCTTGGCCCCAAAATACAACAGGCTAGCCGATCACGTGACAGACACCAGCTTGGCCTCCATTTAGAGACGCGCGGTGGCCCGAATTGACCACTATACCCACGCCGACCATTCTCCCCCCTCCTCCTCGTCATTAGGCCACCACATGTGATTGGCAACCCGAGCATTTTTCAGGGACCCCCCCCCCCCAAGCCCTAGAGTGTGTCTCCCCCCCCCCCCCCGAGTGTATTTCGAAATTCATTTTTTTACGGGATTTAGCCCCCCATCTCTCTCCTCTCGACGTCAGCTACCATGCTGACCTAATTGTCTTGGTCAATTTCAGTGTAGTGTCCGACGTTTTTGTTTGTTTGTTTGTTATTGCAAGAATCAATACATAAATTAATTTGTCAACATTGTATTGTTCTTTTTGTTTTGCACGCAATGAACAAACAAAACAAACATGCGCACAATAAATGTGTCTTATCTTTGAATAAACGGTGAACGCGCGCACTCAGACTCTCACAGGGCAAAGCATAAATACACAAATATACACTTTCAGGGATGTTGCCGGCTAATATTACAACCCCCCCCCCCCCCCGGATTAATTCCATCAACTAGGTGAGGCGGCAGACTGATACACACACACACACACACACACATACACACACAGTGCATTAACTAACCCATGGATTCACTGTACACTGGCAGGGGGGTTACTTTTATGGATAGACAAGCAGGGCGACTGTCGAAGTTCTTCCACCCCCTCCTACGCCACCGCGAGGATGAAAAAAAATGTCCCTATAATTATTAATTATAAATTTCTATTAATAAAGAATTTTGTATTGAACTCCAAGCACCCCCTCTCTCTCCTCCCCCTCCCCCCCCCCCCACTGGAAGTCAGGCTCAAGGCCACCGAATATTTGCATTTCCGGTTCGCCACTAACAGCACGTCCAATCAAGAGCTCGCGCGTACAACCCGAGAACTACTGAGTTGCAACGAGGCGGCCATTGAACTTGTGTTAGGGCGCGTGTGAAGGTGAGACCTTCACCTTTATTCGTCTGTATTTTTTTTTTGCGTGTGTCAAAGTATCGATTTTATAATTAAACCCAAAAAAAAAACAACCTTAAGCTTATGAGTTTAAAACAGAAGAATCGTGAATCAGAATCCGAATTTTAAACACGAATAGTGGATATCCTATTTGCCTTTCTATTTGATTACTACAGCCCGAAACCGTGCCCGTTGGTGTGATACAGTTGAGACCCCACGGGGGCAAATTAAAAAAACGAAAAGAAAAAAAAAAAGGAATTAAGAATTGTTATGCCTGCACAGCGGAAAGATAACTCAAAGTAACCATTCCACAAGGACTCATACACACAAGCAGCGGTAAAACAGGAGAAGACAGCCAAACATCCCCCCCCCCTTTCCACATCAATTCCCACAGAGTAACATTTACCTGGGGCCCTAGAACATTCCAGAATGTCTTTGCAGGTAGGCTACCTTCGCTTAGCACATCCTCCCGGCCCCGCCCTCCCCCCCAAAAAAAAAGACAGAGCGACTCTGCACACAGGTAAGAAAACAAAAAGTCACCTGTTGAGGGGAGCATGGTGTCTCTTTTCATATGAATCAATGATACATATTCACTACACTATATATATATATATATATATATATATATATATATATATATATATACATATATATATATATCCACACTAAGTCAAAGCTATTTGTATAGGCCATGGCAATATGGAAGTTCTTATGTATAGTTAAGCTAAGCAACAGCCTTCCACCCCCTCCCCATCCCTTTTCCACTGTGAAAAGCCCCAATCCAGTAAAAAAATCGTATTAAATTTGAAGCTTTCAAGGACCCCGACAGGTACTTTAGCACAGTGGTCCTTAACCCTTTTACTCGCCGTGGACCGATCAACGTTTGATAACTTTACCGCGGCCCGCTGATGGGGAGGGGGGAGGTGGGGGCGTTGATCGTTTATATTTTAGATTGTTTTGATTGACAACGCCCCCCTGCAGCTCAGCTCCCGGTTAAACCTCTCTCGTCCATGGAAAGTCGCACAATCCCGACTGTAAATAAAACGGAAATAATTCAATGTTTCTTAGGCGGGCCCATTGGATCCACGGACCGTTACCGGTCCGTAGGCCCTGGGGTTGGGGGACCACTGCTTTAACAGACCTCACTCTCTGCCTATCGCCCCTGGAAAAACCTGCTGAAAAGGGGAAGATTTCACAACAAGATGAACAATTAACGCATGCATGTACACAGGGCAACAATTAACGCATGTGCACAGGGCAGCCTAAAAATAAATTGTGGAACAAACTTAAGCCGAGCCCACCAACCCCCCTCCTGGTCGGATCAGCTGCGAGCCACGTGGACAAACACCCTGACCTGGTTCACAACGGTCCCAACTATTTTCTTGACTTAATAAACAATGTCTTCATGGGAGTTTATAATCGAGGGCGCGAGACGGAGTTATCTAACGTGCTTTTTTGGTCAAGAAACCACCAGGACTGAAGTAAGACAACAGTTGACAAACTGTTCAGAAGTCACCTACATCTTGAACCGGGGACTACTTTTTCTCATTGCGACCTTGCGCCAATGTGTGTGTCTCTTTTCTTTTTATCTAAAAAGTATAGTAATAAAAAAATTTTTTTTTTAATTTACAGTTTGTAAACATCAGCAGTTTATGATTTTATTCAGTTGACCAGAAGTTTGGTTTTTGTTCTATATTCAGTTAATTAAAAGCAGTGCCGTAGCGAGCCAATTCCTTCAACAATATTGGAGGGGGGAATTGAGCGAGCTCAACTCGCGCCTGGGACACAATACCTTTTTAGCGCCTCCCCCCCCCCGTTCGAGAACCATATAATAGTATATGTAAAATATATCATTTGGCGCCCCTTTGTGAGTAGCGCCCGGGGCATGATGCCCCCCCCCTTTCCTACCCCTCACTCCGCCTTTGATTATAAATTTTGTTTTGTTCTACGCATGCTGCTCTCCCCCCTCTCTCTCTCCCTCTCCCCACTCACACACAAAGCTTTAAGTGGTGACACTGGTATATTTATGAATGTTCTTCTTCCTTTTACGTCATGTATAGGTCTCAACAGTATCACGCCAGCGGTCATGGATCTGGATAGTCTTCTTGAACTGGGTCCATGACATCCCTGACTCTTATATTTTCCTTCTAGACTGTTCTTCTCCATTTATGAATATGCATCTTGTAAAAGTATCAGACGTTGCTGTACGAGTTAAAACCATTTTTATTCATGTAGGTCTAAACGCATGCAGTTAATTTTACCGATACAAAAAAAAAAAAACGAGATGAATGGATCGATATTTTTTGTCCTGTTTTCGTGTGTGTATCCCATACTCTTAAAAAAATCTCGTGTGTGAGCGAATGCCTATGCTCAATACATACACCACCCATATGCAGGGCCGGATTTACAGATAGGCCGCTAAGGCGAAGGACCCCCGCAAATTAAGGGGCCCCAAAATTTTGTATAGTATACAAAAATAAATAAATAAAACAACTTAACATTAGTTGTTATTTTTCAAAATGGAGCCTCAAAGTTTTGTTGGCATGGGGCAACTAGAATTGTAAATCCGGCCCTGTATAAATTATACAGCCTCACAGCTTCACTTGTGTTGGGCTATAACGTTTCAAAAGACGTATAGTTTGGACGTCACATGGGAAATCCGTCGATCAGCTGCTGTCTGTCTGGCCTTGACTTTGACCAGCAACCTGACATTTCACCGATTGTGTTTTTCCCCCCGCGCAGCAACTGTGTCGTGAATATGATGATATGGTGACCGGGAAGCCGTGTTAGGTGATCCAGCCTGGTTCCAGTGTCATCTGTCACGTGATGAGCGTAATCAAGTCAGGCACGGCCAATCTAAACAAGGAAGGGCAAACAAACAAAGAGACTAGTATAATGCATTATGCATAGAGATATACGTGCACTTTTCACACAGGGCTTCGCAAAATAATCTTGAGCTCCTGACAACTTCCAAAAGCTGGGGCCCCACGGGACTGTTGCCAAATAAACGTGGGCTTCAACAGCTGTGGCCCCTCTCATCTAACAGGACTGTAGCTAAATAAACGTGGGCTCCAACAGCTGGGGCCCCACTTATCCCACACAAATTAACCAATCGCCAAGCCAGCTTTTAAGCAGATTATTGTACTCTCTAAAAGAAATTGTGGGGGGGGGAGGGGAACCCCTCAGATGTCTTGGGAACTGCACTCCCATTTCAGCGGCCCTCTCGAAGTGTCTTCAGATATTCTTTTAGCCGCCCCCGGCCCCCCCCTCCGATTAAGCCACCCATACAATCAGAAAGTGGCTGAGGTGGGTGGGGTATGTTCCAGTTAAAGAAGTCACAACATTTACTTAAACATTTACCAGCGATCAAAGTGCGAGCAATCACGTGACTATCACATGATAAAATTAACGCACACACACGCACACACATATACACACACATACACACATCAATCGAGTTTACTTTTTTTTAATGTAGGGGGGGGGGAAGTGGGAAAAGGGGGGGGGGCGTCAGCCGTGAGGTAAGAGGCTCTCTCGACCACCAATGTTAAAAGGGTCATGGGTTCAAATCTTGCGCATGTCTTTAATTCATTTTTAATTGTGTGTACAATGATGATGATGAGTCCAGCCATCATTCCGATTAGTATTAAACATTACAGTCAAGGAAATAAACTTTTCATTGATATGACAAGGGGAGGAGGGTGGGGAAGAAGGGTGGGGGAGGGGGAGGAGAATTTATCTGTGTTGGTGTCACTGTTTTTTTTTTTAAAAGACCCGGCCTTGAAATGAGGTCATAGGTCGCAGCTATTAATAATAATACTGACCCGAATAGGAGACAAAGCTCCTAACAACACAATCAACAAGTAAACATTTTAACAAAATTTTTTTTTAAATAGTCAATTTCAAATTTTGAATTTATTGTTATTTTTTTTTATTTCAAAATTACGTGTCTATTAAATCTCGACACTGAGATTGAGAAATACATAAATGATATAGATTCTTTCTGCGACACAGGGTGCATAGAATTTTTTTTTAACTGTTCCCTTCCTGATAGACATACTTTGGGGGGGGGACATGTGTGTGTGACTGACTTTGTATGTGGGAAAAGGAGAAAGAGAGAGAGAGAGAGAGAGAGAGAGAGAGAGAGAGAGAGAGAGAGAGAATCGATATCTGAATTTTAAAAGCTGTGGATAAATAAGGGAAGCTACCACGGAATAATTTCATAGAAAGTAAATGCTCGCTTATCGTTCTTGTGTTGTGCTGAATGCTGATTCCCCCTTTTATCTCAGTTTGTTGTCTGCATGTTTTGTTGATATTCAAAAGTAGCTCTTAGCTAAAATTAATGGTGGGTGCTGTGCCAGCCTTTGCTTTTGAAATTGTGTTTAAGGAAACAATGCATGAAACAAACAAAATAAAACTTTTTATTTCTGACTAAAACTCTGATGTAATCCACTATACCAGCGGCTCTCAAGCTTTTTTCTCAACTGTACAGCTATAATTTCGAAAGTATGGCTTCGGTTATCCCTCACATGTAGATTCGTGAATGAATGGACTTATTTACACAATGGATTGGGCTCACGTGCGATATTTTTTGGAATGGTGATGAGTCACGCGGCATACTCGCGACCATCCAAAAACTGTTGGTTATTTGAAATGAAAATTATATGGCGCTGCGTACCTTCCGGATAACATTTCCCGGACCCCTACCGTTTGAGATCCGCGGCGCCGCCATGCTTACTATAAACTAAAACGTTACCGTTCACGCTTGATTTATTAGTATAAACTGTAACTTTTAAAGAAGTGTAGTATAATCTCTGCATTTTCATATTTATTACAATATTTAACTTGAAATATTTCCCTATTGACTAAAAATGTATAGATATTCATTTCAAATTCTGATTTATATTCTGATAAAATATAATGTTACCTTCACTAAACATGGTTTCATTTTGTTTCTTCATGCAAAAAAATAACAACAACAAAGTGCCACCATAAAGGTTATTAATAAATCACATTCAAAGCACCATATCACGTGAATAGAAAATGGGAAATTTCCAATTAGTTTCTCACCAATACACAGTGTAAAAAAAAACACACACACGCACAATACAGTATCTCTATACTTATAAGACGCATTAGTTGTCTGTCTGTCTGTCTGTCTGTTCCCTTATAACTCAAGATCCAGAAAACCAAAAAACGTGAAATTTGTTACACATACACATAATTACATGGGGAAGGTTATAGGACAGGTTTCGTTTCATCTCGATGGGTAGTTTAATTGTAATTAATTATTTTTATTTTAGTATTTTACTATATTAAAGTAATCTCGACGGCGCCATAGATAAAATTCCTCTGTGACGTCATTTCCCTATGACACATTTTTAAAAGTGGGGTAACTCCCGGAAACTCCAATTGTAAACATGATGAAATCAATAGTCATATCTATTTACCTATCGTTTTATGTATTCGGAAGATTAAAATTAAAGGTGCACTTTAATAAACCGAAATACGTTAATTAAAATGTTTCTGTGACATTATTAACATTATTAATACAATCTCAATGCGTAGTTTAATTGTAATTAATTATTTTAGTATTTTACTATATTAAAGTATCCACGGTATGGGATCGCCTTCACTATAAATAAAAATCGCGCACCAAGTGAATGTGTAATTGAACGGACGGTGAAGAAAGGGCTAGGGACGGGGAAAAAAAAATATTGTTGTTGTTTTTTTTTCATGCTGCAAGTACCCGACTTTGCCCGGGATTAAAATAAGGTTTTCTGTTTATTTAAGAAGCGTAATTTAACGTTTAATTGTACAGAGAGAGGGAGGGGGAGAGAGATAAAGAGGGAGGGGGCAGGGAGGGAGAGGGAAGGAGGGGGCAGAGAGGGGAGGAGAGAAGGAGGGAGGGAGAGAGGTGGTAGGGAGGGAGGGAGAGGGAGGTTTGGAGAGAGAAAGGGAGGGAGGGAAAGAGAAAGGAAGGGAGGGAGTAGGGAGGGAGATAGAGGGGAGGGAGTGAGAGAAAGGGGAGGGAAGGAGAGAGGGAGAGAGAGGATGGGAGGGGTGAGAGATAAAAGAGAGGGGGCAGAGAGGGGAGAGAAAGGAGGGTAGGAAGGAGGGAGGGAGAGAGGGAGGGAGGGGGTGGACAGGGGAGTGGGAGAGGGAGCAGGGGGAGGAGAGGGGGCAGGGGAGAGGGAGAGAGAAAAAGAAGGGAGGGAGGGAGTAGGGAGGGGAGATAGAGGGGGAGGGGGGGAAGAAAGAGAGGGTGGGAGAGAGGGACAGAAGGGAGTGAGGGGCAGGGAGGGAGAGAGGGAATGAGGGAGGGTGAATGGGGAGAGAGAATTGGGAGAGAGAGGGAGGGAGAAAGGAGGG
Organism: Bulinus truncatus; assembly: GCA_021962125.1. Classification (NCBI taxonomy): domain Eukaryota; kingdom Metazoa; phylum Mollusca; class Gastropoda; family Planorbidae; genus Bulinus; species Bulinus truncatus. The sequence continues at coordinate 4,259,436 of JAGDYQ010000029.1, read as the reverse complement.
AGGGAGAGAGGGGGTAGGGAGGGAGAGAAGGAGGGAGAGAGATAGGGAGAGAGAAGGGGAGAGGGAGAGGAAGGAGAGGGAAGGAGGGAAAAGAGAAATGGAAAGAAGGGTGAGGAGAGAGGGAGGGGGGGAGGAGAGGGGGAGGGAGAAAACAAAAGGTAAACAGAAAACCTTATTTTAAACCCGGGCAAAGCCGGGTACTTGCAACTAGTAAATAATAAGGCACCAGAACATAAGTGAAAGGGAGGAAGAAAAGTACAGCGCTCGACTGCTGACCGTCAAGTCCTGGGTTCGAGCCCACTCAGCTTAAAAAATGGGTGCCTGACATTTTGTTGGGGGGGGGGGGGAAGTAAAGACGACTGTGTATTGTACTTGCCACACAATCCCATAGAATAGCCCGTGGGTATGGAAACCGCAGATGCCATAATATACAAATTGCTCAAGTCGCGTTTTGAAACAATGTTTTCTTCGCCGCCATTAATGATATTTACACTCATCAGTCCATTCATTGAATAGAATGGTTTGTTATATTTATATAAAGCTGCTAAAACCCATGTACTCATGAATTAATTAATATATTATCACTTTTTTATATTTATAAAAGCAAATTGAAAGCTTTTTCATTCATATTTCATGTCTTGACACAAACAAACAAACAATCAAGAGTTGTAAATAGGTACAGGGCCGTTTTAAGGTCATCGTATGCCCTAGGCACTTTCAAAGTCGTAGGCCCTCCCCGATTTAATTTTTTAAATACTTTTCAAGAATGCACTTGTTTTCACTTTATGTTCTGGCTATCGTAGGCCCTTGAAAAGTCTGTAGGTCATAGGCACAGTGTCTACAGTGCCTATAGGATAAAGCGGCCCTGATTAGGTCTATGGATTTCTATGAATGGAAAGCGTCATTGGAAACAAAAGTGATTAACAACAATGGCGCGAGAGTTTTAGACACAAAACCGATGAATTTCTATATAGCAATGTGCTTTCTGTATAATATATAATCTGTGACAGAAACAGATCAGACCAACTCTACTTAATCAGACTCCGATAATCTGTATAGGCTTCGTAATCAATTTTTGTGTACATTCTCGTAGTGATTTGGACTTTTCATCTTTTTTTTAAAAAAAAAAACTTACAAGTGACTAACGACAATTTTTTTTGTTCATAAAACTTTTTCTCATTCAATATTTTCTGAAACCATCTAATCATTAGTACTGTTATGGAAGAAATTTTGCCAAACTATGAAATGCTATGTGGCAAAGTTTGAAGCTGATTACCGTATTTTATGTTCACTAGACTTCAAGAAAAAAATCTGGCAAGTTTCATTAATTGGTTTCTTTTATTTTTTTGGCTTTACATCAGTGATTCTTAAACTTTTGCGATTTGAGACCCACTTTTTTCGCATTTCGCGACCTACTTGTAAAAAAAAAAAAGGATAGAAAAGATAAGCTGAAATTAATTGTAAACATTTTCAAAAAAAAAAAATAAATATTCACCTCACCTGCAGCCTACAAGTTAGTCAACCATTGAAGCTATTGTAACCAGGCGTTTTCTCTCTCTTCATGTTGCAGTGTACAATTAGCCTATATAATCAACAGTTTCAAAGCGGAAATCAAACTCACAATTTACTTAGTCCCCATCTGTAAAACAAACAAACAAATAATTGTCATTTTAAAAGACAGACTATTAGGCCAGTGGCGTAGCGAGGGGTGGGCAAGAGGGAGGGGGAGGAGCATCATGCCCCGGGCGCTACTCACAAAGGGGCGCCAAAAATATATTTTACATATACTATAGTATGGTTTTCGAAGGAAAGGGGGCGCTAAAAAGGTATTATGCCCCTGGCGCGAGTTAAGTTGGCTACGCCACTGTATTAGGCCCTGCTACAAAAGCCTGTTTGTATTCTATAACTAACGAAGTGCTGTCTAGAATTATCAGAAAGCGAAATTGATGGGGCGGTCATTTTTAACTTAAATGTGGTCAAGTGTCATTACCACAGTAAGATGAAGTGACTGCCTGGGGTGAAATGAGTTAAAGTCCAAGCTAACTTGTTAGTGACACCTCGATACTGACCGATAGGCCACGTGATTACGAGACTAATGATTTAAATACTATCCATCCATTTATCCGTTCATTCATCCATATCTATCTATCTATCTATCTATCTATCTATCTATCTATCTATCTATCTATCTATCTATCTATCTATCTATCTATCTATCTATCTATCTATCTATCTATCTATCTATCTGTCTGTCTGTCTATCTATCTATCTATCTATCTATCTATCTATCTATCTATCTATCTATCTATCTATCTATCTATCTATCTATCTATCTATCTATCTATCTATCTATCTATCTATCTATCTATCTATCTATCTAATCTATCTATCTATCTATCTATCTATCTATCTATCTATCTATCTATCTATCTATCTATCTATCTATCTATCTATCTATCTATCTATCTTTCCTTCACCTCTATGTCTAACTCTCTATCTATCGATCAATCTATTTGTCAATTAATCAATCGATCTATCGATAAACATATCTATTTGCCAGTAATTAATCGATCTATCAATAAATCTATCTGCCAGTCGGCAGTCCGTCTGTCTGTCAAAATGCCAGCTTTTCTGTTTGTTTCTCTCGGTCTGTTTGTCTGTCTTTCTGACTTTAGCTTGTAACTTATTGTCAGTCTATTTACCTACCTGTCTGTCTGTCAGTATGCGTGTATTCATGGAATTAGTCTAAAGTAAAATGCCTAAAATTTCAACTACATTTTCAACGGTAAAACTAACCTACTTATAAGTATTTTTTTTTGTTGTGACAAGAAAAGAAATCATTTCAAATTCAAGTGAACAGTTTGCATCCCCCCCCTCCCGTTTCACTGGACTAGAACATAGCCTGACACTGTGACTATTTTAAACACGTCCTAATAGCTAGCAATGGTCTTACCTGGGTCAACACCAAAACAATTCTTAAGGTCAAACTTTCTGCTTAGCAAAACATTAATTTTTTTGTATAGAAATGTTAAAAGTGTACAGTTTGAGAACGTTAACATACACCAAACTACATGTTAAAACAGTATTATTTATTTTTAAACACAATCTTCTATTATATAGCCATAATCAGCCATAATCAGTGCCGAACCCAGGGATTTGGGGGGGCCCTTGGGGCTTGGCCTATTTGGGGGCCCCTGCATCTTGACATTCGAAACCATGCCATGAGATAATGTACTTAATATATTATGTAAAAAATGTTTTTGGGGGCCCCCTCAAGATGGGGTCAGGGGTACTTTCAAATTTGGAACTCCTTTCCCCCCCCCCCCACCCTAGGTACGCCTCATGCTATAATATTAACGATTTTAATTTAAAAAACAATATTATTGACATAATACTTCAAAGTTGTTATCCGGCAAATATGTTCATTGAACTATTTCTGTCGTGGGATGTTTGTTAAGTTTATGTTATGCTTCATAAACAACCCAGCAGGTAAGTCTAAGGCGAAAAAGTTTGGGTATGTATTGACCAATAAATCAAATAAACAAGAGCCAATACATAAAAACATAAATCTGAATTAAAGATGATGTCACATTTCCCGTGTCTTGTTTGTTTGTCAGGTTGTAACGAATCAGACACACCTGTTTGACCGTGGTTTTCATCAAACTACCATTACCTAGAAAGTCAAAACTGTTACTTTTTTTTTTCTTGCAGCCCCCGGGGGAAAAGGTTTAATGACCAACGAACTCAGATGACCCAAAGTTGAAAGTGCGAAAAGACAAAAATTCCTAAGTTATCTGAGTATATATATATATATATATATATATATATATATATATATATATATATATGTATATATATATATATATATATATATATATATTACGCTTATTTGGGACAAATCTCAAAGAAACCAAACCAAGAAGCCAATCGTAAATTTGTATGTTTAATTGGGACAGCCGCTTAATCGGGACCAAAAGCCTCGGTCCCGATGTGTCCTAATTAAGCGGAATCGACTATATATATATATATATATATATTAGGGTGGTGTGAAATTTTTTTTTTTTAATTTTTCTATTTAAATAGCAACAGATAGTTGTATTTGGAGCTAACTAACAGCCTTGCCAAGTTTGAGTAGATTCTATTTATTTTTAGAGGTGCCCCAAGCATGGTAAACATTTTTGGCTTTTTTGTATGAACAAAATGCGTCAATTACAATTCTTTTTTTGTTTTAAAGTAGTTTTTACATAATATTTGCAGTCTTATGTAAGTATTTAGTCACTGAGGTACGTTTGAAAGTACTTTTAACTTAATAGTGCTTTATTTGAAATATACACACATACATTAACAGCAAATATAAAAAAAAATATTGCTAAAAGTATTTATATTGTTTTGTTAGCAGAGACTAAATGTCAGCCAGTAAAATAAGCACCAGAACATCAGTGAAATGTCCAGTGCTTGGAAACGTTTTGCCAACCTACATGGACATATGAAATATTACAACTTAATCAAGTTTTATATTAAAGAAAAACAGCAAAAAGAGCCAACTTTTAACGAAATTGCACAAATTGTAGCATCTGACGTCTGCATTATATGACAAAAAGCATCTCTTTCTAAACCTTCCCCCTTTCTCTCTGAACTCTCTCAGTGATAACTGCGGTCTGAGGCTTAGTCTCTTAGAGCCCGTGAGATCAAACTCGCACTGTTCCCTCAACATCTGGAAAAAGCCACACAGACCTATAGCAAGCATTAGTGTCGAGCTATGTTGTTTTTATTTTGAAACCAAGAAGGCAATGAAATCATGAATAGTGCTGACAAAACAATTCTAAATCTAAAGAAAAAACTACAAAACAAAAAACAACAAATAAGTATGCTATTGCTTACACAAGAACTGCAAAAATTGCCTTATCTCTATACTTATAAGACGCATTCGTTGTCTGTCTGTCTGTCTGTCTGTCTGTTCCCTTATAACTCAAGATCCAGACAAACAAATAACGTGAAATTTGTTACACATACACATAATTACATGGGGAAGGTTATAGGACAGGTTTCGTTTCATATCGATGGGTAGTTTAATTGTAATTAATTTTTTTTTATTTTAGTATTTTACTATATTAAAGTAATCTCGACGGGGCCATAAATAAAATTCCTCTGTGACGTCATTTCCCTATGATCGAATAGAACTTGCGCGCTAGTGCTGTATTGTGCCTTTGTGATGCGAAGAATTGTTGTGTTGATGTTTTTTCATGCTCTCTGATGTGTACAGTTTGAGGAAGGTAAAGGAATGAAGAAGGATTTTAGAAGAAGGGTGAAACCATAATAATAAGTATATATATATATATATATATATATAGAGAGAGAGAGAGAGAGAGAGAGAAAGGGAGAGAGAGAGGGGGAGGGAGAGAGGAAAGGAGGGAGGGAGGGGGAGAGAGAGGAAGGAGTGGGATGGACAGGGGGAGAAAAGGAGGGAGAGGGAGCAGGAGGGAGATGGGAGAGGGAGCAGGGGGAGAGGGAGAGAGAAAGGAAGGGAGGGAGAGAGGGGGTAGGGAGGGAGAGAGAGGGGAGGGAGGGAAAGCGAGGGTGGGAGGTGGGTGGACAGGGGGAGAGAAGGAGGGGCAGAGGGAGATGGGAGAGGGAGCAGGGGGAGAGGGAGATGGGAGAAAGAGCAGGGGGAGAGGGAGAGAGAAAAGAAGGGTTGAAGAGAGGGGGTAGGAAGGGAGATAGAGGGGAGGGAGGGAAAGCGAGGGTGGGAGAGAGGGAGAGAGAGAAAGAGTGAGGGGGCAGGGAGGGAGGGAGGGGGAATGAGGGAGGGATGAATGGGGAGAGAGATGGGAGAGAGGGTGGGAGAGGGAGGGAGAAAGGGAGGGAGGGAAAGGGAGAGAGGGGGAGGAGGGAGAGAGAGGAAGAGGAGGAGAGAGGGGAGACGGGAGAGGGAGGGAGGGAGAGAGGATGGGAGAAATGGGAGGGAGTAAGAGATAAAGAGAGAGAGGGGGCAGGGAGGGAGAGAGGGGGAGGAGGAAGGGAGGAAGGTGGAGAGAGGGGGGACGGGGGTGAGAGAAGGAGGGAGGGAGATGGGGAGAGAGAGGGAGATGGGAGAGTTAGAGAGGGGAGGAGAGGGAGGGAGGGAGAAAGGGAGGGAGGGAAAGAGAAAGGGAGAGAGGGCTAAGGAGGGAGGGGGAGGGAGGGAGAGAGGGGGAGAGAGAAAACAAAAGGTAAACAGAAAACCTTATTTTAAACCCGGGCAAAGCCGGGTACTTGCAACTAG
>JAGDYQ010000029.1:4231801-4252674 GCA_021962125.1 Bulinus truncatus | reverse complement strand
GCAACTAGGCAGAGGGCGTAGAGATACGCAACTAGGCAGGGGCGTAGAGATACACGCAACTAGGCAGAGGGGCGTAGAGATACACGCAACTAGGCAGAGGGCGTAGAGATACACAACTAGGCAGGGGCGTAGAGATACACGCAACAAGGCAGAGGCGTAGAGATACACGCAACAAGGCAGAGGGCGTAGAGATACACGCAACAAGGCAGAGGGCGTAGAGATACACGCAACAAGGCAGAGGGCGTAGAGATACACGCAACAAGGCAGAGGGCGTAGAGATACACGCAACAAGGCAGAGGGCGTAGAGATACACGCAACAAGGCAGAGGGCGTGAGATACACGCAACAAGGCAGAGGGCGTAGAGATACACGCAACAAGGCAGAGGGCGTAGAGATACACGCAACAAGGCAGAGGGCGTAGAGATACACGCAACAAGGCAGAGGGCGTAGAGATACACGCAACAAGGCAGAGGGCGTAGAGATACACGCAACAAGGCAGAGGGCGTAGAGATACACGCAACAAGGCAGAGGGCGTAGAGATACACGCAACAAGGCAGAGGGCGTAGAGATACACAACAAGGCAGAGGGCGTAGAGATACACGCAACAAGGCAGAGGGCGTAGAGATACACGCAACAAGGCAGAGGGCGTAGAGATGATACGCACACAAGGCAGAGGGCGTAGAGATACACGCAACAAGGCAGAGGGCGTAGAGATACACGCAACTAGGCAGAGGGCGTAGAGATACACGCAACTAGGCAGAGGGGCGTGAGATACACGCAACTAGGCAGAGGGCGTAGAGATACACGCAACTAGGCAGAGGGCGTGAGATACACGCAACTAGGCAGAGGGCGGTAGAGATACACGCAACAAGGCAGAGGGGCGTAGAGATACACGCAACAAGGCAGAGGGCGTAGAGATACACGCAACAAGGCAGAGGGCGTAGAGATACACGCAACAAGGCAGAGGGCGTAGAGATACACGCAACAAGGCAGAGGGCGTAGAGATACACGCAACAAGGCAGAGGGCGTAGAGATACACGCAACTAGGCAGAGGGCGTAGAGATACACACAACAAGGCAGAGGGCGTAGAGATACACGCAACAAGGCAGAGGGCGTAGAGATACACGCAACAAGGCAGAGGGCGTAGAGATACACGCAACAAGGCAGAGGGCGTAGAGATACACGCAACAAGGCAGAGGGCGTAGAGATACACGCAACAAGGCAGAGGGCGTAGAGATACACGCAACTAGGCAGAGGGCGTAGAGATACACGCAACTAGGCAGAGGGCGTAGAGATACACGCAACTAGGCAGAGGGCGTAGAGATACACGCAACTAGGCAGAGGGCGTAGAGATACACGCAACTAGGCAGAGGGGCGTAGAGATACACGCAACAAGGCAGAGGGCGTAGAGATACGCAACAAGGCAGAGGGCGTAGAGATACACGCAACAAGGCAGAGGGCGTAGAGATACACGCAACTAGGCAGAGGGCGTAGAGATACACACAACAAGGCAGAGGGCGTAGAGATACACGCAACAAGGCAGAGGGCGTAGAGATACACGCAACAAGGCAGAGGGCGTAGAGATACACGCAACAAGGCAGAGGGCGTAGAGATACACGCAACAAGGCAGAGGGCGTAGAGATACACGCAACAAGGCAGAGGGCGTAGAGATACACGCAACAAGGCAGAGGGCGTAGAGATACACGCAACAAGGCAGAGGGCGTAGAGATACACGCAACAAGGCAGACTCCCTCGACCTCCCCCCCCCCTTTTTTATATCCTGTTGTACTTTGAGATCACTCCCCCCCCCACCCCATTCACCTTTTTACCCCCTACCTCCGCCAACCTCTTCCCTTACCCTTCAACTTCAGACAGCGCGTGGCTAATTAACCTGCGTCTCTAGTTACCTGAGTACCTGAGCAGATTTTTTTTTTTGTTTAGGTTTCTTTATGGAAGTGGGGGGGGGGGGGGACTGGGAGGATAGAGATTTTAAACATATTTTAGGGAATAAGGGGGAGATATTGGGCTTACCTGTCATGGTCATTAAAGCATTCAACTTAATAGAATTTCACTCTTGAAATGGGGGGGGGGGGAAGAGAGGGGCAACGGCGATGATGGCAGGGAGGGGAGAAGGGGAGGCAATAGGCAGTGATTTTAGAATATCAGACATTTTTTTTTTTTTTTTTTTTGAAAATCAGTTGTTTTTTTTTTTTTTTAATTTCACTAATTCTTAAGAAAAATGAATCACTAGTCGATCGTAGAAATTATTCCATTGTGAGTCAGGCATGTCGTGAATATCACGCATTCACAACACCGTTTATTACTAGCTGTACCCTGCAAAAATCTTTGCATAGAGTTATATCCCTTTAAGCCTGATCGATTGGGTGGGTTACATTTTTTTTTTGGTTTCGGGCAGATCCGATTTTTTTCATGATTGTATTTTAAACTGGGAATACTGTTGTATTAATTCTTTACTTTCGATTTAACGCTGAGTCCAAATCGCTTATATATATATATATATATATATATATATATATATATATATATATATATATATGATTCAATCAGGAAAAACAGTCAATATTAAATATCACTTCTGAATATTTTTTAATTAATAAAAGTACTTCAATTTCATCAGGCATATGTGATATATGTATATATATATTGCTAAGTTGTTTTTTTTTTCTTCTTGTCAATGTGCTTTCAACGATATCACGATGACGCTTTTATTATTTAATCAACTAGGTGTGTCACCTGCCCGCGTCGGATTGCAAAACCAGTAGGCTCAAACATGTATATTGTGACTGCCAAAAACACTCGGACGTCTTCTACGTAATCATCGTTCACATCCCCCGTATTTGTTTTCTCGATTCAAGGTTTACAATGCAAGTGTTTCAATTCAACGAAGTCAAACTTGAAAGTTGCCGATTCTACCTGCACCAGCGTGTGGGTAAGTTTTCATTTGGTCTTTGTACTTACCCTGGTGTGTTGGTGACCTTTATCCAGACCCCCCGGGGGGGAAGGGGGGGCTACTTTGATTTATATCGATGGCATCGAAATTTTACTGCCAAAAGTATCAATCAATCAATTAATCAATCAATACATCTATCTCTGTATCGATTATATTATAACTGTGATTGATCGAGACTGACAGATAAGGCCCCGTTATTTATTTATTTATATTTTTTTAATTGGCTTAAGAAGCAGTGCAGAAACTATGGATTTGGGGGAGGGTCCGGGGCCGGGTGGGGGGGGGGGCTTGGCCTATGTGAGTGCCCCTGCATTTTGACATACGACATCATGACATGAGATAATGTACTTAATATTTAATGTAAACATTTTTTGGCCCCCTCCCCCTTATAGCGCCCCCTCCTAGTTACGTCTCTGTCATGAGGCCTAGAAGGCCGCAGTTTCCGATGCTTTTTACAATTGTATTCTACTCCATTATCACTATAATGGGGCTGTCCATTAATTACATCAACAAAATAGGGGGTCAGAAAATTTTTGACAATTGTTGACAAGGGGGAGGGGGGGAGGTCAAGAAAAGTTGACGTCAACAATGTTATTTTTTTTTTAATTTAATATAATTATTTAAATAAAGGAAAATTAAGCAGCGTTTGTAGTCCTGTGTTATACACTCGCCTACCATTTAGTATTTTAATTAAACTAACTATATTCCAACTAATTTTGCCACATAAACATTTTGGAAGCCACCTTTTTTAAGGGGGGGGGTAATCAAATGTTGACGTAATTTTATAGGAGGGGGTGTGTCTCTGGAAGTTTGACAAGTTGTTGACAAGGGGGAGGGGGGGAGGTAAAAATCGGCAAAAATTAGTTGACATAAATAATGGACAGCCCCAAAAGCTGTTAGCCGTTGGTATACTCTCTATCCTTAGTATAATTAAATTATTTTATCTCATGTTCCCATGTAAATTATTTCAGAAAAGAAAAAAAAGGTAAACTAGATGTCAAGTTTAGTCGTCATGTTGTCACGTTAAAGGGTGTCTGATATTTGAGGGTTTTACTGTATTATACTGTTGTTGTTTTTTTCCATCTACTCAATAATAATAATTTAAATAAAACAAAAAAAAATACCTTTTTTATACAGGGAAGTTGTGCTATTCTGTCGGGTAATAACTGTCTCAAAGACTACAGATGTCTGGAAAACGTCTGATTCTTGGTAAAAAAAAAATTCTTTCTTTTAAATCAGTAAAATGTAATTATTGTAGTTTTTTTTTGTTGTTGTTGTTAATGCGTGCATAGATATTTTAGAAAAAAAAAAGATATTTTTATTTAATCCTTTAGGCATTTAAGGAAATGTTCTTGGCTGTGTCAATAGACTACTTGAGGCTAAGGTCATCACCATGACGACCCTTGTAAATTGTGCCAAATAGCAAAAAATTTCCATTGAGCTTTATGTTAAATTGTCTCCAAAACATCACCTTTTTAAAAAATATAAGACATATTAAATGTACTGTTTTACGTGTACCCATTGGTATACAAATATCTCCTCTTTGTTTTCTATGTGTTTTGTAGTTGTCCATCTTTATATCATATTTGGTTGTCCATATTTGTATCATATGTGTTGGTAGTTGTCCATCTTTGTATCATATGTGTTTGTGGTTGTCCATCTTTGTTTTATGTGTTTATAGTTGTCAATCTTTGTATCATATGTGTTTGTGGTTGTCCATCTTTGTTTTATGTGTTTATAGCTGTCCATCTTTGTATCATATGTGTTTGTAGCTGTCCATCTTTGTATCATATGTGTTTGTGATTGTCCATCTTTGTTTTCTGTGTTTGTGATTGTCCATCTTTGTTTTCTGTGTCTGTAATTGTCCATCTTTGTATCATATGTGTTTGTGGTTGTCCATCTTTGTTTTCTGTGACTGTAGTTGTCCATCTTTGTATCATATGTTTTTGTAGTTGTCCATCTTTGTATCATATGCGATTGTAGTTGTCCTTCTTTGTATCATTTGTGTATGTGGTTGTCCATCTTTGTTTTCTGTGATTGTAGTTGTCCATCTTTGTATCATATGTGATTGTAGTTGTCCATCTTTGTATCATTTGTGTTTGTGGTTGTCTATCTTTGTTTTCTGTGATTGTAGTTGTCCATCTTTGTATCATATGTTTTGTAGTTGTCCATCTTTGTATCATATGTGTTTGTAGTTGTATAGACCGGCTAATCAGTTAATTTAGGTGCTAAATATCGAGAAGCCATTATTGTATTGTAACGCTGCCAGTAGGTTGACAGTTAAGTAAGATAAACGCGTCATGAAACAGTTAAACTACTAACCAAATGTGTGCGTAGCAAACATTAAGCCATTACAACAATTAAATCCTTCCATGAAATAAAGTGTATCAAAAGGATTTCTTTGATAAATCACTGTTGGTATTAGTCAGCTTAAAATAAGTCGACACAGAACTTAAACAGTGAGAGAGACATTCCACTAGGCCAGTGAACTGTAGGCCTCAACGGAAACACATAAAACACATTTTTGTGTTGTTCCTTTTTTTAAAAAAAAATCTTACAGTGACGGAAGTAAAATAAACATGCGCGAGCTGCAAGTGGGTCTATGACCCATTTAACCAGCAGAGTGAAAACTTCACTTCTGCATTATATATTTTTAGAACTTTACTTGTCGCTTTATCAAAGCGATTGTCCCTAGTCATTTTTTTTTTTTGGTTCCTACAAGCTCTATAAATAGATGGCGACGTACATGCCAAAATGTCTTACAGAATTAGATGAATTTAAAAAAGATGAACTTTGTCTTTGTTTCTGTCTAAAATGTGGCCGCCCCTGAGAGACTGCTGCCCGTGTATTTTGCAACCCCTGAACCATAGTGTACGGTGCTACCCTGCATGTAAAATAGAGGTGCACTCCTTTGCCCATAGTACAGTTGGATCCTGCATGTAAAGTAGAGGTGCACTCCTTTGACCATAGTACAGTTGGATCCTGCATGTAAAGTAGAGGTGCGCTCCTTTGACCATAGTACAGTTGGATCCTGCATGTAAAGTAGAGGTGCACTCCTTTGACCATAGTACAGTTGGATCCTGCATGTAAGTAGAGGTGCACTCCTTTGACCATAGTACAGTTGGATCTTGCATGTAAAGTAGAGGTGCGCTCCTTTGACCATAGTACAGTTGGATCTTGCATGTAAAGTAGAGGTGCACTCCTTTGACCATAGTACAGTTGGATCCTGCATGTAAGTAGAGGTGCACTCCTTTGACCATAGTACAGTTGGATCCTGCATGTAAGTAGAGGTGCACTCCTTTGACCTAGTACAGTTGGATCCTGCATGTAAAGTAAAGGTGCACTCCTTTGACCATAGTACAGTTGGATCATGCATGTAAAGTAGAGGTGCGCTCCTTTGCATATAGTACAGTTGGATCCTGCATGTAAAGTAGAGGTGCACTCCTTTGACCATAGTACAGTTGGATCCTGCATGTAAAGTAGAGGTGCGCTCCTTTGACCATAGTACAGTTGGATCCTGCATGTAAAGTAGAGGTGCACTCCTTTGACCATAGTACAGTTGGATCCTGCATGTAAGTAGAGGTGCACTCCTTTGACCATAGTACAGTTGGATCTTGCATGTAAAGTAGAGGTACGCTCCTTTGACCATAGTACAGTTGGATCTTGCATGTAAAGTAGAGGTGCGCTCCTTTGCATATAGTACAGTTGGATCCTGCATGTAAAGTAGAGGTGCGCTCCTTTGCATATAGTACAGTTGGATCCTGCATGTAAAGTAGAGGTGCGCTCCTTTGCAAGTAGTACAGTTGGATCCTGCATGTAAAGTAGAGGTGCGCTCCTTTGACCATAGTACAGTTGGATCCTGCATGTAAAGTAGAGGTGCACTCCTTTGCCCATAGTACAGTTGGATCCTGCATGTATAGTAAAGGTGCACTCCTTTGACCATAGTACAGTTGGATCCTGCATGTAAAGTAGAGGTGCACTCCTTTGACCATAGTACAGTTGGATCCTGCATGTAAAGTAGAGGTGCGCTCCTTTGACCATAGTACAGTTGGATCCTGCATGTAAAGTAGAGGTGCACTCCTTTGACCATAGTACAGTTGGATCCTGCATGTAAGTAGAGGTGCACTCCTTTGACCTAGTACAGTTGGATCCTGCATGTAAAGTAAAGGTGCACTCCTTTGACCATAGTACAGTTGGATCATGCATGTAAAGTAGAGGTGCACTCCTTTGCATATAGTACAGTTGGATCCTGCATGTAAAGTAGAGGTGCACTCCTTTGACCATAGTACAGTTGGATCCTGCATGTAAAGTAGAGGTGCGCTCCTTTGACCATAGTACAGTTGGATCCTGCATGTAAAGTAGAGGTGCACTCCTTTGACCATAGTACAGTTGGATCCTGCATGTAAGTAGAGGGTGCACTCCTTTGACCATAGTATAGTTTGGATCATGCATGTAAAGTAAAGGTGTCCTTTGCATATAGTACAGTTGGATCCTGCATGTAAAGTAGAGGTGCACTCACTGACCATAGTACAGTTGGATCCTGCATGTAAAGTGAGGTGCGCTCCTTTGACCATAGTACAGTTGGATCCTGTGATGTGTAAAGTAGAGGTGCACTCCTTTGACCATAGTACAGTTGGATCCTGCATGTAAGTAGAGTGCACTCCTTGACCATAGTACAGTTGGATCTGCATGTAAAAGTAGAGGTGCGGACTCCTTGTTGACATAGTACAGTTGGATCTTTTTCTGAGGTGCGACTCCTTTTGATGTAAAGTATCCATGAAAGGTGGGCGCTCCTTTGCATATAGTACAGTTGGATCCTGCATGTAAAGTAGAGGTGCGCTCCTTTGCATATAGTACAGTTGGATCCCTGTGTAGGGCTTTTAATTTGTCTTAATCCAAAAATGAACAAAAATGACAAGGTTGGGCTACAATTATCAAAAAATATTAAAGGCGAATTACAATGTTTTTTTTTTAACCTGAGAGCCCCCCCCCCACCCCTTTCCCAATTGTATACTTGACCAGTGGTCCAAAAATGGTTTGTTTTTGTTTTGTTTTTTTTTTTTTTTCGCTATGGCAACGAATTGTAACTTCGTTTTGTCGTCCCCCCCCCCCCGCCACCCCACCGATTCCCCTAAAAGAAAAGGCCCTGGGACAACCAAAAGCCCCGCCGAGTCACCAAGAAATTTTTTCGACACAGGTGTGCCTGACCTTAAATGCACACGAGAGCCTGAACGCGGCGTAGCGCGACAGGTAAAACAAAATGGCGACATGTGTGTTTCCCTTCTTCGTTTCGTTTTGTTTGTTTTTAATTTAGACTTTTTTTCTTTTTTTACTCCCAGGATCACCACTCACTGCCAATATTCGCCTTGATGGTTAGCCGCTGTGATTTGAAAATGTTCATTTTTGTAGGCATGATACTCAGCCCCCACCCCCCCCCCCCACCCCATGCTATTTATTGATTGTTCATGTCTGAATGAGTTATTGAGAATTGCTTATAATTATTAGGACAATATATATATATATATATATTTTACATCCACAAAGTATGCATCACAAATTATACAGCTGCATAACTTAATGAATACACTATTGATGTTAAACTCATGCGCAAAGTTTACATTATAATTAATGTTTACGCTCAAAAGGTCATCATTAAAAATAAATAAATAAAAAAATAAAATCTGCGCATTATTTCAAAATGAATTTGAAATGTTGTAATAAATATGAATATTATAACATCAGGGCATTATTGACGAGATGAACTAATAAAGCTCTAACCACAAAATGTTATTTGATTTCTATTACATACATATTTACATTCAATGATATTTTTGAACCCTCTGAACCCTAGCGTCTGAAACCTTGTTATGTTTGATTCTGATGTCGTTTGTCTGATTTCGTAATGTCTTGTGTTGATGCCTGATGTTCTGACGTCATGTTACGCCATAGTCTGATTTTATAATATGATCCCACTATTCCTGACCTGTGATGTTTTAAAATTATTCCTCGGATTTCATTTTGACATGTCAGGCGTCCCATGTCTAATGCTTTATGTTTGATATATTTTGAAACAATAAGACTGGATTTCTTATGTATATTTTGTGTGCGGTATTGGCCGATATACCATGTTGGCCAATGAGCGATGTTGGAATGAAAAAAATACAAAAACACAGGCAGACAGACAGACAGACAGACAGACAGACAGACAGATAGATAGATAGATAGATAGATAGATAGATAGATAGATAGATAGATAGATAGATAGATAGATAGATAGATAGATAGATAGATAGATAGATAGATAGATAGATAGATAGATAGATAGATAGATAGATAGATAGATAGATAGATAGATAGATAGATAGATAGATAGATAGATAGATAGATAGATAGATAGATACAGATAGATAGATAGATAGATAGATAGATAGATAGATAGATAGATAGATAGATAGATAGATAGATAGATAGATAGATAGATAGATAGATGGATCGATGGATGGATGGATGGATGGATGGATGGATGGATGGATGGATTAGTCCTGCTCAGGGCCTCCAAATGAAATTCCTGCAGTTTCTGCCTAGGGGCCCTCAAACACCGAAGAACAGGGTCCAAATTAAGTATAAATGGGACCTGAGGATGAAACAGTTTTCTGTTTTGTTCTATCACTACTCACCATTCAGCCTGTTTAATCTCTGTTAAATTCTTCACACTTGTATGCGAGTGTCCTGATACTCAATAGTTCTGAGCTAACTTCAACATGATAAACCAAACATCAAGATAGGCGTGTAAGTACATATATAAACTTACCCCATGCACTTAGCTGGTGCTTATTTTATTTGTTCATTTCATGTAGACAACGTTATGGAAAACATTAAACAATTTTGTTTTGACTTGTAACGTTTGGGGATGTGACGCCTGATTGTCAAAGGCTATTAGGGCCCTAAAATTATCAACCCGCGAAGTTGTGTCAGCCCCCCCCCCCCAAACGTACCGTTGATCTAAGACTCTCTTTCCCCCCCCCTCCCCTCAGATTTTTAATAATATAGAATTAATGAAATGACATTTTGTAGAAATACAGAGAGGACCACAAATTAGATATTAGAACTAACTATTAGTTATTGTGGGACGGATGGCCGAGTGGTGTAGATACTTGACTGTCGACCTGAGAGTCATGGGTTCGATCTGCGGTGAGGCCCATGCAATTTTTCCAGGTGAAATTTGGTACAAAGTCGTCCCACAAGTCCACCCAGCTTTAAATGGGTACCTGACTTAAGTTGGGGAAGTAAAGGCGGCTGGGCGTTGTGCTAACCACACAATCCCTTCATATGCCGAGGTTATAGAAACAGATGAATTCTACACTTCATCTGCCCCCATGGCCCAATAGGGTTAAGGGAACTTTATTATTTTATTTTATTATTAGTTATTGTAAAAAAATTGGAAGAATTTCGCTTTGAAATTATCATGTACAAACCAAAATCAAACAAAAAAATCGGACAGTGCATTCAACTACAAGCGCAAAAGCTTTATACCTAGATGTACTCATATATAGATAGATAGGCTCAATTAGGGGAAGTACCTAGCTCAATAAACATCGGCATGTCCACTGGACAGTATACACGCAAAGAAATAGGTCATGAAAAAATTGTACCAACTGACTGCCAGACGGCTGTGTCTGTAAACATACCATTGGCCAGTAGGCTCAATTAGGGGAAGTACCTAGCTCAAATGACATTAGTATGTCCTCATGAAAAAATTCTAACGAATGTCAACCAGACGGCTGTGTTTGTAAACATACCATTGGCCCACTGGCGGCGGCGCCCCCCTTGAATTTCCAGTCTGCCCCCCCCCCCCCTAAAATTTTAACTTTGTTGAACTTTTTTAACTTTGTAATTCATTTTAGTTTATATGTATCATTTTCATAATTCATTTGATTTATTTCTTAAATTTAATATTTGAAATAAATTATAATTAATTTACATTTTACCGTAATCACATTATTGAGAATTGTTTTGGCATATTTTAAAACTAGTTGCAAGTACCCGGCTTTGCCCGGGTTTAAAATAAGGTTTTCTGTTTATTTAAGAAGCGTAATTTGACGTTTAATTAAGATTTAAAAAAAGACGCGTAAAAAAGGGTTTATTTGCATGCCATAAAAGGGTACATTTATCTTAAAGCAATGTGATACACAACATTTTTGGCAGTTCCCCCACCTCTCTCTCTCTCTCTCTCTCTCTCTCCCTCTCTCTCTCTCTTTCCCCCTGCCTCCCTCTTTCCCTCCCTCCCCTCCCTCTCCCCTCCCCCTCTCTCTCCCTCCCTCCCTCTTTCCCTCCCTCCCTCTCTCCCTCCATCCCTCCATCCCCCCTTTCTCTCCCTCCCTCCCTTTTTCCCTCCCTCCCTCCCTTCCTCTCTCTCTCTCTCTCTCTCTCTCTCTCTTAGGCGTGACTGTATCAAAAGATGAGAATTCCTATGGATGAAGGAATGGAATGTAATAATGTAGTAAGTAATGTGATATTTGGTTCCCCGTACCTATCATATTTATAGTAAGTTAGCTATGTGGGAGATAAGCTCGTAAAACCTTAAATTGGGTTAAAAGTTTGCCAATTTTCATGTCTTTGATATCCAAAATAATTAATTACAATTAAAGTACCCAATGAGATGGAACGAAACCTGTTTAAGAACCTTCCCCATGTAATTTTGTGTACATGTACCAAATTTCACGCTATTTGGTTGTCTGGATCTTAAGAGTTTTAAGGAATAGACAGACATGACAGCAAATGCGTCTTATAAAGTATAGAGAAGTATTGCCATCTACCGACTGACTTGGCAAATGTAATTTTTAAAGAAAATACACTGGTTTATTATCTTTTCTCATAAATTACTTTTTGTTGATTGAGTTTCCCGTTTCCGGTTTCAGTTTCATGTTCATCATCATTCATGATAATTATCAGTAATTTTCTGATCTAATTTCACTATTAAATTTGTAAACAAACTGACATTACGAATCAGTTGACGACATAAGTGCTCAATGTTCATTTTTATTTTTTAATATAATATTTTTTAACAATATCGATTAAATACTTGCTACAAAATTACCATATTCTATTATTGAATTAAGGGGGTAAAATTTGTCTTTCGGTCATATTTTGTCTTGCCCCTCCTTAAATTTTCAAGGGGGGGGGGCGGAGCCCCCACTTGAATTTTGTCTTGCCCCCCCTTAAAATATTTCGTTCCGCCGCCGGTGCATTGGCCAGTAGTCAAAATTAGGGGAAGAACCTAGCTCAATAAACTTTGTCATGTCCACTGGACAGTATACAAGCAATAAAATAGGTCATATGACTGCCAGACGGCTGTGTTTGTAAACATACCATTGGCCGGTAGGCTCAATTAGGGAAAGTACCTAGCTCAATATGCCAGTTAAATGAACAACACTTTTTGACCTAGTAAAGTTCCCTTAGCCCTAACGGGCCATAACCTCGGCCTATAAAGGAGTTATGTGGTTAGCACAACGCACAGGCGCCTTTACTTCCCCCCCAACTTAAAGTCAGGTACCCATTTAAAGCTGGGTGGACTTGTGGGACGACTTTGAAACAAATTTCAACTGGAGAAGTTCCCATGATTCTCACTGAGGATCACAGCTTCACCAGTGCATTTCACTTTAGTTATAAAAATCAAGTGTTATAAGATCAAATGTTGCGGCTATACAAATATCATTCATTTAGTTATCACTACTAGGTCGAAACTGGGACGGGTGGCCGAGTGGTGTAGACACACGACTGTCAACCGGAGAGACCTGGGTTCAAACCTAATTAAGAACCTTGGGATTTTTAAAGGTCCTGGTTCAAGTCCCACAAGTCCATCCAGCTTTAAATGGGTACCTGACTTTAGGTTCGGGAGAGGGGAGTACAGGCGGCTGGGCCAAACAGAAGATCCCTTTATATGCCGAGTTTATTGAATCGGATGAATTCTACATTTCATCTGCCCCGATGAGCGCTTAAGGGAACTTTTTTTTTTAAAACAATAGCAAATGTATTATATATTATTTGCAGACTTTTTGTAAAACTTCATAAATAGCGAGGTTATGTTAGATATTATTACTAAAACACAGAATAATGGACAAATAATGTTAGTAGAATAAAGGCATTTAAAAAAAATAATCATAAAAAGGCCTATTTATAAATCTACCCAAAAGTCGAGGAAACAAAAAATATTGATTCATTAAGATAAAATTAAAATACTTTCCGAGACAGAAAGATTCAAAAATAAATTTGTGTTAGTGAAAGAGACATAGAAAGATAGATACAGGTTTTTGTTTTTTTTAACTCTTATAATAAAATAATAATGTTTCAAATATGATCAAGAAAAGTTAGAACACAGCTGGTATTGTTTTTACTCAGTTTGGTATAATAATCATTTAATTTAAAAAAAAAAAATTACCTGATCTTTCTGGTGAATCTTGTAATATTATCCAAGAAATTAATGAGAGTTAATGCAAAACAACACAACAATGGCAACAAATTGACTGACATATACCAGCGAAATTAGAATCCCGTTAGCTAGCTAAATGCACCAGCTTTAAAATTGGAGACGGTTTGCGTCTCTTTCACTGTTCACCGCTTAACTAAATTTTTTTTTTAACGTGGAAACGGGGAACATGAAAGCTGGAACATGGGCTAAGTTACGACACGGGATGGGGGGGTGGGGCGGTAGGGGGTGAATAATAAATGTAATGGGAACATGGATGGTTGGGGGGAGGTGAATTGGGAGGGGAGACAATGCGAAAGAGACGACGCTCATGGACAGGTTTACGAGATTGAACACAAAAAAATTTCTAAATGCCGGCCTGAAACATCATTACAAAAAGATAATTTGAAAAAACTGTGGATCTAAAACAAAAAGAATTTGACTAAGACCTGAAAGTGCAAAGAGTGGAGTCAAATTATTTAATTGAATTAAATAGCAATACTGAAATAATCAATCTATATTGTGAGTCGATATTGTGAGTATATATTGTGAGTCTATATTGTGAGTCTATATTGTGTCATTGTCTGTCGTTTTTGGCCATCTTTTCAGCATAATGTTCTTTCTTTACTTTTTTTTTCATTTCAAAATGAGTAATAATCAAAATATCTCAGGAATATATATATATATATATATATATATATATATATATATATATATATATATATATATAATATATATAACGCTATATATCTGTAATCTCTCTCTCTCTCTCTCTATCTATATATATATATATATATATATATATATATTTATATATATATATATATGTATGTATATGTGTGTGTGTGCGCGCGCGTGTGTGTGTATGTGTGCATCTCCTGAATAATATTTAAACAATTCTTTACAGATCATAGAATAGAGTTTTGTGAAAAGGGAAGAAACAGTGTTGTCCTTTGAATATGTCATCTATTTACACAAATAACTGTTGAATTTTTTATTTCAGTTTTATTTTCATTTTCAACATTAATAAATGAAAATTAATAAAATAGATAAAGTTTAATAAATTAAAAATAGTTTGCGATTCATTTGTGAAACAGTAAAGCTGCGTTATAACATAACAATAATTTAACGATGTTTGTTGGTGTAATTGTTTGATTGTTTGTTTAAATTGTGCAACCGGCTCTAATCATTTCATACAAGTACTCGTCCTGGGTTTTTAAGTACCAAAACATCCCCTATCTCTCTCTCACACACTCTCTCTTTCTCTCTCTCTGTCCTTCTCACTTTCTCTCTCTCTCTCTCTCTCTCTCTCTCTTTCTGCCCTTCTCTCTCTTTCTCTCTCTCTCTGTCCTTCTCTCTCTTTCTCTCTCCTATTCTCTATTTCTTTCGCTCTCTCTCACCCTTTCTCTCTCTCTCTCTCTCTCTCTCTGTGTGTGTCTCTCTTTTCTCTCTTTTTTCTCTCTGTCTCTCTTTCTCTCTCTCTCTTTCTCTCTGTATCTCTCTCTTTTCTCTCTGTCACTATATTTTTTCTCGCTGTCTCTCTCTCTCTCTCTCTCTCTGTCTCTCTTTCACTCTCATCCCTCTCTATCTCTCTCTCTCTCTCTCTCTCTCTGTTTCTGTCTATCTCTTTTTCTCTCTTTTTCTCTGAATCTCTTTCCAACTCTTTCTTTTTCTCTCTGTCTCTCTTTAATCTCTCTCTTTCCTCCCTTACCTCCTCTAATATTACGCCGAGCTTATATACAACATATAGCAGTATCCAAATCAAAATTTAAAACAAAACCAAAAAAATTGTTCATGTTACATAATAGTTATTGTACACTGAGAAAAATCAAACAAATTTCAATGAGAAGTGTCGATTTCCAATATAAAGAATGCATGGTGTATGCGTCTTTTTAAAAAAAAATTAAAAGTTCATTATAAACGAGATCATTATTATTATCGTTGTACAATATTTTCAAAGCAGGTCGTCCGTTATGCGATTCACCAATAAAAATAAAGTCACTTACCATCTCCATGATCCATCTTCGAAAATCACTGATGTCAGCAATCGTTTCTTAATGCCAGAGACCAGATCTATATAAACTACGAAGATCGTTCATTACTTCTGTTCGTTTTACTATTTTGTTACACCAGAAACCATCCGGATAGACTCCACAACTTCGATCTACTGTTGTTTACTACCTCCAACTGATTTCTTTCTACCAACTGCTCTCTTGATTTCATTGTGACCACACTCGGCACCAAAATGGCATGTGATTTGTGAAGCTAAAAAAAAAAAACCGTCTTAATTAAAGACACTTTTAATTTGGGTTCAATGCGCTCGGGCCACTTGTCAAATAGATTTGTAATAATTTATGAGCTTGAATGTTGGGTACCATAGCTGAACACAAACGCCCCCCCCCCTCCCCCAAACTCACACTCACACTCCCACAACCAACAAAGTACAATGTTTATGTTTGGTTTAAAAATAGTCAACGATGTCATTGTGCCGTTATTGTTGTTGTTGTTGTTGTTTTTTTAATGACAATCTGAATTTTTATCCTTACCTTGGTTAATACGCGTGAGGGAGGGGAAGGGTTAGGGCGGAAATTTGAAAAAAAGGGGGGGGAGAGAATCTTTCGATTAACGTTTGCGTTTACTGTAGATCCATTTAGCGAGGGATGGGATCAGAACCATTTTTTTTTTTTTTGTAATTATATCATTACGTGTTTTTTTTTCAGCTCTCAATGCTAAGAATTTCTCAATAAAAAACTTTTACAGTGATATGAGTGGGGGGGGGAGGGCGTATGTCCACGGTCTTGAGCTAGATGTCACTAATCGTTAAATATGTCGTGGTGAAAAGATTTCAATTGTCGTTGCACCTTGCAAGTGTGTGAGTGTAAAGTTCTTGTACGTCTTAAATGTGAGCACTTGTGAGTGTGAGTGTGTACTTTTCTAAGTGTGAGTGTAGCTTAAGATATCCTTTAGGCGTCTAGATTTATTGTCCTTTAAAACAAACAAACAAACGAGTATTGCACCTTCCTATAAACATGTTTGCCTATCATGCCATTTCTTGAAGTCTCTCGTCTCCCAATTAAACAAAACAAAAAACACAATGAGGGGAGGGGGGGGGAAGGCTTGTGGAGCACGTCCGATAAGTTCAGAGTTCAAAGCGCAGAGTTCAAAGCTCAGAGTTCAGGGTTGAGGCTCATCTTGTTTTTTTTTTTTGTTGTTTCATTTTGGTCCAGTTTACACCTTGTAGTTATTTTTGTATTTTTTTTTTGTTGGTCACGTGTTCGCCAAGTGCCTGTCAGGAATACCACACACTCACGCACGCACACACACACACACAACTGCAGACACAGACACATAAACACACAGCGACGCAAGACTCCACTGTAAAGAATTCGTTTCTAAAAGACAACAACAACAGGACTTGTTCTTGGGGAATAGTTCCTGCATGTTGTATTAGAGCATTTTCGAAAAAAAAATGCTCTATTGTCCCCGTTTTGTTTTTTCTAATCTTTATTAAACGCACGCCAATATATAGATGGGTGTGCGCTCAAGCGTTTGGTGACAATCAGGGGTTTTTTTGCTCAATAAGAGGTGGTGTGTCTCTTCAATAAGAGGTGGTGGGTCTCTGAAGTTTTTTTACCAAATGAAGAAAACTATAAGAGGTGCCGGGTTGCATTTCAGAGGTGCCGGATCGCAGATCCGGCGCGCTACATGGCAAAAAAAACCCTGGTGACAATACATTAATTTGTGTGTGTGTGTGTGCGCAGACGTCCGCCAGAGTTGTAACGAGGGGTGAACAAGGGGGAGGGGCATCATGCTCCGGGCGCTACTCACAAAGGGGGCGCCTAATGCTATATTTTACATATAATATTATATGGTTTTCAAATGTGTGTGTGGGGGGGCGCTAAAAATGTATTGTGCCCCTGGCGCGAGTTAAGCTCGCTACGGCAACTGACGTCTGGCAACACAATTAGAAAGGAGAGGATAAACCAGGGATTCTCAACGTGTGTGGGTCTCTAAACGAACTTCATGTGGGCGGCGACACGATTTTCATTTCTATTAGGGTCTGTAATCTGTAAATGCATAATTTTATTTATATCTGTTTATATGTAATAGAAATAAACGTTTGTAAATCTGCTAAATCTTTCTTTAAATCGTAGGTTTTGTTTGTTTGTTTGTTGGTATGTGTGTAAAATGTTTGAGAATCGCTGTGATGCGGTCAAACTATGGAGAACAGACGTCCCGGTTTACTCGGGACGCATTTCGGTTTTCTCACCATTCGTTTTGGCGTCCTTGAGAGGTCAGGAAACTTTCCCGGCTCAGTGGCCATTCAGTCTCAGTCTATCATTTATTTCGATCAATTTTCGTAAACAGTTTTTGGCTGCCGGGGTGGGAGGGTGGGGGGAGGTGAGTTTCATTCCCAACTCAAACATCAGTTCTGTCTGAGCTTTACGCATACACGCAAAAAAAAACAAAATGGTCACCGCAGTTTAAGTTGGTCCTGCCAGGTAAACTCTGCATACACTTAAACACCCGTTTTAGATACAATTTGTGTAAATTATCAAGTTTACATTGAGTTAAAGGGCGCAGTGCGATTCCGTCAGGGTAAGTGTTATGAGACGACAGGCTTACAGTTTCAAGGTGAAGGGGTGGGGGGGGGGGGGTTTGGTCAGGTGGTGCCCATTGCTTTGAAGCGTAGAACTGCTTAGATTTTTTTTTTGTTTCTCTTTAAAGACGAGTGCAGATCTTAATTGAATTGAGGTCTAATTTATTACATTACCTGCGTCGTGTTACAATCGTTTACCTCCCCCACCCTCCCCTCCCCACTTACCTTACCTGGGGCTGCGTGTATCCAAGCAGAGAGATGGGGTGAGATGGGGTGAGATGGGGAACACTGTGTTACTGGTTGCAGGGGAGCGGATGGAGGTGGGGGGGGGAGAGTGCAGGAGTTCGTTCCGTTTTTACTTTTAGGTTCTTAATGTCAACCTGTAGGAAACTGAAAAGATATTGAGTTAGGTGATTGTTTCTAAGAGTATATTTAGACTGACAGGCAGACAGACCATTACTTTAGATAGATAGATAGATAGATAGATAGATAGATAGATAGATAGATAGATAGATAGATAGATAGATAGATAGATAGATAGATAGATAGATAGATAGATAGATAGATAGATAGATAGATAGATAGATAGATAGATAGATAGATAGATAGATAGATAGATAGATAGATAGATTTCTTCCGTCAAAAAATAACAGCACTTTGCCTATCGATGAAATACCTACCATGACCAATGCTAAGCATGTAACAAGCACCCACCCCCTTTTTACAGGGCTGGTCTTAGGATATGTGGGGGGCCCGAAATAATTACATTTTAATTGTCTTGCATTATATAAAAAAAATGTTGCATTTTTTTTCTTTTTTTTTTTTACCTTAACAAACCTGCACATATATTATTCTCTAGTGCAGACAGCCAATTAGGCGCCAGATCCCTTACTGACGTAGCCTTTTAATCTGTAAGAAGCATCAGCAAAATAAAAAGAAACGTAGGAAAAGTTTTGAAATGAAACCAGTGGAAGTTTTTACAGGTTCGATCAACGAGGGGTCGTGCGTCGTTGACATGTGAATTCAGAGATCCAGTAATTGACTCAAACTGACAAGTGTCATTTAGAATAATAGCTCTGTCAAAAAAATAAACAGTCCCCGCTAAACAAACGTCACCGCTTATCCCAACACCTATAAACGCTGATGAGTACGTCACCTTTGTTTGATATCCCTCCACCAATAAACACTGAGTGAGTACGTCACCTTTGTTTGACATCCGGCTCTGAATTAAACAACAACACTTTGGAGGGGGGGTCTTTTTTTTTTAGTTTTTAAGTTCTGACCTGTAGGTTTGTTGCATTTGGTCACTTTGGGATTAATTAATTGTCAACAAAACTTACTCCGTTCCATTAGATAGACCAGGGGCCGTACCATTTTCTCTTCAAGACCCGTACCATTTTCTCTTCAAGACCCGTACCATTTTCTCTTCAAGACCCGTACCATTTTCTCTTCAAGACCTGTACCATTTTCTCTTCAAGATCCGTACCATTTTCTCTTCAAGACCTGTACCATTTTCTCTTCAAGAGCCATATCATTTTCTCTTCAAGATCTGTACCATTTTCTCTTCAAGATCCGTACCATTTTCTCTTCAAGATCCGTACCATTTTCTCTTCAAGACCCGTACCATTTTCTCTTCAAGACCCGTACCATTTTCTCTTCAAGACCTATACCATTTTCTCTTCAAGATCCGTACCATTTTCTCTTCAAGATCCGTACCATTTTCTCTTCAAGAGCCGTACCATTTTCTCTTCAAGACCCGTACCATTTTCTCTTCAAGACCCGTACCATTTTCTCTTCAAGACCTGTACCATTTTCTCTTCAAGATCCGTACCATTTTCTCTTCAAGACCTGTACCATTTTCTCTTCAAGAGCCATATCATTTTCTCTTCAAGACCTGTACCATTTTCTCTTCAAGATCCGTACCATTTTCTCTTCAAGACCTGTACCATTTTCTCTTCAAGACCCGTACCATTTTCTCTTCAAGACCTGTACCATTTTCTCTTCAAGACCAATACCATTTTCTCTTCAAGACCTGTACCATTTTCTCTTCAAGATCCGTACCATTTTCTCTTCAAGAGCGTACCATTTTCTCTTCAAGAGCCATACCATTTTCTCTTCAAGACCTGTACCATTTTCTCTTCAAGATCCGTACCATTTTCTCTTCAAGAGCCATACCATTTTCTCTTCAAGACCTGTACCATTTTCTCTTCAAGATCCGTACCATTTTCTCTTCAAGAGCCATACCATTTTCTCTTCAAGACCCGTACCATTTTCTCTTCAAGACCCGTACCATTTTCTCTTCAAGACCCATACCATTTTCTCTTCAAGACCCATACCATTTTCTCTTCAAGACCTGTACCATTTTCTCTTCAAGACCCATACCATTTTCTCTTCAAGAGCCGTACCATTTTCTCTTCAAGATCCGTGCCATTTTCTCTTCAAGACCTGTACCATTTTCTCTTCAAGAGCCGTACCATTTTCTCTTCAAGACCTGTACCATTTTCTCTTCAAGACCTGTACCATTTTCTCTTCAAGACCTGTACCATTTTCTCTTCAAGAGCCGTACCATTTTCTCTTCAAGAGCCATACCATTTTCTCTTCAAGAGCCGTACCATTTTCTCTTCAAGACCTGTACCATTTTCACTTTATCACTTTTGGAGAAAGAAATGAAGACAATATGTGGGTGGATGTGTGTGGGGTGGGGGGGGGGTTGGGGTATTTGAAGTCCTATAAAACTTTAATAGCTAAATTTGGCTCTAGCATTAGTATAGGACTACAATTGCTCTAGTCCCGGGTGGTCCAAACTTTTAGACTCCGGAGGCCGCAACGAAGCATGAA